>VXBU01011680.1:1509533-1586790 GCA_013400315.1 Bombycilla garrulus
AAAAAAAAGCAATGGGACATCCACACGTATATACAAAAATAATATTCATATATCTATTTGCATAGAGAAATAAAATGGAGATATGAGTGCACTCTCCACTATCATAAGCTGGAAAATCACCAAACGTAGTGCTGGACAATCACCAGAAGCGTCACACATCCATTTCTAATAATCTCATCCTGGAATTCCCACTCAAGCAGGACAAAAATGCAGCTGTACTCTGAGAGCCTCTGTCAAAGGTAGTTGGACAGACACCACCTACCTTTGTGTGACTTATGTCCAAACTTGAATCCTGCTGGTTTTCTTATGCCGCTTTTTGGAATTTTTACCTTAAAAGGCAGAAGTACCTTAAGTAAACAGCTGTAACAGTGTATTTATTAGAAATCTCTTATAACAGTAGATTTCATGTACATTGCCAGAAGCAAAACAAACTTCTAAATCCCACTCCTTGATACAGCCAGTTGGAAGCTTAGTAGGTGCTACGCCTACATTAAATAATCAAGATTTGTAATAACAGTACTACAAAAAAATAATAATAAAAAAATACTTGTTTTGCTTAAGTATTAGTGCTTTGTAGATAACAGCTGCACACACCAGCTTTTCAGGTATCTGAAAGGACCAGTTACTGCCAAGTCAAACTTAGATGTCTATAATGAGAAAGTTTTGATTAAATTCTTCTAACAAAGAAGTAAATACAGCTTCCACAAAATACATATTATAGATTTCTTCCGTCTTGAAACTTCACTCTAGCTACCAGGACTAAGTAACTTCTGAATGCAGAAGGCTCACACTGCGACTTTAGCCTCTTGGGAGACAGATTTTTTTCCTCTATTTATATAGCTCCTGGTACCTAGATATTTTTCAGGGTTTCAAAATAATATTATAAATAAACAATAGTAATTGAATTAGTGCTAATTGCAAATATCAGGATCTAATAGGATGGCTAACTTCTAGAAACAGGACTGATGCTTGTATATAAGCACTAACTTATCCCACAATCCTATAATTAAGAGGTCTAAAAGAAAAGCAGCGAAGCAGTAAGCTGAAGTTCAATAGACAAAGGAAATAAAACAGAGAATCAGCTTGTTGTGCTGCTATGGCTGAGTGCATGTGCCTTTCCACATTTTACATGCTCTGCTCTTTTGTTATCAGTCCATAGCTTTCAGAGTTTAACAGCACTCTTCTGCAAGCTGTGCCAAGTTCAGAGGGAAATTAAATTCCTTCTTCTGAAAAATGGTTCAATTACTCAAGATACAAATCTGAGTCACAAAAAGAGAAAGAAAAAAAGAAAAAGCATACAGCATATTGGCCAAACTAAGCAATTAATCTCCAGAAGGAAAAGGATACAGTGCAGTAGGCATAGAGCCCAGGTTTAACATGGTGGGAAGTGGGGGGGAGTTAGGAGCATAGCATCAGGATTTGCAAGAAAGCAAATAAAATAATAAACTCTCAGTCATGATATGTCCAAAAGTGTTTCTACATAGACTTGTTACCCATTAGCCAGTTGCAAGGTCCAAGCTAGTGATTTTGCTTCAGCTTTCTGGTTTAGGAAATAGGCCTGCTACATAATATGAAGCGGAGATGTCATAACCTGGAAAAGCAAGTTTCCACAGGTGAGTCCCAAGAAACATCAGAGAAGCTGAATCAATGGTGAGCCATGGCTATACTAACAGAGAAAGGACACCGAAAAAAATCAAAGCTACAGAACAAGGAATTACATAATCTTTTGCTTTCCTCACCACTATAGTGCCAAAACTAATAAGCCATTATTAACTTTCCTGAGCCTCTAACTTTGGATTATGTCTGATCATGCTGGAATTGCTGCTGACAAGAAAATCTGACACCCTCAAAGGCTGCATCCTGCAGCTCTACATCAGCGTGTCCCTGCTGACCCATCCCTGCAGGCCCCGCCGGAGCCCCTTCCCCTCACACACGGCCATGTCTGCCCGGCCTCCCCACCAGAGCACTTACACCCAGCCAGGAGAGCCTGAGCTTCCCCACCACCACAGCAGCAAAGCCCAGCATGAGTTCAGGTCACTTCTGTGAGCACAGGGAACCAAACCAAAACCTCCCTGGACTACTGGACGGAACAATCTACTCTCCTGCTGCACTGAGCTGAACTGGGCTCAAATAGGCTCTAGGCAGGTGGGGAGGTAACAGAGGCTCTCCCACACCCTGGGGGAAAGGCTTTGAGAGTAAACACCTGAAATGGAAGCCAGCCTGCCTGGGGCTGAATAAAAAAGGGTCAGACCAAGAGCTTGGCCTCTCAGACACAGTTTTTAGGACAGGTTGTGAGGGATAAGCTTCCATTTGCAGCAGGACTTGCGCATGCAATGTGTTACAGATTCCCAAGTGATGCAGGCACCTGGGAGTGATCATCTGACTGCCCAAGGGGTAAAACATGGCAAACTTGGCAAAGCAGCTGGCAGGACTCAGCCAGTTTCCTTAGAGGATGAGGGGAGGATGAGGGGAGGCTGTCAGCAGCTGCTCAGGAGAAGTATTTTGGCATTACCGGGAAAGGAGAACACCAGTGGAGATTGCTAGGATAAAAACAGAGGTGAAGGCAGCTGGCAGACATTTGCTTTTTCTGTAAGCTCAACTGAGAAGGAGACTTCTGATTTTACAGGTTTTGTAAGCTGCAAGTGTCAGGGCAGCTGCTTGTGCAGTTTTAAATCATTCCATTTCTTAAGTTCGTTTGTCTAGAGAGCTTGACAAATTCCACTGTCTCAGCTATTTAGACTAGTTCCGGAAGTTTTGTAAATAAATCCCTTAAAGGGGCAGTGAAATAACCCATGTGTGTTGTTTCTTAAGGATGTAACTTTTCACAGCTGCTGTGAATGGCTGAAAAGGTGTGTAAACAGACACCAACAAAATTTCTTGCAGTGCTTTTTCATATTCCTTTGACAGAGGAAGCATCTTGCTCACCTTAAAGACAGGTTTTCCTGTAGCTCATCCTAGATTTTGGATTACTTAATCCCCTGAATTTTTTGCTGCTTAGTTCTGAAAAACAAATAAAATTATGTGCCATTTAAATTCTCCCTGGAAGTACAGGTAGCCCATCCTTTCTCGTCTCTTTAAATCACATAGCTGTAGTATTGAAGTCTCTCTCAACAGACCAAAATTTGTCATGTTTCTGCCTGCCTGGCCTACTAACCATCCCCTTTGGATTATTGGCTTTTTTTTTTCCACAAGTAAAACCTGCTATCTCAAATCTGAGCATGGAAGAGGCACTCCAGTCCATGTGCCTGTAGATCTTTTTAACTTGGTCTTATGCTTGGTGACACAAAAATATATTTGCTTTTATGCTAACCAAAGGTGGAGTTCCCTCTTGAAGGTCACTGTGTTTTGCTGCTGTGGGAACTTCCAGAAAGAAAGAGATAACAATAAGGAAAGGCTGTGTGTAGAGTCTGAACCATTCCAGCAGTAAGAACCTGAGGGCTGAAACCATCTGTGCTCTGGTGGGAAGGATATATCAGCAACACTCCATCCATACCTGACAGCACTGCGCACTGCACCAAGGGACAGAAATAAAAGTGCTTTCCAATCCTCCTTTCTCTTCTTCCCCTCTGCAAATCCATAGCCTTGATCACAGCAATCATTCCAGTTTGATAGACAAGATGATTAGTAAGCTTTTAAAACCTTCTCTTTGAGAAGAAAACAGTTTGAAAAGAAGGATTAAAAACATTGTTTTCCACAGTTAAAGGGCCATCTACATTGGTTCTGTTCCCTTTAAAGCATGGAATGCTTATGCTGGTTAGTTTGGGGGAAAGTATGGGACTTTTTTTTACTAAACAACTTCAAATTTCCCTAAATTAGAAACACATTTAAGTTTTGGAAAACAATTGTTTGGGAGTTGCTTTTACAAGAAAGCCATACTGCAAACAGCTCCAGACTGTGCTACAAAGACCTTTCAGGTTGGATTGTACCGAGCAATGCAGGATCAATATTTGAGCACACAAAGCCAGGGCTTTGACATGGGTTACATGTAAATATGATGGTTGGTTCACACTCCAGCCGATCTCTCCCCCAAGGAAATCTGTCAATAAATCCAGTGGGGATTCAAACTTTCAGGGAGTCTAAGACAGATGATTTTTTTCAGATACAGATCCATTACTAGTTCAAAAAGGGTTCTATGGATTTGGGCACATATTAGTGGAGGTTTAATACTTGCGCATGAAAGCAAGGATAAGAGAAACTGAAGTGGCTAAGATAACACCATTCATTCCTCCCAATGATATTGAGAGGCAACAGACAACAATTAATTGTTCTGTCATCACAAATTGCTTCAAAACTAATTTAGAGCTAGCACTACCCAAAGAGATGCTAGTGTTTAATTTAATCCAGATAACACACTAGATTAACCAAGTCACTAAATCCATTATCGATACAGATAATTTTTCATAATAATGAATCATAAGAAATCATAGTTATAGACCAGAACTGTGAAGGTTTTCCCCTGTAAAGTGCTTGCCCTTGATCAACATGAGGGAGGACCAAGCCTTTTCCAGCACTGAATATTGACTCAGTGTGGCTTTAAGCATCCTATGCTCACTCCAAAGCACATGAGGAACCTACTTTACAGCAGCACAGAAAACACACCCACTAAGTAGAAACCTGTCCCTTTGCAGTGGACATTTTCTCTAAATGCCGTGGACTCTTATCTCAAAATTGCCAGACTGGGTATCATTTGAAGGACTCTGACTAAATTTCAAGAGAAGTATAGGACTAAATTGACAGTGAGAATTTGGAAAATCATACAATTCACAAGAGCAGACAAAGAGTTCAATATTTAATGTGTGCCTAAGAATTAAGATAGAGAATTGCATAAAATCTTATTTCTTTGAGCTTTAATAAATTTGGAAGATATAAAATGGACAATAGCAGCACCAAAAAATTTCATTGAATAGCTTCAAAGGTCTCTGCAAACATCCTCTATTTATTCACAAATGACCACAGTTTAGCTTTCAGCAAATTACATAGGAAGTCTGTGTGGAACACCACGTCACGTTATAAAGAGGAAGGAAGATAGGAGAATTTTTGAACAGAAGAGAGAAAGTTTGGTTTGGTTTTCTTACATAAGCCCTTACAAGTGAGTGTCATGCTTTTCCTTTTGTCTGGTAAAGATTGTGGTAAAGACCATGGAGAAATGCAAATACATGAAGTAATATATATAAAATCCTGTTTTAAAATCTCACCACTATCAATACACAGAACTTACTGTCGTCTCACGCTCAGTGGCACAATAGATGCTGAGCTTTCAATGAAAACAGGAAAAAAAGCAACATTTATTTGCTTTATCTCCAGTATATGTTTTCATTGAATTGCAAAGGCCTAAAGCTATGTGTTTGTTTGGGTCTTCTGCTCATGAATTTTTCTCACATGCACAACTAAACTTAGACTAAAGTAAACTGCTACAGAAAGCACTTCAAAGTACATGCAACATGCAAATGAATTCAATCCCTCAGAGTATAGAACCCAAATTACCTTCAAAAGCATTGGAGAAATAGGGAAAAGGTATGCTATGTCATGAGTAAGAAAAACAGATATTTCTAGTATGGGATTTGACATGTATTAGTCAAATATTCATTTAACAACCTCTTGTTTTGGTTTGGTTTGGGTTTTTTGTTTGTTTTGTTTGAGTATTCCAAGCACTTGCACTAAAGAGCCTTTAAAGTGAGGTTCCAGGTCTGATCGGCTACAGATTAGGTACAGATATAACCTGGGGGAAATTCCAAATTTCCACATTCTTGTGTGTGTCTGAAGTGATGCAAATGTTGAGGACGTGAGAAGTAGGCAGGATCATTGTGCAGAACATTGCCTCCTTCCGTGGCCAGTTTGATCATCCTCAGTAGCTGTCAGGCTACTTTGTCAATGCCAAATCAGACAATCATCTTATTTGACTTGACAACAGCAAGCACAGCTTTGCCTGCAGCTGACTAGCACTCTCTCCAGAAGTACTGTATCAACTCTTAAGCTCCACACAAAAAGCAGAATAATCCCCATGAAATAAATTACAACCTTTCGTGTGGGTTTTGCTCATAGGCTTCCTACAACAACATATGCAAGTACCAATTAGCCTTACCCTTGCTTACTCAGAGAGCAATGAGCACATGAAACAGACTGTTAGAGTGTACAGTTACAAAATACAGTGTAAGGTATAACTCATTGAAACCACAGATTATCCTTGCCAGAGGCTCAGAATTTGCTAAACTGAATTAAGTGGGATTTCTAGAACAGAAAGGATAACTTTGGGACATCTCAAAATGGCTAAACAGCTCAAAGAAATCAGAAAAGGTTTTTTGTCTCCTGCATTTTGCAGAAAATAAAGAATACTTCCCTCTCTAGAACACACCAAAATACCAAAGACTACAACCATCAGAAAGACTGGGGATTCTTTCTCACATTTTAATAGATGAATGGCAGAGTCCAGGATTATTCTAAGCCTCAGTTTTTGCTCTCAGTATGCATCATGTTCTTAACAAGGAAAAGAAGGGTTTTTCTTCTGTGATATCAGAGAGAGAGAGCAGAGTATTTAAGTGCTAAGATTGCAGTATTCTGTATTGTTTATGAAAATTATTTCCTCTTATCAAAAAGCTGCAGCGTCTCAAAGTGTTGTTCCCTTTTTAAGTTCACATTATTGGAAAGACAAAGGGTTCTCTCTTCTACTGGACAAACAGCCTCTGAAAGGTCAAAAAACTCTCTAGACATAACATAAGGACAAAGACATTTTTGGATGATGATGTTTAAGTGTTCTTTCCACACTTTCTACATTATTTGTGCTTTCTCTGTTTCCATCATTATCCTGGGAAGTTTATTAGTAATACAGGATAGATGATTACAAGCATTAAAATGTTTTCTAGTGGATGTTAGACATCCATGTGGATCTCTGCTGAGTGAGACATCAAAGACTTGCTTATCTCTTAGTGCCTAATTTTTTCAGTGTGACTTCTGTGAGATATATTTTGATCTTCTGTATGTAACCGTTCTTCTAGCAATGCATAACCATTTTGTTCTGTATCTTAGGATCCAGAAAGGCTTAATTCTATTCCCCTGAAATCTGACTGAAAGAACCTACTTTGTAGAAACCCTGTTTATATTCCTTGACAGGATTTTGCATGCAAGTAACAATTAATTTATATGATTGTGAAGGACCAATGTTCCCGTTTAAGGGGTTGCTTAGTAAAAATTATTCAAGCTTCTCAAAAATATAATAATAAAGTTTCACTATGACCTTATAAACTGCATTCTTCAATACTGTGTTTCTATAAATTGAAAACTATTTTAAAATAACATGACTCTGCAGAAAAAGTAAATTACTCACTTTTGAAATAATATCACCATATTTTAAAAGTCTGCAACTCAAATTAAAATGGATGTCAGTCTCTTTTCCCAGGTAACAAGGGAAAAGACAAAAGGAAATGGCCTCAAGTTGTGGCAGGGCAGGTTTGGATGGGATATTAAGAAAGTTCTTCACTGAGGGCTGTCAAGCACAGGAACAGGCTGCCCAGAAAAGTGGCTGACTCACCCTCTCTGGAGGTATTTAAAAGATGTGTAAATGTGGCACTCAGGGACAGGGTTTAGTGTGGACTTGGCTGTGTTAGAGTAATGGTTGGACTCTATCTCAGAGGTCTTTTCCAACCTAAACAATTATATGATTTTATAATTCAAATAAATGACACCTATGCACGGGAACCATACCTGTTCCTAGTATGAACAGAGGATTTAATAAAATGAAACACAGTATGATTTTAAAATAACGAACATATTTATTCTCTATTAAAAAGAGACAGTACATCAAGGTAAAAAATATAAATATCAAAATGATTTAACAGTTTGACAACCACCCTGACTTGGCAGCAATATTTTGCAAAATCATTGAGCAATAATTTTCTCTGGCAGATTAAACTCTACAAAATCTATGATGTGTACCTTTTCTATTTACATCATAAATCATCCTACAACAGTAAGATAATGTTCTGGCGTATGTATAAAACATCATACAGTAATATGATACATGCTTTATGAAAGCTGAAAAGAAGGAAAGGAGAGAGAATGTCTCTTAATGCTTCCCTTAAACATTTGACTCAAATTTAAGCAATAGGTATTCACTTTCGCATTTGCAGTCCCTTAAAACAGGCAGTTCTAAGTACACACACAAATACACATATATTAAGAGGATTTGTTATAAATAGCTATTGTTTTTATAGGCAGCTTCAAATATACAATCTTCTGTATGTCTTTAAAAAAATAATGTCCCAGTTTAGTCTATAAAAAATAAGAGTTCATCCACAGGTAAATATTCTTAATTAGAATGTGACTCCGTGAAGGTCCCAAAGAGTTTGTCCCAGTGTGTGAAGTAAGGAGCATAGTTCGATTTGAATTTCAGATGGTGGAGATCATGATGTGGTGCTCCTCCGTACAATCCAAAAGGCACAAGCCGGTGAGTTGACCATGGGAGGTCATATCCAGAATGGTCCTCCACTGACAAACCAATGTTTACAAGGAAGAAAATCATTTCTGTCAAAGGATGGCATCCGAGGAGCAGTGGGTTTATAGCAGCAAAAAATCCCAGTGAGAGCAACTCCCATGTGCTGGAATACTGTGTAGTAAGGGCGAACGTCGACACGTGCTTGTGATGCACCTTGTGGAAGGTCTTGTAGAGCCAAGGCACCTTGTGATGGAGCAAATGCCACAGGAAGTACTCAAAATCAAATAGCAGCAGACAAATTGCTACTTGCAGCAGGACTTCAGGCAGCTCTGGAGCTATCACTGGTAGATTCATGGGTCTCCAGTACCAATGTAGAAATGTCACCGGGAAAATCAAAACAACATGGTGATACACACTTTGAATGATGCAAGGCACCATCATTCCAAGACTTGGATAGTTCTGTGGCTGGATTTTGTATTTTCTCAAGTCTGGTAGTCTAATGCTTAAAAAGTCCAGTGCAATATATGGAAGACAGAAAGCCATGTATGCTGTAAAAGAAAACAGCACTGGGAAAAACGGTGACTTGATCAACGGCTCCTTTGCAGTGACAAAGTCCCACAGAGACTGCAGGCACAGCCTGTCCCGCTGTCCCTCCATCGGAGAGCTGAGCAGCACGCGAGGCGGCAGGCTGCAGTTCATGCTGATTGCAGTCTGAGGCAGCTGAATTCCTGCAGGCTTTTATGCAGCCTGGCGACTCCACCCCGAGAAACTTACATAGCCAATGTGAATCGTTAAAGGGGAAGTACCCTTTCCTGTCATATAGAATGCGATATAATGCATTACAATCTCAGAACAAAATTAGCTGGCCAAGGTTATCAGCAGAGCTCTACAAGAGACTTCCACAGTAGGAAAAACAAGCAGAAATGCAAAATTCTAATACTGGAATTCAGAGAAAGAGTTGGAACATCTTCCACTCTACTTAGTGCAGACACTTAAAAAGTTGCTGTTTTTTATTAATTTTGAATTGTGTCACCCTTTGTTATTCTCTTGCCTTTATAGACAAGGCAATAAAAATTACCTTTTCTTTTTTATGTGACTGTTACCTAAACTCCAGGTCTGACCTGTGGATATCTGGTGGATAATGGCTGTGTGCACACACATATTTTCTTAATGATATCTTGGTAATAAAATAGCCTTAGTTAAAACCTTAAGGGGATTTACAATACAGTTCTAGTCTGGATGTGGTGGCTGTGACTTATCATCATCTAACATGACATTTGAGGTCATGTTCTCCTTTACATATCTGTATCTGCTTGACATGGAAAAATTCACCTCACCTGACTAGATGCAAAATAGAACCAAGCTTTGATGAACATAAGATCCTCCAGTTGCAGAGAATATTACTGTAAAATCTCATTATGCTCCCAGACAGATGCTTAGTGACCAGCATTATCACATTATTACAATATTCACTCCCCATCTCAACAGCTGTATTAGCAAGTGATAAGTGATATTAGCAAGTGTATTAGCAAGTGATACTGATATGAAAATCCTTCCTTACCCATGCATCAAACTAACATATGCACTTAGAAGATCCACAAATTAGACCTATGTCCTTTAAAGGATCTTCCTCTGACCACACACAAGCACATCACAGGCAGAAGCCAGCAGGCTTGACTCCAACATTCCTAATTTGCTCAAAACACTTAGAAGTAGATGATGGAAATTTTGTTTTAACCAGTAAGACATCACTTCTTTTGTGCTTTCAGAAAAAGGAAAACAAAGCTTTGAACATTTAGGGAAGCAAAGCTTGCCATAAGCTTCCTATGAACTCACCTCTTTTGTTGGTAAAGCATTTATTCTAATATTGGAAATGAAGTCAACTTCCTGGATGACTTTATTAGCTTGTTCAGATGATTTTACTTCTTTACTAATCAGAAAATAAATCTGACAGGCCAAATGTGAGACTGTATTTCCTTGCTTCTGAATAATTAAGAATTATTAATTAGCAGTGACCTTTTCTGAATATGTATGAATTTGTAACACCTAAGTTTGCTTTCAGTTTCAACTGTTTTCTTTTCAATAGATTCTGTTCTCTCCTAAGGCTTCAAGAATTTTACTTAAACTGTAACATTATCTGTGCTATTATTCAGGCAATCAGTAGATCCTTGTTGGAGACAGGTTTCTACCTGCTCCACATATATTTTGGAAATAAATTCAGATTCTTTGTTGTTATGAGACTGTTCTGTTGAATTAATTTATTTAGATCATTAACTCTTGTAAATTAAAACCCAGTGCAAGACTAATCTAATAGATGAAGATTTACCTCCAAGGGCTTCATTTCTGTTTTCTGACTGCATTTTATCCTAACCTCTATTTCACAGTAAGGCATTTATAACACGATCACCACCTAAATCCAAGAATATTCATGTGATTTCTGTTGATTTATACAGTCACAATCAGAAATTAAGTCTCCCAGATGGGATAAGTGATCCTCTCTTTTACTAGAATTATGCAGGGAATCTATGCTGCATAGATTCTATAATGTATTCCAAATGTCACTACAGGGAGATTGACATAATTTGCTCAGCTGCCTTAGCACTCTTCTGACTAATCCCTACAGATACGTGAAATCTCAAAAAGTTTTAGAGCCATTGCTGCCCACAAGCTAAATTTCAAGAATAGGCATTTTGCCTACAGATTAAGTAATAGAAAAATATTCCTGAGTCCCTTTAGGAAAAATAACAGAATTCTGCAGTGCTATTTCTAGGATGTCCTGCAACACAAAGCCCAAGCAAGGCGCAAGCAGCAGCACTTACCTGGGAGGCTGGCGCCGCCCCGAGAGCGCTCCGCAGCCGGCCCGGGCGCTCCGCCGCACGGCTTCCCCTGCCGGAACCCGCCTCAGCAGAATTAATCCTCACGCTCACAGAGGACAGAGCCTCATCCTCCAGAACCCGAGTCCATGCCGTCTGGTTTAGCCACCAAATAGCAATTACCACATCTCTCCGCTCTGCTAACTTCAGTTTCCTCGTCAGCACAAGGTATGACATACACACACACATTACCAAAAAAAAAAAACAAACCAAAAAACCCAAAAAACAAAACAAAAAAAAAACCCAAAAACCAAAATACACACAAACCCTTTCTGCACCTAATTCAGCATCACAACCCCAGCTTTCTTCACTCAGCTTACAATGCTGCCAAATTTTTCCATGTGTTGCAAGAATCTAAACGGCTCTCTCAAAAACACACTCCTGCTACAGAGCTTAGGTTGAAGGGCACATAGTTTGGAATGAGGCCCCACAAAGGGTCTTAAATAGATTCCACATGAGCAACAAGATGCAAGCACCTACCCCGGGCTGCACTGTTAGGAACAAGCTATAACGTAAACAGCACACAACTACAGTGGGTAGGAGGAAAAGGAGGGAAAGTTAGCGGGAAGGAAAACTAGAATCAACATACTGAAACTAATTGCAGCATTAGAGGGAAAAATTCTTTTTCCATCCTCCTCTTCTCCCCCTTTGTATGGTAGCACTATTGTTGTACCGGAGATAAGGCACCATCCCAGGACACGCCGAGCCTTCTACCGGGAAAAGCGTGCTGGGGAAGAGGGCTGGAGACTTGCTCAGGACCAGCACCAGGGAATCAGGACAGGCACCAGGAGCGGCAGCAGCACTGCCTGCTCTCGCTTTAAAGGAAGCTGTTACCATGCTGGCACAACGCGGTGCTCACACCCGGCCTCACCCGCCAGCCGAGCACGCCCCTGAGCCCCGCCCTGTCCCCGCCCGGTCCCGCCGAGCGCCCGCGGCCCCGCTCGGTCTCCCGGAGCCGCAGCGCCGCCCCGCGCCCACCCGCGGCCCCGCCGCCCGCTGGACGATAGCGTCACCGAGAAACGCTGCCCGGCTCAGAGCTCCGGGGATAACAAACTTCACACTGTTTTGCAGCAGCACGGAAAGTTGGTAGGCACGGGTCTGTCACACGCTTTATAGGTGTAATGGGTTTGGAGGGAAGGAGGGCGCTTGGACTCCATCTTAGAGGTGTTTTCCAGCCCTAAATGATTCTACGATTCTAACCTACAGTCCCCTTGTGTTTAGTTAATCTGCATATTCAAATGCAGGATCTGCATACAAATAAGCGAGATTAAAGTCTCCTCCTCGCATCCCTGGTAAGCAGCTTGAATCCTGAGGCACAGGAATGCTGAGAATTTCAAGATGAAGAACACACATTCCTCTAAAGTTTTGATTTTAAACTTCAGCCTAAATAAAAATTATTTTCCTTAGCCAAACCAACACATTTTCTTTATCAAATTTTTAATCTCCAAACCAAGCTTCACTGAAAACCTCTCCGGCCTAAAAAGCATAATCAAAGGTCACTTTAATTAGTTTCAAACAATGGCTGATGATGGAAAACTGCCAGTGAAGTAAATTGCTAATTCTCAAGCTTTACCTTAACAGGATCAGTTTTCAAAATAACCATCAGGAAAATATTCTAAAATTCTTTAATTCAGAATTCATAACTCAGGAATGAGAAATTGATCTGCATTCTCAGCAACTTAATTTCTGGAAGAGTCAGAATGCAATGCAGCAGACACTTCCAATCAAAAAATAAGAAGTAGGCAATCATGTTACAGGTGTTGTTAGTGTCCATCCAACCTTCATTATTTTTTATTTCATTAATAATTTCAATTATTTTGGTCATATAAAGTTTTATGAAAATAAGCTGCCAGGAAGAAAGGCAAACTCCCGATGGGATATGCTGAAGCATGAGTTTGTATTTCATAAGAATTATGAAATATTATAAATGCTTTCATTACCAGAAAATCTTCCACCAAGAGCCATTTTATTAGATATCCAAAAACCTATCCAGCCATCAAGGTTTCTCTCACACACCTTACAGAGTAAATATATTTGTAACTTTTTATTATATTAAGGCATTTCTGTTTCATTTGGAGGGTTTTTGTTTGTTTTGAGTTTTTGTTTGTTTGGTTGGTTTTGGTATGTTGTTTTGGAAAAAATTTATAGAAAAATTTTGTTCCCAAGCTGACAAACGTGTTTCTCTTGCAGGGCCCAAGCAGAGTAGGAGGTATGTTTGACCACCTCTTCCTATGCTGAGGCACTTCTATACTGTTTAAATTGATGTATAAACTTTTATCAGTGTTACCTCTAGCCATGGAATCACTAACCAGTGTAAAAATGCTCTGCATGGAGCTAGTGCATCATTCCGTACACTCCACTAACAAACACACACTCCACCATCCTTGGGCCTTCTGCATAAAGGAACACTAAATATTCTTGTAGATGACTGCAAAATAATCCTTGTCAAGTTCCAAGCACATGAGGACAAAACCACATCTGTCTGTCTGTGTTATCTCTCATATGTCTGACTGTTGTACATCTCTCAGTCAAAGCCCTGGACCGTGGTCTCTTCAGCTGCACACAGGTCTGTGAGTCTGAGCATCCCTCAGCTGAACAGAGACTACTTTCTTCTGCCTTTGTAGCAGTCACTAAATGCTGAGACCAAGCCAGCAGAAAGCGTTGCATGCCCTTTGCTAAGCCAGTGCACTTTCATACTGTCCAAAGCTGATGTTCAGCCAACCTTGACCAGCATGTACATCCACACCTGTAACAGAGGTCTGTAGAACAGGCACTCAGTATTTAAGATCTGCTTAGAAAAATGTACTATTTATCACTGAACTCTTAAGGCATCACAGGTGATTCTAAATAAACCAAGCTTCTCACTCATTTCCTCTGTGTTCAGAGTGTCTTACTTTGCACAATTCTTTCTACTGACACCTTTCCAAGTTTCTGTCACACAGGGCCTGCAACTTTAGTGAGTAAGGGAAAGCTACAGCAGCTCACAGTTTCCATAACTATCCTTACTCCAGTGAAGCAGAGGAACTCCATAATGGCTTTTGTGTAAAGCTTCCAGTATTCTGGCTTTATCTCCAGCGACACAAGGTGTTCATCAGCTGACAAAGGTGGCAACACATAGGATTTATACACTCTACTGTCTCAACTGCACAACTCGAGTATTCAGAATGTACAGAAAGGAATAGCCTGAGCACATTTATTATTGAAGGTGACAGAGGTCAAAAGCTGGTTCATGTGTACTGTGGGCAAGGATTAGATCCTGCCTTACTGTGTGATTAAATGCCATTTATGAGATTACCAGACAGTCTGTTAAGCAATCCAATTACCCAAGGTTTAAGAACATGATACAAGAAGCTTTCCACCACGTCAGTGGTTTAAAAGAAGCCTCATGTGAAGGCTTAGAAAATTACTGTCTTGTGAGTAATTATTTACAATTAGTACCTTACCTAAAAGTCTCAGAAAAGTCCACCTATATAAGAATGGCCTTTTAAGCTTGGGAAAAGCTTCTTTCAGGGAAAAAGTAAAATGAAAGTTTACTTAGATATTTTACTTTTTTTCTGTACTTGTTCTGTGGATTTAGTTGTGAAAAATAGACTTGGCTTTCTAAATTCTGTCCCATGAGTTCATGAAACAAGAAGTGAAACACCACACCACTCCAAACTCCAAGCAGGTCTCATGTTTATTGAAATACCTCAAGCTTAATAAACATGATGTACACAGCTTATGCCATACCACATACCCTCACAACTGTTAAATTAGCCACCTTGGATTACTACAGAAGCTTCCTTTCAGCACAGCAAAGTAAAGCACATCTCACTGTTACAAATATAAAGCAGACTTAAAGGTAGTGTTAGGAATTATAACCAAAGTCTCATGACCCAATGAACCACTTTGTCCCTAAAGAACACCTGAGAATTCCCTGAGTATGAATTAGGAATCAAAAAANTTTTTAAAATTTTTTTACAAAACAAGTTTTCCTCAATTTAAAATGCACTATTTCCTATGACATGTAGAAAGGATCTTTATCCTGTTGGGATTACTGAAGAAATCTGGGTTGAATCCAACTATGGCACAGAAATTATCACCTGGACTGAGACAACTGACTCTGGAGATTGTTCATTTGGCACAGAACTTTTAGGCATTTCAGAGAAACCAAAGTCCTCTAGAGAGTCAATAGAAAGAGCTCCAAAGTCAGACCCCTGAGGCAAATGTGAATCCTCTTCCCCATTAAATAGGGTCTTAGCCCCAGTTTGAAGCAGAAACTGAGACAAATCCAGCTGCTGTAATACTGTCAGGCTTCTCCAGGCTGTTATTCAGTTCCTGAACACAGTGGTGTGTTGACCCTATAAGCAGTTAACAAGTAAACAGATCCTCAATGCAGCAGACGATCAAGGGGAAAAGTCCACAGAAATTAAGTCACTCAAGCTGTGGAATTAATGCTTTGGCTCTTCTCTCAGCAGCAGTAGACCGGGGGAGTTTGTTTTCTAGTTAGTGGTCAGTGCAAAACACAAGTACGTTACATCACTCTCCTTGAAAGCCACAACCTATTGACAAAGTTAACTGAAAGTGGTTTTGTTTGAACATTACACTTGTTCCAGGAATCTGCCAGGGTGAATTGTAACCTCTATCCATAGCTGGTACATGAAACACTAAAGGCTTCAGGGACACCATCAAAGCAAGAAAATGCAGCAATGAATTAGTCTCAAAATTGGAGATTTTAACTGTCAGGGGTTTCACTGGCTTCCCCACAGTTCTTCTAGGCAGTATTGAAAAGGGAAGTAATCTGATTTTATGTGATGGCTAAAATAATACCAACAGCAAAAAGTCACTAAGTGCTTTGTAAAGTGCCAGCACCAAATACATCACTGCAGTACAAGAAGTACTTCTCAAGGATACTTAGAAATGGCCACATACTGAGAAATGGCTGTGTTCTATGCACAGTGAAGTACTTGTTCTCAGTGTCAAGTAACTGAGGTGCTGAGTGGTCTAACTTGCCTAATTTGTCTTTCAGACAGGTGACTAAATTTATGTGCACATGACATACTCCTTTTGTGCTAAGTCTTACTGCTGTGTTTTGAGTACCATGCCACTGTGTGCAAAATCAGCAAAATACTGTGAAGAGGGAGAAATAATACTGAGAAAAGACAACCAAATATGAATCCAATTCAGAAGTCATTGCTGGCATTTTAAAAATGCATCATCCTAAGCAATGTAGCATCAGTGCCAGAAAAGTGTATTTTTCCTGGTGAACCAGTACTCTGAAATAGCATGTCAGTTTAGAGATAACTTCCTAATCATGCTAATTATTTCATTATACATGCGGTAAGGTGCATCAAGGCCCCAAATGAAATCCAAATGTTCCCACTCTGGAATGTTTTTGTGGTAAACCAAATTGGTGATCTGAGTGAGCAGCATAGCAACATCCTTTGGGTCTGCCAGCCAGTCCTGTCCACCAGTCCACACCGCAGTTGGTACAGTCATCTCTTTTATTTTGTAGAAAGGGGGAGTAGACTGAGGAGAGGAAAAGTAAAAACAAAGCGTTAAGAAAAAAAATCTTCAGTATGATCCTACACTGCCAGTATAACATACTAGCAATTACAAAGATGTGTCAGATGCTATTTTTTTCTCTAGGGCAGCTACAGATGGAGTCCTGGCACAACCAAAATGTAACTGCAAGAGTCTTGAAATATTAAAGCACGTGAAGCAGTAAAGATGTGGTCTGAGAGTTTACAAAGACAGCAGGGTAGCAGGATCTCAGAGAATGCATCTCATTCAAGGTATTTCAACTCTAATCTAAGGCCAAAAGTGACTGCCACTCTGAAAGTATGATATTGCAATATTTTGCAGTCACTAAGAGACAAGGGGCAAAACATTTTTGGCATTTTACACAGCAGTTTAGCAACAAAAATGCATGGAGACTAAACAGACTAAAGATAAATAATACACATGAACTGACAGCCTGTGCCTTATGATGAGAAGTGCAGGGGGATCTCATGATCTAGGCTGGCAGGAATTCCCCTCAAGAAACTGGATGCCACCACAGCTTCATATCCAAATGAACCCCACATTGACTTAGGTCTACCTCTGAGCTCTACAGTCCCCTCTACAGTCCCAGCTGGTTTCTTTTTTGTTGTTTTGGAAAAAACAGATCTCCAGTCTGGTTATTGGATAACACTAACAGCTCTTTAGCACGCAGCATAAATACAGCACCCAGAGAAGTGTCCAAGGACTATTTTCTGTGACACTCTAGAATTATAAATGTAAAAGATGTCTACCTGGTTATAGTGAGCCATATTTGCAGCCCTGCTTCCCCAGTCGTAAGCTTTGAGTTCCCCAGTCCTCACAGCCTAGAAATAAAAAATACACATACAAAGAACTGCAACACTACTACCACTAGAATTTAAAAGTGTAGTCATCTGGAGAACTGGCAATGGCAATGTACACAAGAAATAGTGGAATGCCAAATATTAACAAGTGTCACAGGAATACAAAACATTAACATTCAATACCATTAGACTTTGTCCCTTAAGATTTCCAACTCCCTCATAGTAATAGCAGAAATAATTAAGGGAAACAGCTTAGTGTTTGGCCTAATCCTTTAGGCCAAAGCCAGGATGTGGCAGCTCCATGTTTATTTCTGAAATATTTACTTTGATGTCTAAATATGTACAAACAAACAGGGAGCTTTCTTAGCAAGCCTACCCTGCATAATTTACTATCTACTATTTTTTTCAGGAACAGAAGTTTATGTAACAAGGATCTGGCAAAAAAAGCTTCACAAGTTTCTTTCTGAGCCAACCCTTGAACAGCTGTGTACAGCTGTACAGTAGAACATATTGCCTCTGATTAGGTGACCAAATCCAGCTATAAGATCACAAGTAGCACTGATCACTGATTCCATGTCTCATTTGTCTGCATGCTGACCAAGATTCAGGCACAACAGCATCACAGGCCTGAAACTGTGCATTGAGATGAACATCAAAATATAATAATAAAATATAAAATGGAACCAAACAGAATAGAACAGAAAATCTGCTGCTTTTCACTGGCTAAAAATACAACTTGTAATCAAAACACGGTTTGCTGAAAGGGAAACAAGTACTCGTTATAGCATCTCTCTGATGTATTCTGCTGTATTTTTTGTTGGTTGAGGTACTTCCAGTTACAATACTTTCAAAGAAATAGGGAAGAAGAGTGAACCATCATAAATCCTTATCATGAAAGGAGCTGCACTGAACAGCTGCCATTCTGACTATTGGAAATTTCAAATTTCACTTGGGCTAGGCTGCACATATATTTAGGCATTTTATTTCATTTAAATACGAGATACATCAACATTCTACAAACAAACCAGAGTCATGGGCACTTTAGATTCTGGAAACCCTACCTGGCTCCAGTGGATCATGTTTTGTACAGATGTTCCTGCAGGGCAGTGTGTCGAATACACATCCACTCGGCTCTGCAACAAGATCATTAACATGGTTTATTCCTCCTCATAGTACATCAGTTCTACCCATTGATGCTTCCTGAACAACTAACTACTCCATTCTACTTAAAACTGTTATAAACAAAAGTTAACTGGAGTCATACATACAGATGAGATAAGAAGTTAAGACATTTGGGGAATTAATTGCATTGAACAACAGAACTCTCACGCTGAATTTTAAACCTAATGGGATCTCTTAATATTTTTTATATATTCAGTCAATACTGTGTTAGAGTTCACAATAACTTAGCTATTAAAGAAAGTCACTAGAACACACCATATTCAAGTTTCTCTCGTTAAAACCACACAGAAGAAAGAACAGGTTGCCACAAAGGTCATCAAGTATTCTGTGGGTGCAAACATGGGTAGCAAGCCACTTCAGCAAGGAATTCTGAGGGAGGAATTGTTTCTTTCCAAACATGTCCTACAAAATAACAAACACATAGGACAAGCATGTAATTTCACAGAATGAGCTGTTTTCATACTACAACACTCTTAAGGTAATTATTTACATTTGCACTGGTGACAGGTGTGTCATATGAAAATCACTGATCTCCTTATCAGCATTGTCACAGTTAGTGCTTCTGCTACAAATGGTACAGCTCATTAATCCCACAAAAGTTACAAGGGAACTGGGAAAATCTTGCAAGAATTTCAAACCTAACCTCAAATTCAAATAAATTTTAAATTCAATAATTTACAGTTATACTGTACAGCTTTTTTGTCATCAGATTGTTTAAGGCTAAAGTATGTTAAGCTCTGCCTGCTAATTTGAAATGGCTTTGTACTTGCAACTTTTTCTCTTCAAACCATGAGAGAAAAACAAGTTGCACGAGATCTGGTGATCACTTCCTCTTGATGGGTATTTTTAAAATGTTCAAGGATTTTAAACTGTCCCACTTAAAACTTCCTTAAAAGTGACACAGCTCTTTAAAGATATAACTGTCCCACGGGTTTGCCACTGTCAGGTTCTCCAATTTTTTGCAAGTCACCATGAGAATCAAGTTCCTCAGCACAATATGAACATCTGCACAAGGCACTGATCAGCTGCTAGTCTCATTAGACAAAGTTCATTATGCAAGGAATAGGAGATCACAGTGATTACTGTTGCTTTTATGTTAACTGCCTTTAGATCAAGGAAATAGTACTACAGACAGATTTTAAATCAGTACAAGCTATATCACAAGGGGGTTTATGTCACAGAACAAACAGCCCTGTGTGCAATCTCCATGGGTGGTGGAAAGTGGTGGTTAAAAATGACAAACGACAGGGTGTTCACAATGTCTGACTTGAGGCACTTACTGTAGCCTGCTTCATTCCCCTTGATGTTAATGGGGAAGAGGTAAACTCCTCCAGAGGATGATTCACAGCATCTAAATAAAGCTCTTGCTCTTAATCACACTCTGAAGGATCCTCTTCCAATACTAAATGGTTGAGTGTAAAACAAATCTGTTAAAGTTCATGATAATTCATGAATTGTATTCTGTATAAAGATATTATACAGCTCTTCTAAAACACAGCAACTAGTTCATAATATGATTTCCCTAGCTTAAATTCAGAAACATGTAAATGGAAAAACAATTTTATTCCTTCTATCAAGCTGTAATTCTAAAATACTACTTTAAACTGATGCAAATTGTTTCACTAGACAGCAATAAAACTACAGAAGACACTGCTGACTTCACTAGCATCATTATGGTAAAACTGACCCAGAATCTTTGTCATATGTTACTCTCTAATCCACAGCTATTAACATTCTTTGCTATGCTATTTTCAGATAGAACGGGGCATACCTCATTTGGCTTGAAACATTTACACTCAAATACAAACCTTGAGTAGCATGTCAGGAAACAATCCCAGTTTTACCAGAGGGCTGGTGGCAAACTTGACTGTAGCTACTGGTGCCAAGGCAAAGAACATTTTGATTTTCTTAGCCAGCTGTGGCAAAGTTGAAAAAGCAACAAAAGCTGTAAATAATATAAGAACAATTAACAAACGTCACTGACACAAGTTAGATAAGAATTTTACTTGGCAGAAATTCTACAAAAATCTATGAGGAAGTGTGCTAAAGTATTTTTAGATTAGTAGTTTGACTCAGTACCTACGATTAGGTTAAATTATGTGAATTAACCTAGTTACTATAAAGCCTGAATTAAATGCAGTAATTTAAAAAACTTGCTTTCTTCCAGAAAGCAATTTAATGCTTACTAACCCAACATGCCTAACTCTTTCTACTAGAAGGTCTAAAGCACATGAGCCAGACCTTACACGCAGCAAAATATTCTGGAAATGGGAATCTTTATTCTCTGTATCTGATGAGTCTAATTTTATTATGTATAATTCACCGCATTTTTTTAATACGAGCTGTACTGCCAGCTACCTGTGACTTCAACTTATCATTCCAACAACTCTCCACTTTTAAATAAACACAGAAAGATTAAGTATTTTCATTTTAATGCTGACAAATATTCCAGAACGCCACTAAAAACCAAAAGCAGTTTTCAAGAGCTCTAGTTTTTAATCACTGAACCACATATGTGGAACTTGATATCATTTCATACACAATATATTCTAATAAATGCATCTCTCCACATACCCATTGTGGTGCCCTGTGAATGGCCAACGTAAAATACTTGTTCCTGGCCAGTTTTCTTCAAGATAAAGTCCACTGAGGCCGGAATGTCATACTTAGCCATTTCATCAAAGCTACAAAGCAAAGACAGAAAGTCAGGTGTGTAAGAAATCAGTGAGGAACAGCTGCACAGAGCTTTCCTGCACAGATCAGTTGTGTGGACATAAAGAAAAGCTTCTTTTGGATGAAACAGAACTCTTGATTGAGTTTTCAGTTTTCTACTCATCACCTATGAGTTTCAGCACACTACAACGACCTCAAAACTCCCCTTTACTGTCCCTACATGTGTGACAACACATGTAACCAGAAAAAAATATCCTGCCAGTTCACAATATGACTGGATAGCAAAACAAGGATACCTGAACACCCAGAATTCTTCCTGCTTCACCGTGAAGTGTGTGTGTTTCCTGGACCAGGTGTTCCCTCTGCTGTTTCCCAGCCATACATCATAGCCAGCATCTGCCAGCATAAAGCCAAGGCTGTTGTAATCCAAGTTCGTGATCCAGTTGCTTGCATCTGCAAGCAAACCATGCTGCAGAAACACAGCAGGCCTTGGACCTGAAAAAGAAAGCGTTTATGATAGATTCCTGCTTATTCAGCATTGCATACCTAAGAAGAATTCAAGTGAACTATTGTTTTAGATTTGCACTTGAGTATTTAATCTACTTGACTTAATCTGCTAAAAATAGCAATTTGTATAATGGTCATAGTGCCATGAAATCACAGGCTTTTTCACAAAAAACTACTTTTTATCACTAAGAATTTTAAACTAGCAACTTCTTAGTTTCATAACTTGAAGCTCAAAACAGACAGGTGTTCAATAAATAAACATGAGAAAAGCAGGAACTACAAGAAAAATATAGGTAGCCCTTATAAGTGTTTCAAGCTCACAGACTCAGGAAAGTGGCCCAAACACGGCATCAGTTTTAATACTTATGAACTTAGCCCTACCCCCAAACTTGGGGAAGGCATTCCCACACTTGTGCTACTGAGGTGTTTGTTTTCCAGTCAAAGCAATGCCAAACCAATGTGCTGAGCTGTGGAAAGCTCTGCAACTGGTGCTGATATTATCTCTGTGCAACACCCTTCCACCACCAAAGCTCTGGCAGAACCTGAAGAACAGTTCAGCAGCCAACAAAGGAATCTGTGTTTCAAAGGACTTTCTCCTCTTAATTTAAGTAGTTGGAAGAACCACAGTCAAAACCCAGGAAGAATTAAGAAGACCCTTAACTTCCCCATCCTAAAAAGCGAAATGACACCTTTATGTGGAATACGTTGATTTTAAAATTGAAGGTTCCTGCTTCTACACAAATAAAATCAATTAAAATCTAATCCCTTAGGAGAAACAAAGCCTTCAGAAACTACAAAGACCTGTCTCTGATTCTCACAGTAGCACAGGTGTTTTGGCTTTTACTTCTGCTCTGAAAACTTAAAACAGGGTACAGGATAACTAGCTCAATGCCAGAGATTACTCAGGAATTTACCTCCTCCAGTGACACATCACTCTGCTATGATACAGACTCACACAGAACTTCCTCCATTGATAATTTAGACTGGGATCTTTCAGCAGAGACAGATAAAACACAACTTTCAGTCATCTACACCATCCATCACAGGTCATGTCCATTAATGTTTGCTGCAAGTTACAAATTCCAAATTAACAATAATTCCCTTTTCTGGAAATCTTTACACTTGTGGCAAGGAGCCTTTTGAGTGCCTGCTTTTCTCACTTTGTTAAAAAATCCACATGGCATACTGTCCAGGCAAGCAGAGCAAGCTTCCAGCAGTGCCCAGCAGGCACTGGAGACAATACAAAACTGTTTACTCTGCTGCACTATTACTTTATTATCGCATTAACAGGATTGTCAAGACTCATATTGAATTTGTTTTCAGTAATGTTCCGCTTACCATTGATACCTTCTTCCCCTTTAACTAAACTCAGATCAACCAACTTCTGAATTTTTGAAGAACAGGCTCTCCTCAAGCTGCTATAGCTTTTGTAACATCGGAAGGGGAAAACTGTTTAACTGCCTTAATGTTTTAATTCTCTTCTCATACTAACCTCCAATTTCTGCCAGTTCCTTTTTCACTTTCCCAAGCAGTCACCAGATCTCCACGTGAATTTCACAATCATATGACAGACTGACTAGGATAATAATAATGACTTTCTATCACCTATGATCCTAAAAACCCCATAGGGTGAATAAAAAAAGGTGGGTCCTTAAACTACCCTTTCTGCATAGAACATTTTGTTCTCTTCACTACAGATCCAAGAAGCTGAAGACAAATTTACTTCCACACCCTTCTTACCCATGCTTTGCAGTTGTTTTAGGGTTTTTTACTAGTGAAACAAAACATCCTTGATGTTTTAGTTTCTCTGTACATTTCTCTTTTTTGTTTTTTCTCCTGAAGAACTCTGGGATTTGTTCCAAAACATCATGTGGTACATAATTTCAAGGAATCCTATTCACATTATGCAGGTATTGCAAAAGAAAAATAGGGCATATATATGCTATGTCAGCAGTAACACATCATTGGTATCTTTCTGAGAAAAGATACCAAGTCTATAAATCTTAAGATCAACATGAACTTTGAAATCTTCATTCTCCCAGGAGCTCGTACTTCCACAAATGTGGTTAGTGATTCTTGTTTTTGCAAATTAAAGCACTCTGCAAAACATGAACTTGGGGTCGAGGGTGTGGCAAGGGATATGTGGAGAATTCCCAGAAGTCAGGAAACTTCTGTTTACTTATGCATCAATGAAGGATTCAACAAAGGCAGCCTTTTTCCTGTGGGCTTGTCTAAAATGAAATACAAAGACACCTGCCGGTGTTGACGGGGCTTGTCCATGCACTGATCTTTACACACTGCTTGTGAAAGACAACAGACAGTGCAAACATCCTAACTCACACTAAACCAACAGATAAACTCAGCAAGGCTTGCTTGGCCTTTGACAGGGAAGAGGTTTTTCCACAGGTCTCGTTCACACCCAAGGCTATAGGGCAACCATAAATTTATTTTGTGAGCTTCATGTTTTTACCTGGAATTTTTTTCAGTCCAAAGTATTCTGAGGCAATCCTTAGAATATGTAACTTCTATGCAAATGGGCTTCTGTTATATGAATGTCTAGAGGAATTTTTATGGGGATGGTGGCAAGACTGATAATATGCAGTGTACAAGGACAGCAAAGTCAAAAGGTGTCTATCTTCTTCCACATCTGTCTCATTTTAAAAGCATTCTATCATTCTGTCCTCACAAAAGCCTTTACCCATATTGATTCCTTGTAAGTTTGAGTTCACATTACCACTATTCTTTCTGCCCCCCCCACCTCCTCACCTGTACACTCCCTGCATCACCTCCATGGTCTTAAACCACGGTAGTCCTTAATCTTCTTCTGGATTATTACAGGAACAGAAGTTTTAAAATTAAAGATAGGTTTCTCCCAAACAGACATAAGTCTTACCTTTGCTTCCTTCACGGCCTTTTCTTCCATAAGGTATTCTGTTAATGGAAAGAATATAGCCATCTTCTGTTATCACCTCATATTCCTCACTAGGGTATCCTCTGAAGGTAATAATTTCACTCTGAGGAGAGAAAATAAACCATCTTGAAACCAGACTGCCAGGCTCCTCTGTCCAGGAACACATGCAAAGTACCCTGGCTTTCTTCTACAGACTGGAATGTGGAATTAAAGGGTGTGGTAGTAATGTGCCATCTGCCTATCAGACAGATTTTGTTAATAAGACATCTAAGTACAGACTCAGGAACTAGCAAGACAGAATCCTAGGAATCTGCAAGGACTCCCTAGGCTGTCCCAGCCACAGGTAACAGGGCAAAACACCAAGAGCCAGATTTAAATAAAAATTGAAATTGAATTAAAAGTTAAATAAAAATTGAAACTGTCTACTCTCAAGAAAACAAGTAACAAGAAAGTGAGGACAGAAGAAAGTCACTGGCACCACTGCAGCAAATAGGAGAGATGGATGTGCCATTTCTTACCCTTCTCCTCAAACTTTATGCCAGTGCAGAGCTTTTAAGTGACTTTGCTGTCAAAGCAAACAGGAAAATAATAATAAAAATCCCCACACCTGTCTAATGCTATGATTTCATAACTAGGTTTAATCTCTCGTCTTTATGTTATCATATCTTATCTTTTGATGCAACTCAACTAGGGCAGTGAACTTGCTACGTCATTGGTTTTATGACACCAACCATGCCTTGAGAAAATCTAAGAAATGCAAGACATGATCAGAGTTCTTCTCTTAGACTGCTGGGCAAGGAAGAGGAAAAGAATTTAATTAACCATGCTATTTGTTTTAAATATGTCTTTAATTATTCACAGTTACATTAAAATTCCATAATTACTTTAAGGCTAAGTGCTATTCCAATGCTATCAGCTTTCGACTGAAATACTATTTTCAGTCCTTCAAACTGTATTTACATGATCCAAGCACTTCTATTCTTATTCACCTTAAGCATTTCTATCTTGAAACGTCTTCTCACACACGTGAAAAAATGTCACATTTTAAGACAGGGCAGAGGAAAGAGCAACTAATACCGGCTACCAACAGGAAATATTTCAGGAGTTAGCTACTGCAGCAGAAGGAAAACAAACTTAAGAGAGTAAATCTCAAATAGGGAGAAGAGCAGTCGTGGGTAAGAACACAGGAGCACGGTGCTGTAGCTTCACCGTGCTTCAGGAACATCCGCTTTCATAGCGGTTCCGAAAGACTGTAGCAAAGAGCCGCTAGCAAAACTCCACGGGCCTGGGTCAGAAAAAAATGTGAGAGAAAGATCAAATATAGGCAAACAGCTGACCACGAAGGACCTGGGAAGAGGAGCAGAGAAAGAGGATGTGTGAGCCTTGCGTGCGAGCGGCCGCGGGCAGGTGGCTGCAGCCGCCGGGGCTCTCCCGAGGCTCCCCGGCTCGCCCGGCCTCCCCGCGCCGCTCCTCGCCCCGCACACAACGCCCGGGCTCTGCTCCCCCCAGCCGCGCCACTCACGATGTTCATGTTCGTTTCGGGGTCCACATTCCTCCTCCCTGCGGCGAACGCGCCCGAACCGACGATGCTCTGCAGCACGAAAGCAGCGACCACCAGGCCCCGCATCCTCGTCCTGCGAGAGGAGCCGGGACACGGCCGCGAAGCAGAACCCGGCGCTAACTCGGCCGCGAGCGGGCCCGCTCGAGGCTTTAGTGCCACCNGGCGGTGCCGCCCCCGCCCGGCCCCGCGCAGCAGCGGCCTTGGGCCGCCCGGCCCCCCGTGATTCAGCATTTCCGCGGCAGTACAGCGTGAATACCCCCCATCCCCCGGGCTCCGTTTGCAGAAGCCTTGCAACCTCTAGAACGGCGCCCGTGGATTTGCTTCCCTGCCCTCCTCGTCTTCTGCATCTATTCCTCCTCCGGGGCCTCGGGAGCCTCCGGAGTCCGCACAGTGCCGCCCTGCGAGGCTCTGCGTCGTGTTCCGCAGCGGCTCCGTGCAGAAAGCGGCAGCAGCAGCGAGGAGGGCGGCGGTGGCCGGAGCGAGCATCCCCGGCGAGGCTCCGGTGCCGCACACCTGCGCCCCGGGCACCGGTCTTCCTTCCGAAGGGCCTGCAGCGCTGACAGCAGTCACTGCTGCTCGTACACACGCAGATCACCCATCCGTCATCTTCGAGCATTGCCAGACATATCAAACCTTGTACAAATGGGCTTAAGTTGCATCACAGCTTCCTGCAAGCCTGTTTCATCTTCATGCTCTGCGGCAGCTGATTTGCACGGCTATAATTTCCCAGAGAAGCGTGTCTGTGGTCAGGGGATATGTGACCGGGCTTGCAAAATCTTGGACCAAATTCAATCCTTTAAGATAAATATTCGTGTTACTCTGCCCAGGCCCATAGTAATATCCATAGAATAATACAGAAAACTGATACTAAATTCGCAGTGCTGGCTGGAGCAAGGTGTCAAGAACAGAAACATTTCTTTTTATTTAGAAAGCATTAAAATTTTAATTGAAAAATCAATAAAGTTTCCATAGCATCCCCATGTTTTGATAGGTAGATATGTCTCTAGATACAGAGATATTATATGACCCTGTGCATTCCTGGATGCCATTTCTTAAAATTGTTTGATTTTAAATAGCTTGGTTGGGAGAATTATTGCTCAGTGATTCACTTGAGTTTCTTGTCAAATTAATTACAGGTTACTCCTCCCTGCTAAGGGAAAACCCAAATTATAAAATGCCACAATTGCTGCTGTCAAAAATAGTAATTATATGCTAACCTAGGCTGAATGGAAACCAGTATAAAATAGGACATGTAAAGGGATCCTGTAATTTACTATGGTATAGGTAATTTATATTATTTTAAAAAAGGAAAACTGCATTTCAGGAAAATGTTTGGCTGACATAATACTTCCAGGGGAGAATTATTTGTCAGTATGTACCCATTTTAGCTCCAAGGAAATGTCCAGATATGAATTTTAATAAAATGTGTAGATATGCTTGAAGACATTTCCTATTCTTCTGTATGTTCAGATCCCTCAAGTAAACAAAGACTTTTTATTAAATATGAATGCATTTGTTGTTCCCAGCCAATTTCTGGACATGTTTTCCAAGAAGCTTCTGCATTTGCTGCTATGCAATGCAGTTCTCCCTGAGAGCAGTCAGCCCAGCTGCAGCTTGCTCTGAAGTGAAAGGAGCAGAGCTGTGGAAAGATTTCTGCATTTTCCTGTGCAGTGCCCAGCAAGTCAGAGATGGGTGCAGAAAGGCATTGCATAACTGTTCTCTTACTTATTCTTATTTAGGCACTTTCCTGCATTTATTTTATTTAATAGGCATTTGTGTCAAACTATAGCATATAGATGCAACTAAATTAGTAAAAAATAAGGAAACTAGGGCTAAGTTCTGCATTTCAGAAGGAAGACGCCTGCATTTTCCCATATGTACCAAGCAGTGTACCAAGGAAAACAGATGCCTGGGACAGAAGCAGAGACAAGAAAGCCACAGATACTCAGTAGCACAGTAAATCTTTAGTGTACACATTTGGTTTTGGCACTGCAGTAACCTTTCAAACACTTTTTTTTTTCTGTAACTACCTACAAACTTTATTTTCCATAAAACACATGGATTTGTCTATATATCCTAATCCTTTGCCTTCTCAATTTACTGCCTCTTTTCATCACCTATCAAATACCTGATTGCTAGAATCTTGAATGCTACTCAGAGTAGAAGCTGTACTAACGTTTATCTTGAGCTCTGAAACATCAGCTCCAACAACCCCTCCACACACACACACAAATACACAAGCACACAGACTCTTAAATGACACACAAGGCGGGTGTGTATGTGTGTGCAATATAAGGCTGTTTCGATTCTTGTAGAAACCAGAAGTTCTAATATGTAAGCCTGGTTTGTTGTGTTTTTTTAAAGGAGGGAAAGGGTGGAAGAGGGAAAGGAGGGAAAAGAACAGTTACCAGGTACTAACATATTTGCTGTCATGTTGATGGTCGTTGTTTCTTCTTCCTCTCACCAGATCCAGTTTAAGTCATTTTTATAAGTTTGCTGACACACTTTAACACCTTTCTTTTTCTTCCCTGGTCTGCAGCTTTAGGTTACATCTGAATTTACTACATATAGTGCCATTTATGTATGTTACAAATCTATTTCTTGGGTCTCTTTGTTACCCCAAAAGTCAATTTTGCAGAGCCAGGTCTGCATTTTTAATTTTTTTTAAACTAAGCATCAGTGAGTTGTTCATAGATGCTCCAGTCCCCAGGCCATTCCCTGCTCTGTTGCCATGTGTGCAGCCTGTAGCAGGCTTTGCTCTAGCCAGCATCAGTGTGTAAGCTTTGCATGGCCTTGAGACCAAGGCTGGCCAGGTCTGCTCAGTTTGACCTTGTCCTGAGCTGCCTGCAGCTTTGTTTTGCTTGGCACAACTGTGATAGCAGTTTCTCAAACTGACTGCCTCTATCTAATTTGATTTGCGAAAGGATAGCTGTGGGTTTATGAGAGAGCAGCAACAAACTTTTCCTGCAGCTAGGATATTTAGTACTCTTGGACAACGGCATATTGCAGAATAATACAGGCCTGGTACAGCAGCAGAGACCTCGTGCTGTGGAGGCACTGCATGAAGGAGTGCCGAGAGGGGAGATAAGGGTTTGTTTGTGTGTGTGTGTGTGTGTGTGTGTGTTATGTGGGTGACACAACACAAATAAAACAGGAGCCTGCAGCATGGCACAGAATTGTGCAAAGATGCATCAGCAGAGGTACAAGGGACAAATGACCCTTCCCTAGTCTATGCATGATAACCAGGTCAGCCCACACCAGCCTGAAACATTCTCCTTATCATGGATGTCTCTGCCTTTAAACATAGTAAATGCTGGGAGCTTTAGGAGCTGTTGCCACATTCTCCACACCACAAAGTAATACATGGCAGAGTGCCAAGCTGAAAAAGAGCAGCTTGGTGACTCAACAGTTTTGATTCTGCAGTCAGCTGCAGACTGACTATTCTGCTTCAGCAAACCCAGGGAACAGCTAGGTTTCACTTTCTGTGTGTCCCAGTAATTTCATCACAGATCATGTGAGGGCTGGACCAGATAAAGTGGAAGGCATAACAACAGTGGGCAGCACTCCTTTGGCTTTGAGGCTGAAGACAAGTGAGCAAAGAAGGAAAGCCATGAGGTAAGAAAGGAATCCAGTCTCTGAAAGATGTTTTTTTCTCTATGCCACGTGATAATAATGCTTATTATCTACATAAATGTAAGCAGTGAGGGACTTTGAGCATCCCAACAACAGAAAATATTTTACAGAATATTTAAGGAAGAATCAAAATAAAATAAGGATGCTCTTGAATGTTGTCATGTCATGCTTCTCCAATGAGGTTCGGTCTCTGTGGGTAGAATAGAAAGTCAGAAAAATGTTGTGCATGCAGTGTGAGGATGAAATCCAGGCTGCAGCAGGTGCAGCTGGTGCCCAGCCAAAGAGGTGTAATCTGTGTCTGAAACCTGTGTTTGTGACATTCCTCCTTGATTTTCCTCCTCATAATTTTGCAACTTTTCCACTCAGCCCTTTTTTTACCCAAAAAGCTCGATTGTGCAGTTGAGTAGCAGAACATGCTTTGTTCCACACGCTGTTAGACCTGCTAGGTGTTACAGGAGGGATGACAAGGAAGTCTAAGAAAGGAGGGCTTGACAGAGAAGCCTCAGTAACAGAATTGTGTAATAGAATCATTCCTTCTTTAGTTAAGGGAAAGCACAGTGACTAACATGTCATCTCTGTGTTGTAAAAGTGTCCCCTTGATTGTGTGATGAAGGCCAGTCTGTGCACCCACAGAGGGACACAGGTAGGCAATGGCAGCAGGGGAAACCCAGAAACACCCTGCCCTGGTGGCTCGCAAGCCCCATTTGGGAAGAAAAACCCAAACTGTTGAACGGTGGAAAGGGATTGTTCTGGTTTCATCTGGTATAGAGTTAATTTCTTCTCTATAGCTGGTACAGTGTTTCGGGTTCATTATGCCAATTATGTGGATAACACAGATTTTGTTTGTAGTTTTATTCATTCTAGTCAAGGACCTTTTTGTGTCTCATGCTTTGCCAGTGAGCTGTGCAACATCTGGGCCTAATTCCCCAGTAGTGTACTTTTGTTTGATAGACCATAGTACTTCCAAAACATTTCTGAGCCCTAGCCTCTAATGTATCATGAAGCAAATGGTGACAGAGCCCATCAGGAAGGATGTGCACCTTAGTTTCTAGCAATCCTGGAGCATTCCTGCATCTGCAACAGCACCCCTGTACAGACAGCATGGCAAGCCATGAAGGAGTGCAAAACACCAATGTCATATCACAAAATATCAATAAACTTCTTCCTTTTCAGCTCTCCTTCAGAGAATCTTTCATAACACAAGAAAAAGCAATTAAGTGTACATAATTACAAACACCCCCTTCCTAAAAAAGAGCTAGAACAACATCCACCCTTGTTTCCCAGCCACCTGCCAGTTTCTCTCTCACATACAAAGGCAACCCTGCGTGGGGAAGGAGCAGTGAGGAGGGAGAACAGGAAAGACTGGGAACAGTTCTGACAGACCACTCCTGAAAGCTGGCTGGAACAACACTGGGGCAAAGTCAGGAACCAGTGGCACGACACTGGTGTGCCCAGCTATGGGGACAAAAGGCTCTGTTAGATGACCTCACTGGTGAATCTTGAGGGCTTCTAAGCTCAGCATCATTGCAATCTTGTTGAGGGCATAGAGGAGGGAGGGCAGCAGGGAAGAACTTGAGGAAGAGATAGTGCAGGTTCTCAAAGCCATAGTGGCACATCCAGTCTTCCCTCTACACTGCCACCAGAAAGTCTCCTGAAAAAAGAATCTTAAAGAAATAGGGATAAGCTATAAATTATTTTGAAAAAAAAAAAAAAGTGAGCATGAATTCTTATGAAGAGTCATAGCAGCTCGATCTGCACAGGGAAGAAACTGGCTGTTGAACATAGTAATGGAAAAGGGAATTTGTTGTGCCTCACCTCCTTTGTACTCTGGAGGACTGCTCTGGACCACAGCACTACCTGGGGATCCTCTGTGCAAACACAACCTTCTGGATTTTGCCTATCTTGTAAATGAGGAAAAACGTTATTTCCCACAGGGTGGTGCTGCTGCATTGCCTGGCATGCGGACATGGGGAGCAGGTTGAGCTCCAGCTTCAGGAGGGAGACAAAATGAACATATTTTGGAGAGTCCAAATCCATTGGGCAAAACTAGAAATGCACAGAGGCTGAACACACGTCTCAATTCACACCCAAGTATGAATACATCACTGAAGCTGATGCTAGCAGTGTAGGGAAAAAATGAAGGTAACCCTTCAGGAAGTATCAATTTATGACTCAAAAGTGCCTTCTAAAGTATATAGAAAATTTTACTGAAATATACCAGAATAATCACTAAGAAGAAGGTATTATTTATTGAGGCAAACCTCACTAAGGACTTTGCTATACTAACCATGAAAGTAGTGTTGCAGTTAAGTTAAACAAGCTCTTCCTTCTCACATAAATTTGTTACACTTTAGAAAGCAAAGAAGGCATTGTTGTGGCAATATAAAATACATTCACCATATAGTAACACAGCCTTTTCCTTTCAGGAGATAAATTATTATCCAAGCTGACAAGAACGTTTCAGAAATGCTTTTTCTGAAAAAAGAGTCATTTTTCAACAGAAGGAATTTGACATTTCCAGTGTTGTTTTCACACAACTTTCCAAGGTAAAATTTACTAAATATTCCAGATTATCACTAGAATATAAATAATTTCAAAAGAATTATCGTTTCCCCATTTCAAACCTCATGGAATGGAGAGAGATGGGAGAACTTCAGCAGCTGTAAGCAGTTTCACTTACTGACACTGAATTTGCATCCACTGCACAGAACAGAGCATAATCCCAGGTAGGATCCATCTGGGGTAGAATCTGTGTCAGACAGATTTTAGTCCAAGTCCCACCACGCTGTCCTGGGAAGCCAGACAGGCTCAGCAGTGCAGTGCTCCAGACGAGCTCATATCCATCAATGCTTGTGTCCATCACGGCTCATATCCATCAATGCTGGTGGGAACACAGAATTACAGGACCATTAAGGGTGGAAAAGACCCCTAAATCCTCAAACATGCAGTGCTCATCTGGCAAATTGTTCACAGCTAGCTCGGGCATCTTGGTTTACGTACTGAGCCATGCCAGGAAATGTCCTCCATGGAGGACAGCCTGAATATTGTGATCGCTGAAAAACAATATTGCCAATACAACAAATCATTCTTTAAAACTATTGTAAGCCAGAGATTTTTAGAATGCATTGCCTGAAATATTTCACATGGCAGGATGCAGGTGACCTGTTCAGCCTGGGTTGTGTGCAGCAGGAGCCAGAAGTTTGGCATGAGGCTTCACCAGGCAGGATTGTATTTCCATTCTTCCACTTGCAGGTCATTTCCTGCTACGCTTCCTTCCGTCTGTTTCTTAGTGGGGGCATTCATGACAGGGCTGATATTTCACAGTGTGTTTTTATGCACAAAAGTCTTTATTCCAGTATAAAAGCTTTTCTCCATTGACTTAAGTCAGGGCAGACACAGTGTTGGAAAGCCCTGAAAGAATTTTACCATTTTCTACAAAAGATCTGTGGATAAAACCAGTTGAATGTTTGCTGCTAAATAAGATATTTAAAACAAGAAGTACTGCTTAAAAAACATAAAGGGAAAAGCCTATGAAAAAAATCTTGAAATAATAAAAAAATGCTAATAATGTATTACATAGTATAATTTACTATGATAAAAATGCATATAGCATTATTCCAACAGGTTTTACAATATGCAGTTTCAACATGAACAACAGTGATGTGTTATGATGTGGTAAACAAAGTAATTAAATTTTTGTATATTTATTCACAACTTGTTCAAAATAAATTTTTTCTTGACCACACTATTTCCCTACTTTTTTAATATTAAAGTATTGTATTAAGATCTAAAACATTATCTTCATCAATACTAATTAATAAAACCAATTCATTTTTTTTCCAAAAGTGCATTCATTAAGAAATACCCATGGATAATTTTTGTCTTTTTTAATGAATATACGTTAAAAACTAAACTGGGGCCCAAGACTCAAATTTCATGCTGAGCTAAAGAAAAGTTGTCATTGGATTTAAGAAGAGCTTGCACTGCCCTCACTTACTCTATGGTCAGTGCACATAGATCATTCTACTGGCTCTGACTACATTCCTGAAGTAGGACAGCAAGAAATGATTCTTTTAAACACAAACAATTTTAATATGTTATATTTGAACTACACTTGGATAATAAAACTACTTGACAGACATACTATTCATATGTATCTCCGTGTGTGTGTATATATATATAAATACATTATACTCCTATGGCTGTACTCTTGGTCTAAATCAAATTGCTGAACGTCAGTCTATGTTGCTTTCACTTCCAAGGCACATAGTGGAAAAGGACACACAAAATAAGCAGCCATTGAACACACTGCAGACTAGTAAAACTACAGGTTCAGTGTAAATGAAAATTATTTGGACTTTGATCAATTTGTTAATGAACAGAATACAGCCTGATACAGCATCAAAACACTGAAACTATTTGTATTGCAGAATGTGAAGTTTTCCATTGCTGACAATGTTTTCACTCTGGAAATGTAGAAAATCCAAGTATTTATTAGACCATCACATCAATAAATTACTCCATGAGCTACAATTCACTCCCTGGCTCCTGTTAAGCAGCCACTTGGAGTATACTCCTCACACAAGTAGCAGGAAACTGTCAGCAAGACACAGCTCTTGATGGCTCTGGCCATCAAGGAAAAGTGACCTGGCAGCTCTTCAGATGGTACAAATGAGCAATTGGCACCACCTGAGGATGCAGCTTCTGGGTCTGAAAAGAGACAGACTTGCCACTGCAATGCACAGAAACAATTCTGCCAACATCCTCTCCACTAGCAGCCTGTGCGGTGGGCAATCTCTCGGCAATCTCTCAGCCATCTGGTTGCATGGACTCTAAAATTCTCTAATGATTTTACAAGAGGAAGAGGCTCTGTATTTGAAAACATAGGAGCCTCTCTAGTCTCTTGGGCTGCCTTTGGGCTTCTTCCAACTAATGCAGTTGAAGCACATTTGTCTATCAGCATGCCTGGTCCCATGGCACAAGATTTACTCCTCTTCAGGTAGTAGAGCCACCACAGCACATTTTCCACCCTCCAAGACAAGGAGCAGCTGAAAGACCATACCCAGAATGTCAATGTTTAGAAATTCAAATTTTAAAGGTATCCAGAGGAAAAAAGAAAAAAAAGTAAAATTTGCTATAAAGCATGTGGGAAAGCACGTCTAAAACCATATTTGAAATTAAATTACAATGTATGTACAAAGTTCAGGCACATTGTAAAAATTAAAGCTGCTTCAGAGATACTTTCAGCATAAATCAGTTTCCTGCCAGATTTTCTTAAAAAAAAAAAAAAAAAGACAAAAGCAAAACAAATAGATGACTTTGGCATTTGAAACACTCATTTGCAAAGAGTTTCATGCAGACTGAAAAATGTAGAGGTTTTTTCATGGTGTGTGTGATTAATTCATTGAAACATACTAGACCACAAAACGAAAAGCTTGTGTCATTAATAACATTTTTAAATGTAAATGTCATTGTTCAGTTTTGGTGACTGATACGTGTGGAGTCAACACTGCATTCCAAATAGATCTGTGAACACTTGTATCTACATACTCTATTTTCAGTCTAGCTTTCTTCTATCACTGCATTAACTTGGTATTACTGTTGCTGTATGTAGATTTAAGCCAACTAAAACACAACAGAATAATCAAATTAGGAGATGTCTTATTTCACAGAGAAATATTTTCAACAGTGTAACACCGCAGAGCCACGTCTGTCTCAGGCTGTGCCATACTGAATCTCAACAGCACTTGTCACCTTTTGCTGAAGCTGTTTGTATCCACAGCCAAAAATTCAACATTCCTTTGGTCTAATTCTGCTGTGACAGAATAAGCTATGGCTCCGTTTGTCCAGATGTGCTGCTTCAAAGCTGTGTTACCAGTGAGGGATTGCAAATGTGTTCTTTTGATTTTCTTTGCTAGTCTTGCAAAGCACAATAGTGCTGAACTAAATATCATAGAAAAACCACACAGGAGGAATGATGCAGTATAGCTGCCAGTTGTGTCCACAAGCCAACCTGTAGGGGAAAAAAAAAATTTTTAGAGGTACTCCAGTATTCTGGTGGATAATTTATAAAATCCTGTGACCCAGTTACACACCTGTGGAGTTATCACATATAAATGCAATCAAACAATACAGGTTTACATCACCAGCACTATACTTTTACATCCTGGGGCAGAGAGGGATTTATTCTCAGCAGGCAAATAATATCTTTATGGCCTTTTGTTTGGAGGTCAAATCCACAAGAAAAGGCAGAACAGTCATCACCACACTACTAAATAAGTATCTTCCAACTGCATGGATTTAGCTGGCAGTCTTTAGAAGGCTTAGAGAACTCTAAGATCCTCATGCAGAAACATTTATTAAGCTATGCCCAGGCTCATGCTTCACTTAAAACAATTCTATTTTGCAATAATTTTTCCAATGGAAAATTAACTTAAAAGCTTCAGGAGCAGTGGTTAATAGGGAATTGATGTAAACAGCAAACAAAATATGAAAGATATATATACTTGCTTGTTTGAAAAAGATCTCAGACCTTCCACAATATTAAAAACTCTTTCAAGTGCTTTCTAAAGAATAATAAGGGTACGGCTCTCATCCTGACTTCACTGTAATGGTACGGATGGGAAAAATGATGGCTAGATATTACAGGGGTGAGCTCATGACCAAACAGGAGTGAAGCTGACTCATCTACCTGTTCAAAGCAATGTAGAGACTAAAAGATCACATCTTACACTCACACAAAAAAATTAAATTTTGGAATTAAACTCTCTTTAGAGAGATTTAGATTTTACAAAATCATGTAATTTCACAATGAAATATTCTACTCCTTCTGCTTGCACAGTTTCTAGACTACATGGTGATGTAACAGCTCTTAGAAGCCTATTCCACACTGGTTTGGTTTTTAAATTTCATCTCACTCTACATGTAGAAATCATCCCACCAAGACCAGGATGGGAGATCTAAGGAATTATGAATGTCCAGGTGTGTTATTCCTCTACCCAGAGGCCACCTTCACATTCACTGTGCATTTGCTGTCCTTCCTCCCCTTTTACATCACACAGTAGGTAAATCTGAAGTAATGATCAAGTTATAAGGAAGTCATTTGGCAAAACTGACCTGCCACGGGTGGGCTCACTAGATAAGGTATGGCATGAAGAAAGTACACAACACCCAGTGCTGATGATAACAAAGAAGTTCCCACTACATCTGCTGTCATGACAGGGATCAGAGTTACATAGGCTCCGTCAAAGTAGCCAAAGGTAAACGAGAAAGGCACAAGCAAGGGGAAGCTTTGGAGAACTGGCAGGAAAAGACAACAGAGGCCATCCATTCCCACAGCAAAGAGGTAGCAAAAGTACCGATGCTTCTTCAGACACCTGCAAATTTCAAAACAGAAAAGAAAAATATTATCACTGAAACCAGCATCTCAGCTTATATGCTCTAGCATGCAGTGCTTCAGTCTCTCTCTCTCTCTTTTCTATAGCTTGAATTTAAGTCCATTTCCTCACACAAGTCTTCACTCAGCAGACAAGCCCAGGCAGGGAAAGCTGCCCACCTACAGCTGCAGAAACATCTGGTCAGCAGCAGCCGTGCTGCCTGCAGTGCTCTCCAGGATGTTCCTAGTGACAGAACCCTGCTGCCAGGATTGTGGAGTCCCCTGAAGTTTCAATGTTCAAAGCAATATTTCATTGGGCTTTACATTCCAGCTCAGCAAGGTGCTCCCAGTATTATGCATAAAATATTGCAGTATACCTCTCTTAGCTGTCACCTTTCCAGTCAGCCCTTAAATGTGAGTTAGTGTGAGCTAAGCGAGATGGCAATTCCCTTTCTTCCTCCTCCACAAAAACAATAATTTAAAACGGTTGTANTGATTTTTCCCACAAACTATATAAGTGCAAAGAATGCATCCTTTAGAATCAAAACCCTTATTAATTTGGCCAGTATCTATGGATGATACAGCTGCTGTAACACTGTTACACTGACATTTATAGTGACATTGTGAGCCAAGTTCACAAAGCATGGTGAGTTCTTATATACTGGAAAATGTATTTTCAGTCAGTCTTTCCTAGTACGACCCTAAAAATATTGGGCCAGACCCTGGACCCTCTTCCATAACTTCTGAGCCTCCCCAGCAGCACAAAAGAAATGGAAAGGCAGAGGAAGCAGGGTGAAATCCCCTAGGAAATAGATACAGAGAATCATGCTCAACATACCTCAGTGTTTCTACTATCAAAGACATCATTTTTTTCAGGGAGAAAAGATATTAAACCAGCAGAATTGAACAAACTCAGAAGAGACAAAAAGATTAAATAGCAAGCATTTCTGAAAGTTAGACTGTGTTTTTTGATTTTTTTTTAAGTTAAACATGTTACAGAACATGCCATAATGTTAACTTTTATATGTATTATACCTTGCTTGCATCCAATCTCCCACCAGCTAAAGCTTACACTTGATCAGCCAGAAGCCCTTACCTTCTGTCTGTGAGCCATCCAAAGGTGATATTACCAATGATGTCTATGACACCAAGTATGGACATGAGGAAGGCAGCCTGGTGATGACTCACTCCAACACTCAAAGCATAAGGCACTAGGTAGACAAAAAGAGGGCTGCAGCCATATGCCATAAATAAAACTGACACTGCCAGCACCATGAACCCTGGCATCAGCAAAAAGTCATATTCCTTCCATGAACAGTAGCATAAACTTTCATGAGGCCATAACTTGATTAAAGGTGAACAGATGGACATTCGCTTTAAGTCTTTTTTCTCTGTTTCAGGGACATAATTCTGTTCAAGGACCTCAGAAGCAGGTTTACAATCCTCCTTCAGAGAAATAGGCCGCATCAAGGCACCACAGACACAGAGGTTTAAAACAAAACCTCCCAGAATGAGCAAAGCTCCTCGCCAGGAAAACTGCTCAATTAGGAGCTGGACCACAGGGGCCAGGATGAAGGTACCAATTCCACTTCCTGACATGGCTATTCCATACGCCAGTGCTTTCCTTTTGTTGAAGTATTTGCCCACCATCGCAATGGCTGGAGAATAACAAAGTGCAAACCCAAGTCCTAGAAGAGAAAGCAAAGTGCAGATGGCTTAATACTAATGAGCATGACACATGGAATATATTAAATCAAACCATATAATGCCTTTGCATTAGTACAAATGAATAGAAAGGTTTTTTTTGATTCCATATCACGCAGCCCGGTCTGAGTGTGATGAGAAACTAGGATGAGGTCTTTCTTCCACTGGTAGGGTCACTGACTTGACAAACCTAACTGATGACCATTAATCTCCAATAACAACACACAGACAGAAGTGATGGGGTTTGCTTCATGACAAGAACAAGGACGATCACTAAACATGACAGAACTGGTGACCCAGCCTCTCCTGCATGCAAGATGAGGTGTTGCCACAGGGTCTGCACCAATGCTGGCACTGGACACGCTGTCCTGATGAGGCACCACTTTGTGTTTTGGTCTGTTGCAACCCTGAACATTAATTTTCAGGTCTCTGAAATACAGCACAAAGAGCCTGTCTCTGTTACTAATATTCTACAAAAAACCTCTCTTGGTCTGCTAAACAAACTCCTTGCAACAGCTGCTTGGAGTCCTGACCATTTTAAATCCCTGTCTACAAGTAAAGAGGAGAGAAAAGCCTCAGAAAGCCAGATCCAGTTGAGTAAACAAATAAGATTCTTCTCTTGGACGGAGAAAAAGTTTGTGGTGTCTGCTGCAGAATCAAAGAGCAGGTTTTAATCATCAAGTGGTTGCCCTAACACTAAAATATGTATTTCTGAATCAGTAATAGAAATGAGTTGCTAACTAGGGTTTTGGAGCATGTTCTACATCCCAGTGCCTTTGGCAGAACTTGCTGATAGAGGATAAAACAGTCCCAAGTGCCATAACCGGCTTGCCACATCCTCCTCAAAGGCCACACTGTGTGGGGCAGGCACTAAACCTGCCAGGATGGAATAAGAGGATTAGAGGGACTCTGGGCAGCAGGTGCCCAGTCTGGCACCCCTCAGGAGGTGAGGGGAGAAACACGGCACTGAGCTGGGGCTGGACCTGTACAGGCAGCTGAGCCAGAGGAGCAGCCCTGAGCTAGATATAATCACTTGAGAGCTATGAAAATCATACTCTATTACACATACACATCATTTATTTTTTAGTGAGTTGGCAGGGGAAAATGAGTCTCAGAAAAACCAACAAATGTCCTGTGAAAAGTGGAAAGTTTAGGGCTGAAAATATTTTCATACCTCTTAGAAGGAACTCAGCTACTCATTGACACCCCCCAATCTGACCTCTGCTTCCCTCTTTGGTTTTCAGTCCTGCTGCTTTTATGGATTTAGACATTCACTTGTTGTGGTCCCATCTGCTCTCTGGGTTGAGGGCACCACATCTAGCCCTTGCCAACAGTTTCCCTGTCTGTTAATCAGACTCCACAGACTAAAAGTTCACTGCTTGTAGTGAACTTGGCTCTTTACTACTGCATGTACAAACTGTAACTGCCTTTCCACCTCGGTGTTCACTGCAGCTCCTGCTAAGGAAGCCTCGGACGCATTAGCATGGTATGTAGCCCAGTCCCTCGAGTTACAAGAAGCCTTTTTATTTGTTAGGAACAAACACATTTGTCAAAGATTAACACTGTAATACAGGAGCAACATGCACTAAAATAAGGATTTTGTTTTTTAAACAAATAAGCTGTTGGCAGCATGTGAACTGCAGTAATTCCACCAACTCATTACTAAACTCCGGGGGACCAAGTACAAGGTCTTATATCACCGTGGCTACCAGGTCAGTATTAATGAGGAAGGAATGTCAGTGTGACCATGGGCCCCTCTCAAGTTCCTCTGTGCACGACAAACAGAGGCAGATAGGACAGAGCAAAGATTTGTTTTTACCATATCTGAGCAAAAATGAAAGAGCTGCTACAGCAAGACTACCAACCAGCAATTTTTTTTTGCTTTTCAACTGGAAGGTAATGCAGACAAAAGTAAGGCATACAACTGAAGTGCCTGGTATTCACCGAGAGCTCCTCTACCACTTAGTTACATTTATGTTTTGATTTAAACTTTTTTCCAAATATGCAAATATATTACGGCAGTCTAAAACTTGTGCTATAACAAACTCCTTCCAAATCCCAGACAAAACAGAGAAACCTTTTCACTGCAACAGCAGTCCTTCTTGACCTCCCATAATTTCAGAGCTTTATTGACAGCCCTCTTTCTAATAGAAGGCAGGAGTTGCTTTTGCAGGGTGCTGCATTTGTGTTACATGAGATCAGTCAGTGCTGAAGCTCTTGCTGGGGCAGCCTCTCTTTTGCAATGATGGGAACAAATCTGAGTATCTCTATTTGACCACTGCAGTGTCAATATGACATGGAGAAGAGTTCGCCCATCGTTTTTAGCATTCCTGTCCTATGTGCTGGCACCAACAAAGGGGCTGAATGCATCCTACCTGTGAGGACTCCTAATGATAAGTAGAGATGTTCCAGACTGGTGGCGAATGAGCTCAAAATGAGTCCAGTAGATGCAAGCAGCCCTCCTAGCATGATGCCAACTTGGCAGGACACATGATTACTGATTAAACTCCCAAGCGGGGCTTCAAAGAAACAAATAAAGCTGGTAGTTAATGGCAGGTCCTCACACACAGTCACTGCAACAGTTATAAATGAAAAGGAAGCAGGAAAAAATGGTAATTGCAGCTACAGAGTGGTCTTCCAACATACCCCTACCACAATGGCACAAGCACCAAATATAAAGAAATTTCTGGAAGTAATTTTCCTGAAAGTCAGGATAAACCTGAAACTTACAGTAGCTTTCTCAGCAGCAATTTCTGTAGATCAAAGTCATTATGGAACACAGCTAATCTGTGGGGTCAAGACAGGCCACAGCAACAGCCCACACTGTTCATTACTCCATGCTTACAACACTCAGACTTTTCCCCACCTGGAATCTGCACTTCAACCCTAACTTTAGGTGCTCTTCCTCACAACTCCCTGGCCTTGTGGGCTCTGGATTAGACCCTAACAGGAGAGGCCTCCCATCTTTTTGACGATCTCCAGGGCTGCTACCCTTCTCCTGCACTTCTCCACCACTGATGTCTCCCACATCACCCTGCTTCTACCCTGGGATGTCATCACCAGCCCTTTCCTCCTCTACTACCTGCAATGCCAGGGCAAGGTTATTGCTACTTCTCTCTTTTCCCCAAGATATGACCTGGCTGTCAAAGGTGAGTTGTTGCATCTCATTCTAGCTGTCCCTCTGCCTTTCTAGAAATTCTTATGGATTAACCTCTTCTACAGGACTAGGGCATGGATTTTCACCAAGGTGTACAGCTTTAAAGCAAACCCATGAGAAATTCAGTACAGCTGCTGCGTTGATGCACATGATTTTTAATAATATCAAATTTTCTTTTAAGAGAGAGGACTATTTCTAAACACACACTTTTAATAAAAGGAGGATGGTTGAGACTTGATCTGGAGGCAAGATGTACATCCTGTGCTACATCTCAAATATGACTTCAATCAAAAGGGAAAAAAGACAATTGCTCATTTAATAGCTCTCAAACATGAAGTGTCTCAACAGACCTCAACAAAAGTACATTTCTGAAAAATTAGATCATTTCACAAAACAAAGTTCTGTTTCTTTTCTTTAGTATGAAGACACTCCCTTGCATAACTGTGTTGGAGGAAGCAGCTCGGATATACCATACCCCAGAGATCCCACAGTATCACTCTTTCCCAGCTGACTCCACCAACTTGTGAGCATGCTAAAACCAGATGGAGCCAATGCAAAAGCAGCCACGTTACTCTCAAAAGGGTAATACACACCACAAAGCATCGTAGCACAGTCAACAATGGAGTGGATCCAAGCAGTTCTGGCATAATCCTGCCCAAAGTATGCCTGGAACTCCACAAAAAAAATGGAGACGCACCTAGGACAGAAAATACGAACACCAATCTGTTAAACATGGAATATTTGCCTCACGGAAAACGCTGGCCTCACTCTTCAGGTATAAAAAGTGCCCACTTGAAGGTCCTCTCCAGCTCCTAGGAAAATCAAAATTGTGGTCATGAACATTATAATGTCACATGTTCCTTGCCTGCATCTGCTGCTAGAGTTTTTATAACTTGTAGTATTTTGAACTAAAAGGAAATTGAAATGCTACTTCTCAAGAGCAACTTATAGCCCCTATGATGATTGATGTTGCTTCCCTGGCACAGAAAGCCCTGGTTTCACAGTTCTTCACTGACCTTGTTGCTTGCTATTCCACACCCGCACGAACTGTGAGGGTAGAGTCAATATGATACCTACAGAGCAAACACCACCTGCAGCTTTGTGTTCATGGATGGACAAGTGCAAAGTGACTCTTCTCAGACAGAGAATCAAAACACAGCAGGAGCCCATGGACCTTCCAGCAGTTTAATAACACGCGTCCAGGAGAGGTCACTTTGCTCAACTCAACAAGTGTTACTGTTCAACATGTCCCTGCAGCAGAACAGATTAAAGGGCTGCATAATTTCATTCTCTTTTCTGGATCAACGAGAGATGCCTTTTTCCCAGATCAATGAATGACCACTTTCTTCAGTTTTTTTTCTTGCACATACTTGACTCTTCTATATAGTTAATGTGTGCCAGCCATTAGGTGATTTCGTGGATGTAACACATTGCATACATGAACAAAGAATTAAATCCACTAGGAATTCTCTGCTGTTACTATGGAATTGGTACATCTGTATGCATTAACTAACACTGCATAAGTGCTTCTATCCCCTTCTGTGCTCCCAAGACCCTAGATCCCTAAAGACTTAAGATCCCTAGACCTGGGAGCTTTATTTAAAAAAAAATAAGGACTTTAGGTAGGAAACACTGTATTTACATTATACTCACTGTCCAACAAGACACTCTTTCATTTACCCTCACTTACCAGGGTGCTTATCTCTCTGCTTAATATAGCTAAACTGTCCGTGCTCACACACACCAGGCTCCTCTGTCTCCAGTCGACATCAAAGTCACGGTGAAAGCAATCTCATCCCAGACTGCATTATGTTTATGCAAGGCAGCAGTCCAGTTCTGTTCTTTCTATTTTTGAGAAAATATTTTCTGCATATTTTGGATACCAGAAGGGCGTAGAGAGGGGTCTCTTCTCTAGAGCTTAGACCTTCTCAGGCAGGACAGTACCTGAAATGCTCACTCACTGTAGGAGAAGGGCGTATTTACATGCTTTTCACACTGACTCAGGAGTCACACAAATTCACTGGGACTGCCAAAAATAAGCACAGTTGTGGGGTCAGAGGGACACAGTGAACCCAGAAAGACCCTACATAATTCCTCCCCAGCCAAACCACCACAGCCTGAAATAGCGCTACCTGCCCCAGGCCTGGATTCTGTAAGAAATCAAGGAGTGGGTGCTGAAAGCTAGAGCAGTTGTCAGAGAAGGACAGACTAAAGCCAGAGGGCTCATAATCCCTTGGTTGTCCCCGCAGCCTTACGAGTTTCAGGAAGCCTTGGAAATGCAGCAGGAGAAAGGCCGTACCTAACCAGAATAACCCTGTCAGCTGCAGGACATCAGGGGAGATCCCAAACCCTATTCCTAAGATGGGAAAAAACCCGAAAGCTAATTCCACGAAGAGGCCAGCAAGACAAGCAGCAGTGCCTTTACCTTGTCACGGCCCTGGTGCAGATAGTGACAAGGAAGCAGCCAGCAACGATCATCCATCCCCAGCCCCCGTCGGGAGGGCCGGCGTGCCGGGCCCGGCGGGACGAGGCCATGGTGATCGCCTCAGTGGCAGCGCCCGGCTCCGGCCCTCACGCCCGGCACGGCCCAGGGCTGCTCGGCACATGTTCCTCCGGCCATCTGGGGAGAGAAACAGACAGAGCGGGAGTCAGGACACGCTGCACATGCCCTAACCTGAATGGCCGGGCACAACATCCTGCCTCAGCTCTCCTTGCTGCAGAAAAGTTAGCATTTTCTTTCATATGCGTTTAGGAAAATTTGTTGGAACCAAGAGGGCAATCAGAATTTGAGCCAGTGTCTGGTATCATGCTTTTCATGGTAGTTTGGGTAATTTGCCCAGCACTTGCATCCTAGCACACAGTACCCTCTTCCCCCCACGTGTCACTGCATGCATGTACAAATCACTTCACTGCTGCCAGTCACTCCTTCACTGAACAGTGCCCTCCCACTCATGCCAGTCCCTGGCCTGAACTATATTTTCAATTGCAATCTCTACTCAAACTAGCTGTTCTTCCTTGTACACAATTTAGTGCAAAAGTTTTGTTTGAGATAATACAGTTTTCACCTTTGTACAAGAAGGGAATATTTACTCCACAACCAGAGCAGATCTGATGATAAAATGACCTCCTTATTCTCACAAGATAAGCCCCAGATGAAAGCTGTAATCAGCAGGACACAGCAGCTTAATTTTGTGAGCATGGACAGTTCACAGAAGGTTGGAGCTAACCTGTCCCCCTCTCCTAACCACTGAAATCAAAACTGTGTCTGCATCCACAAAATGGTCTCTAAACACACACTGGGTGCTGCAGGACACTGCAGGAGACCAAATGACACCCACTGGACCCTAGGTGAGTAAATGAGTCATGTGCTTTGCTAACGGGACCAACAGACCTTTGTCCTTTCTGCATCAGTGCCTGAATGGCAGGGCTCCATCAAGGGACCTGAAGTGGCTCAGTTTTCTCAGTGCAGGAACATGCAGTGCTGGTTGTCAGTGCTGGATTTCAGCCCATGTTTCTGCCATCACCAGCAAGCCATTAGCCTCTGGATGGATCAAAGATTTTTTAAGACATAAGCAGAACATCTGGGATGTCTTTCAGTATTGCTTGAAGAGACAGCTCAAATAGCTTCTATCTCACCTAGCTACAACAGATGCTAAGTATGCAAGAATCCCACTGACAAGAACCACAGGCTTCCCAAGAAGTGCTACCTGTTAAGGGAGGTCAGAGGGCTACAGAGCCACTGAAAAATGGCAATTCAAGAAAGCAGCTACATGGCTGACATTGTGCATCCTCAGTCCTTGAAGCTGCTCAGACAGGTGATGCTCAAGGCTTGGCTCTGCAAAGCCCATAGCTCCCTGACCCAAAACAACAAGACCTCTAGAACCAGCCCTGAACATCAGCACATCTGAACCTTTGAGAAGTGTTCATCAGTGACCTCCTTGAGATACCTGGAGTTGCAGCTCAAAACCAAAACCAGAATTATTTTAAGAAAACATTTATGCACTGCCAAATTCTAAGGTGAGCAAAATAGGAGAAAATAGGTATGACAAACAAAAAACACAACATGTTGAAAGCTTAGTTGAATTTCCACTAGGCTATAAATAATATCTTGTAGCAACAGTGTACAATAGGATCAATTCCTTTTGAAAACAAAATCTTTGGTAGTGTTCTGACTCAAAAAGAGTAAGAAATGTAATCCTAACCTATCTGGCTTTCAAAGCCAAGGAATCGCAGCTGATCATACAGGGTCTGATCAAGCTGTATGTGCTAACACAACTCACTCCATAGAAGCTGAAACCAGAAAATCCCTAGTGCAGCTTTCAAAGATAAGGGTGTGTTGGGTTTTTATGGCCTGGTTTCTGGCAGCAGAAGGTCTACAGGCGTGGCTTCTGTGAAGCTAGAAGCTTCCTTCACATCCAGCAGAGCCAAAGTGCAAAAGTCAGGGGCAGTCAACTGCCATAGGAAGTGAACAGCAAAGAGCACCCTTCATAACCCTACAACAAAAACGTGCTTGTCAACATTTTTTGAACAGTGCCTTATGCTGGCCATGTTTGAAACAATATCCTTGAAAAATATCAGTGTGTAAAAATATCCACAAAAGATGCCAAAACTATATTTTGCTGCCATCCAGTTACTCAAGCTAAATCAGCTAGCATTAAATACCTGTTCTAGGTCTTTTCCTTGTATTCCTCAAGTACCATGTATTTTTCCCTCTGCACTAATCAGTGTGTATCACACACTTGACTTTAGACTAAAACTGTTGTATCATATTTGGAAATAAAAACTACTGTTCTATTTTCTCTCTTTATGTAATACTTTGCTAATATTTATTTATAATTAAATATTTGTAAAAATCTAATAATTCAGAGCCCAAAGAAATTCCCACTACAAGCATTAGAACATGTACTAATGGCGTTTTACTATCTTCTCCATTTTCACGAACATCTGTTTCATCATAAGTCAAATTGTATTATAAGGCCTTTACAAGGTTATTCTCTGTGTTTTTACAGAGTCTAGCACAATAGTGGTTTTCACACAAAGCACTATTTTGCACCACAAAGTACTATTGCAATATAACCCACACTTAATGAACTAGAAGAGAGCTCAGGTATAATAAAAACTCAGTGACTGGTGTGCTTCTCACTTCTGTGGCTCTTTGGAGAGACACACGGTACTCTGCTCTGCCTGGTTGTTGAAACCATTCCCTGTTTGTATGAACAATAGGCCACATCTCAGATGGAACACATGACAAGGCTATGGCTTGGATTACCTATGAATGGCCACAGTTGCTCACAAGAATCAAACAAGAATTCATAGCCTGGGTTACAAGAGCAAAAAAAAAACAAGCAAAAACCATGGTATCTCCTGGATAGAGATGAGTTTAAAGGGTCCCAGCTGGATGCAGCCTTTGCAAATTACAGATGATTAGAAAAATCCCACAAAACAAATTAAACCCAAATGAGTTTATGGTTTCAAACCTCATCTTCAAGGTATTCAATTACTAGAACTTAAATACATAAAAAATCAGTGAAAGCTCCAGAATGGAGACCAGGACAGTTTGCCTCTTCTGACACAACATTTTAATACACAGCAAAAAATGCCAATGCAGCTGACAGAGCTTTCTAAGAAGCTTCTGCAGGTGTCCACATGACCAGCAAGACATCGCTGGCCTCTTCACAAGCCTCTCCACTATACTCAAACTTCTGACACAAACACAAACAAATCGAGGAAAAAAGAGACACCAGATTGGCTAATGCAGTAAAATGAGAAAGCATATTTATAGGCAAGTATGGCATTATTCACAAAATCTGAGCAAGGCTGGAAATGCCTGCAGTCAGAAGTTAGTTAGAGGATACCAGGCACACAATACAGAAGACACACCCATGGACTCATCATCTGGCACACACCATGGGTACTTGCCTTTCAGATAATGCTGCTACTTTGTGAGCTCAACATCTTTCTCATGTGGAGATTCCATCCAGGCGACAGAGAGTTTTTCAGGATTTATATTACATTTTGAGTAAGTGGACATGAACTAATGACTGCTTCATTTTTTTTAAGTGATGGGGCCAATTATATCTTCAACGGAAGCTTTCTGTATAGCTTCAGGCAACAACTGCCTTATGAAATATGTGCAAACATTGGATGAACAAGTTATCTGATGGCTAATGCAGCAGCTACATGATTCTTCATGTTGGATCAGTGAATGACCAGATCATCAAGTAGTATAATTTGATTTAAACCACCACCACATCCCAGTCTACTTAGATGGAAAACAAAATTCAACACTTTTGTGAGGGTCTACATCTAACCTATCCACAAAAAAGAGCTGCTAGCTAATCTAGCTGAAGCCAGAGTGGCACAAATAGATTATATACTGATTTGTCAATGAAGTCTACCACCAAATTACCCTGCCAAATTCACTTGAACAAGCAGAGCCAGGACCAGTGCTTTGTACCGTGTGGCCACCACATTTTGCACCTAACACTAAGGGCCTTGGGGTAGATTTACTGATTATTGCAAGTTCAATAAGTTATGTTCAAATGCCTGGATGATTGAATAGCCCATAAGAATCCATGAATTAACAGGGTGCTCATAAAGTTCAAGTTATTTAGCTCAAGAGTTTCCTGGCAATAGCAAGTAATATAGTTTGGTGGAGTAAGCACATGATCCATCGCAGGGGGATCCTGAGCAATTGAGACATACCACCACAGCACTTGTGCAGAGCCTTGGCAAGGAGAGGCTTCTTATTTTGGGTCTGAGCAGTATCTTTCATTGCCCCTTCTACAAGTATGAAGTTGTTGTTTTTTTGGTGTTTTATTTTTCAAGTTCTGATTATTTGGGGTGGAAGAGGAAATTTCCAGGAATGCCAGAATGGGTAACAATAACCCTTCAATAAGCAGAACTATACACAAAAATATTCAGAGCAGTCAACAATCTCCACATACAAAGCCCTAACTAATTTTAATGCACAAACAGGAGTAGCTGGGTGGCATGGCCTCAGCCTAGACCTCTGGCCCAACTTCCCAGGCAAGCTTCAGATCAGGGCTGAGACCCTAGTTCACATTTTTAGCTGTACATTAACGTACTTGGGAAGAATTTGATGGCATGTCAGGCTAAGTAAACAGAGATTAGCTATTTGGTTACATGGTTACTTGCTGTTATTTTCCCAGAACCCTGCCAGCAAATATTTAATGATGTTACAAGCAACTGGAAACAACCATATTATAAAAAATGCCTGACCAACAGGAAAAGGGCGCCCAGCTTCCCCATAGCAGATTAGTGCAAACCTCACCTCCTTGACTCTCCGCTTTCTTCAGGGAGTGCTGTGCCTTTCACAGACACTCAATAGGCAAGCTAAATAATTACCTCTCTTGTTGCCGCACGTATCTAAAAGCACTCATTATGCCAACTGACAATTTCATTCAGAGGTCAGGAAATTTCATTTGCTTACACCCCGGTGCTGTTTTCTAATTATCTGCATGGTGGATAGTACAAATTGTGGACTCTGCAAATGAAGTTGAACAGCAAGAAAACACACTTTATCTGAGCAATCACGTCTTCTCCCTTCCAAAATGCCAGTTTGCTCTCATGCTGCATCTTTTTCTTAACCTTTCTGGTATAGGATAAGACTCTTTTTGCATATTTGCTCCACTGTAAAGCCTGGCAGCATTGGCTGCTATTATAATGTAATCATGTACAGAAAAGCTCCTCTGCTTGAGACAGCTACAGGAAAGCAGGGTTAAAATATAATCTCACAAAACAGTTCTATGCTTTGCTAGATAATTTTCACCCAAGCACTAAGTAAATGTGCTTTGCTGTGAGTTCAAAGAAGATGCAAGTGGGGTGAAGATGGTAGAAATTCTGCTGATCCCCTTAGAAAATCTTAGTTACCTGATGTGCCCTGGCAGCTCACTAAACAGTGACTCTGTTCCCCCAAGTTAAAACATTAAGTTTAATTTGGCAGGATAAATAACCTATCAGTTACTTCAGCAGCTGTTTTTGAAAAGCCTAGAAAGAAAACAAATGCTCCTGAGAGCATCTCCCATACTCAGTCACTCGGCAAGCAGAAGGGAGTGGGTGAGGTTACAAAAAAGGCACTGCCATAACCTTGCACCTCATCATAAGGTCCCTTTTGCCAGGAAAAGGAGCACAAAAATCCATGGCAGCTTAGCAACCGGCCAGCACAGCGACAGGAGCCACTGACCTTTTAAACAGCTCACGGCCAGCAAAGCGCTCACTGCTCCCCCTGCCCACATCTCCTGCCACCCTAAAGGTTTCCCTCTTTAAAGAAACTCGTTCAATAATGATATCACAACAGTGAGAAGATGCAAAGCATTTGTATGACAAAGGCCAGAGGAATAGCAGGTACAGTCATACTGGCCTGCCTGGCACCAGGGGTGGCATTTTTCCTGCCTTGTTCTCCTGCTCCATTTACAGTGTTGGTGTAACTCCCTCATCTCAAGAAATACCACCTCCAGTGCCTGACAGGTTGGGTGCTTTTTGAAAATGCTCCATTTGCAGAGGGATATAGCTTCAGCTAGAGGAACAGGCATAAGGTGTGGTTTGTATCACAGCTGCCCCATAGCAGGAACACACAGATCCCAGACTATAGGGGGAGGGGGGGGGTGTCCCACTCCACTACTTTATTTTTCTTCACCCTATCCCGATTGCACAAAATCAAAATGGCTGTGTTTAGATTCCTTTGCAATTTCTTTCAGAGCAGCATGGAAGGATTCTGTGCAGTTCATCCCAACAGAGCTGGCCTAAATATCTATTACCAGCATAAATAAGCACAGAACCCAGCACTTACTTTTACCTGGTCCATAATGCAGAGACATACATATCAGAAGAATGAGAAAGAGACTTACCTAGAATTTTCTTTCTGGACCAGTGTGAGATACACCCAAATAGTTAAACTGCATGTGCCATTTGCTGCCTTGATCATGAAGATGGGGTGGGGGAGGCCTGAGAAACTTGTGACAGTCTCTGTGCCCAGAATGCCAGAATGCACTTCCAGAACAGCTTCATTCACACTAATGAATTTAAACTGTACTTTTCTGGTGAACAACAACACACACAGCTTTCAAAGTCACTCTAAGAACGTTCGTGCAGATGAATTTTATTAAGAACAAGTATAAAGCAGTTTAAGCATAGCTGGAGAAGATTCATTAATGCGTGAAAAGTAACAGAATTGCATATATTTACTACATTTAACCTATGTACCTAGTTCTAGGGCAATTTAATATCTTGTATTTGTCATATTCACATAGCTCCAGGACACGTTCCATCTTCCTTGTTCGTCAGATTGCACCAAATATTATTTCTAGGCACTTGCTACATTCATGTTGACCTCTTGTTTTAATACTCTCTTGCTTTCTATTCTCTTTGACTGCTTCATCTTTAATGAAATGAAAAATAAACAAACTAAAGAAGTATGAATAAAATAAAAACCAAAAAGGGCATGCTATGAGTATCAAAGAAGAGGAAGAGAGAAGAAGGAAAAAGCTAGGTAACAAAAATATGTATATTCTGCAGGACAGTGGAGCATAAGATGAAATATTTTACAGGTTTTGAAAGAATTAATTTTTTGTGTGTGTCTGGAAAGATCAAGGATGACCACATCTGACCACTGACCAGAGTCCAACCCAGCAGTTAGCTAGCTACCATAACCTATACAATAGAGCACATTTGAATGGGACATGGTATTTGACATGAGCACTGAAGATGCAGACAGCTGCAAACCCTCTATTGACTTTTTAGGAGAAAAGGAGGTAGTCTTTTTCGGTTTTTTTCCTGTTAGGAAAAAAAACCAAGACCATTTTTCAGCCTCTTTTGCTTCTCCATATTCCCACACTAGCAATTGCATACCATGGTAGGCACTACAGTCAGCATTCTGGCAGGCAGCTAAATCCTAAATTGTTCTTAAATACGTGGAAAATAAAGACTTCAACTCCGTACAGCTCTTGGGATGCAAACACTATTTCTAATCTAATCTATTTTCTCCGGTCAACAGCTGTCCCATTCTGCACCCTGAGTTAGCTATTTAACTCAAAAAGAACAGCTTGTTTTGATTTCAGCAGAGTCTACTTATCAAGAATTATATGATTATGACTTTGACTTGTTTAAAAACAGACCAAGAGGTTCTTTCCAACCCTATGTTCCTAAATAAAAATACTCCATTGAGCATCTTAAGGCTGTCACTCTACACTGATGTCTTTTTTTCCGTTTAAATGTGTGTCTGTCCAGTATCTAGACAAAAACAAAGTTTATGCTTTTCTGAAAAGAATGGGTGATGAATCCATGGAAATATGCCTTCTGTGAGGAAGTAATCTTGCAGATTATGCATGTCTTTACAAGCAGGGTACATATTCAGCTTCTCAGACCTCCATAAAATCAGTCTCTCTCCAGCACTGATACAAATTGTTAGAAAAAGAACTGCTTATCTGACAGTTTGTTTAGGGAATTGTACCAGAATCAAACATACAATTATCTAAAAAAATCCCCAAAACAAAAATCCAACCTGACTTTTAATTGCTGCCATAACACTAAGACAAGAAGCACATTAAGACAGATTGTAATAAGTGCTTCATACTTTTTCCAGTTTTTTATCCATATTCCTGAATAAATCTGGATGTTTCATTTTGAAAATATGAAATCTCTTTTATATGTTTAAGGAGGGATTTCCCTATGATACCAAATAAAAGCAGCATTAATAATCTATTTGTATTGCAGTAGTACTTTGGGGCTTCTAATCAGAGAGCAGTATCACAGGGCTGGGCATCATACAAACATCTGATAAAACTTGCCCTCCATCCAAAATGTATCCAAATAGAGAAGCTGATATGTTTAACAGCCCAGCTTATTAATTCCTATCACTATGCTGAACAGCAAATGTTCTTTGTTTGCTTCAGCTGATGCATATGAGGGAGGTGGTTGCTGAAGACAGATGGAACAGGAAAAGCAGTCTGGAAAGCAAAGCAGCTGGTAGAGAATGGAGCTGCCAGAGAGGGCATAGGTGAGTGGGGTGGCATAAAAGAAGGGCAAGAGTTTAGAAGACTCTCTTTTTACCCAAAAATAAAAACACTCAGGGCTGAAACATGAAATAAGATGGCAAAAGGAAGGGCTGTAGAGCAGCACAATATTCATTAGCTGCTCCTGTACCAATAACTCCCTGGGAAAGGAAGAGCCATGCTTGCCTCCCACAGCAATCACTTTGCCACACTGGCTCCTTAATTTGTTCAAGTTGCCAGAAATTGCCAAATCAAATGGTGCAGCTGAAGCCACAGCAGGAATAGTTACTGTTGGTAATGAGAAATGCAATGTGAACATCCCTTGTCTCTTAAAACCATTGTGTGTGGCTTACAGAAAACCAACGGCTTGACAAAAGGGGTCTGCAGAAAAAGGTCAAGCAAATGATACTGGAAGCCTCTTGGCTCTTTTACAAAGCTTCTGGCTAGGTTAGTCCTTAAATAATGCAGTTTAACTACAAAGGGTAAAAAATGCAAAGGAATATTTTTGTAGGAAAACACCTTTGCAGAGAAAGCTTGACTTTATCTTAACTCCACCTGAAAATGTGCATTTTTGATTGACACCCTTAAAGATTTTTAAACAGGCACAGTTCTCACCATTTCATTTCTCACTGTGATGAAAAGAATAGAGACACAAAATTTTCCCTGAGTACATGGCTGTTACCAAAATCTGAGCTGAGACTGTCAGTGAGCACACCCTTAGCAAGGCTGTGGTCACACGTGTTCCATCTTACGATGTCAACATACAGATGTGTCAGAAATCTCTGATGCTATTTTTCCATTTTTGCTATTTGTCTAATATCTCTCAGTTTTTCCATATTTCTGCATTTTCCTAACGTAGAAACTGGTGGAGGGTAGACAATGGTTTCTGGAAGGTTTTTGGAAGAGGGTTTTTATTTACATATAATTACATTTATCTGTTAATTTTGAGTTTTATAATATAGCATTAATAATGATTAAACATTTCTTCAAGCACTTCTCATTTACAGTTAAGCTTAAATACGTGACAGTACAATAATTTTTCTGAGTCACTCCTATCTGTTTAATGATCTGTGCACTTCTCTGGATCAGGCACTTATTAGTGTCTTTGTATATCTTTAAAGAAATGTTAACATCTGACCATAATTGTTTCCAAATTCTGAAAAAGCTTTTTAATCAAAGTGGTCTTCAAGTGACACTCTTCCCACATCTGGTATATAAATTTTTCCATCTTCAGGACAATATTGCCCTGAGAAAGAATGCCACTGCAAAGCTGCAATGGAACATGTGAAAATAGCACATTTTTATTTCAGACCATTACATAGCCTGTCTGTAGAAATCGCTACTTCCCCCCACCTTTCTCCACTGATTCTGCACCCCAGATTCTATTTTGATGATAAGGATCCAAAAATTAACCTCTCTTAGGTTAGCTGGAGATGACCTGGTGAATCATATAACAAGCAAATGCTGTTCTGATCCCTCCAGGGAAAATTAGGGTGTTCTCAGGCATGCCAGGAGTGCTCAGGCACCAGCAGTGCAGCTGTGCCTGGGTAAAACTGAGGGGCTGACAACATGAGGACGCATCTCCCTGAACATGCCTGGAAGAGCCAAAGGCCACCCAAAAGCTGTGGTTACTGCCAGCTTTTGTGTCTCATCTCTGATAAGAAACGAGTGCTGATGAACACCAGTTCCAGCAAGTGTCCTCAGTGGGGAGTCCCAGCCTGGGGAAGCACTGACAACCCTTCCGCAGGGTCCTGGGAGAGCTGACACCCAGTCCAAGTTTCTGCTCAGCAGAGGAGATCCAGGAAAGCAGGAGGCAAGGCCAGGGGACACTCATATGCCCTCACCTGCAAGTCTCAGCAGTATGCTTAGAGAACCTGCACCTGTACTTGGAGCTCTTTCACAGTTATCACCTTTTCAGCCTTTCTGTTTATGGAAAAACCTTGTTCAAGCCATGCAAAACTAATTTGGTTTATAATGTCCTTGATGTGCCTGGCTGGGTTTTAGTAAGAAGCACTTAAACAAAGATGTATTTTGGCCATGTTCTGGAAGAGTTCAGAGCCCAAGCGGCCTTGTTGGATTTTTAACAATTCACAAAGAACAATACCTTTCACAGTTATTTTTCAAGATGTGAATCTTACACAAGTGCTTTCTAAAAGGAACGGAGATGACTGTTTTAGAAAACAAATTCTGTACCTACAGAACAAGCTGTCCAGAAGGTTGTCTCTATTTATCTGAAGGTTTAGGGCTGCTGTTAATGTCAATTCATCATCATCCTCAATGTGCAGTATTTGCCAAAGCTAATCAGGCATGGAAAGGCAAGGCAGGTTATTTCCCTTTGCTCACACAAGCTTATGCTCTGAAACAAAGCTATTAGGACACTTGATGCTATGCACGCTCTTCTAATGGACAATATGCACTATATGATAGCAAACTGTCACCATGACTATTATTTGTCTTGGGAGGTTTTCAGCTGAAATCTTAAACTCTATACAAAAAGTCAGATAGCTCTACTATCATGTCAGAGCTACAAATTATTTTTCCTTTAATAATGTTAATATATAGTCATTGTGTATTGTAATTGTGCATTAAGAAAATCCCAGCAGGGATGGTAGAAAAATCTCTAAATACTTAACAGAAAACTTTTCAGGAGAAAAAAAACAGGATGTCTGTCACTTCCTGAAACAGACTTCCAAGAGCAACTGCTGATGAATGTGACTTTATAGGGTTAGGTATTTCTGAATTGCAAAATCATATTTACCTTATTAAAAAAGGTTATTATTATTGTTAAAAAGTTATTATTTTATTTAAAAAGCATAATATCATATCATATATCCATAGGTACATTCCAATGAGCACATCTCTGCACAAGTATGCTCAGGTGAGTGTCACTGCACAAACCCTTCAGAAAATAACAAAAGGGAAGCTACAGTGTTGGGAAGGAAACATTAAATACTATAAGGAAAGACAAGGAAAGAGACAGAAGCCAAGAGGAAAAACTCTTAGCATGCCATACAAAATACATCTCTGACCAGGAAGAATGCATTTGACAGCATGCACACAGTGAAAATATGCATCTACTCACAAGTAACTGTTTTGGTGAAATCACATGCTGGAAGTTAACAAACAACCGAGGTGTCTTGGGCAGATCAGCACATTCTTCACACTGTCTTCCATTCAGCCTCACTGAGCCACCCATGTTTAACTAGATCCTTGCTCAATACCATATTTTAGTTTCTAGGAAAAGTATAAAGCTTTGAGAGAAATGCCCCAGGTTCCCTTTGCGAGTGAATACTGGTGCAGCTGCTCGATTACATCATTTTCAGAGATGATCAGCAGGAACTTTCCATGATACTTAAGGGTGTACTCCTGCTAGTCAGCATTGCAGCCCAGAAATACTGTCTCTCAATTTTATGTTAAAGAACATTTCTCTTCATAGAATGTTTTTGCTTTGGTAAGTGAAACACAGAAAAAAAATCACCCTGCTTGAGCTTATACCTTAAGTATGTTTTGCCATTGCTCTCCAGATTTCTGGTTTAATTTCTTTAAAAGTTAGTCTCCATTTTAATCTTCTCTGATGCTCCCATACATATCCTTAGCTTGTCTCCTCTCAGCTCCACAGACACACAGAACTGTCAGCAAGCAGAATGTTACAACAAGTGTTTAAACAAGCCTGTGATGGAGATGTGACTGAAACGAATATTTGAAAAAATATCTGACCACATGAAGCACAGGGATTTTCTTAACTCATAAAAAGCGTGAGACCAAGGGCTTTGCACCAAGGGCTTTGCACCAAGGGACCCAAGGGTGCCTCTGGCAAAAAAAAGAACCTGTAATAGTGAGGGCAGAAATTTTACAGAAGAGAAGTTTGAGTTACTCTAGCAGTAAATGAGACAGCGTGTAGAGAAACAGGAAACCACTTTCCCCAGATTGTATCACATTTGTCTATTCTGTTCAACATCTACACTGTACAGCCAGATAGCTATAAAAGTAGGAGGAAAAGAGCCCATCTGGAGGAGCAAGACAAGATGTTAGGGAGTCGTCTTGTAAAATGTTAGACAGCAATGATAAGAGAGCCCAAAAAAGGTGAAATTTTAAAGTACTTGAAAAGGAAAAGAAAGAAAGAGGCTGATGCTATCTAAGAAAAATACCTAGAAATTTATGTAAGAACTGGTTATAAAAACAGTGGTAAAAATCCTCGGTTTCTTTTTCCTATTAAATCCAGTCCTAATTACAGCAGCTGAATATTTACAACCCCAGAACCAGCACAGCCTGCCAAATCTCCCATAAAACACCCAAAGGCTCCTATGGGCAAACTCTCAAATGGAAACACTTCAGAATCAAACTATGCAGCCTCTGCTTTTTCATCTCATCCTACGGGCCAACTTGCTGGCCATTTATCATAGCATCTTGAACCACTGGATTGGAAAGTTTATAAAAACAAAAAACTGGCTAAAAAATTCAATAATAGAATTTAGAACTAAGTATAGGGTTTCAACCTGGTACCATGCTGCAGGATGTACTCCATACAAGCCATAAGAAAGTAAAAAAAAGAAAAAAAAAAAGAGTAGTCCTGGCTTTTCTGGCTTTTCACTCTCAGCTTCATTATTCACATTACTGGTCAAGGAGCCATGGTGAAGAAATGCATTTGCTACCTGTTTTGACTGGACAGTCATACAAGTATCATTTGGTCAAAGTCTTACCACATGTTAGCCTGGGAACAAAAGAACAAGATTTAAAACAATTATGCTCTTATCCTGTTATTGTAGTCAACCTTGTAATTGTCTCTTACCTAGATCTCGTTACCAATAATCCTTTTAGTGGGATCAGTTTCACTTTAAACAGCTTAGTACATGGATGAAAAATGGAGCAAAATCAACTCAAGAATTATCAAGAAAGCAAAAATCATTTCTAAACCAAATATTTGTATATTGATACACAGAGGATGATATCCTTTAAAATCTTCTCACTGTGAAATTAATTTTTTTCTGTAAAAATGAACAGGTCCTAGTGATTTTTTTCAAGAACATCTTCTATTTACAATGGAAATTCACCCTCTATAGGGAATAAACTATAATTATCAAGATAGTATTATTAAATTGTATCTTGACAATTATCTGAAAGAATAACTTGGAGCAACCCAAAGAAGAGTTGTTACAGGCAATTGTTGGTTCACCCATAAACTCACTGGCACCATAATAACAAAAGGATAATCCTGATCTCACGCTAAAACTGGTAAAAAAAAAACTAAGGTCAAATTAAATTATTATCTTGTATTTAGTGACAAGATCTCTCATTGAGTTTAGTTTCCATTTCCAATTAAGTACCACTGGTGTATCTTGGAAAAACATTAGAAAGACATTGGCAGCAACACCTGCCTTGGAACCTACCTAAAAAAAGCTCTATTGCAAGCTCCAAATCCTTCATTGTTAGATAATTTTTCTTCTTGAGTGTCCATTTCACATTAGGGCAGGTTGCATTTAATAAATTTTAAACTGCTACAAAGTTCTAAATTCACTCAAAGCAAAAATAGAATCCCAACAAACTTTTAATGAGTCCACAAGTGTCAGCAGATTTCTACCTCCACTGCTTAAAACACACTCCACTGGTTTCACACACTATCCTGTCTGTCACCATTTTCACATCCTCTGTTTTTTTCCTCACACAGAATTTTTTCGGTGCATTGGTGCCAAGCACATAGACCTTTCCTGTCAGGAGGCATTGATACACTGGCAACAGCATTTACATGCTTGCTATATTCTCCAGAAGCAATAAAACCAAGGGGTTTTTCATTTCCTAGGAGCTGCTTCGTGTACCAAGTTTTCACAACTGTCACCCAAGATTTACTTTCTCACCTGGGTAAAAATTGCCTACGAAAGGAGCATTCTGCAAAGTACCTCTGCTGATAAGCCCAAGATGCCCATGCAAGACCTCTCATCTGAAATACTTTGTTAACCTGTGCTTTCTGGCAAGCAAACAAAGCTTGCAAACTAACAAGTGTCATTTTACCATCAGTCACATGTGGGCTGATTTTATGTAGCTTGCACCATAAGCCAAATGCAGAATTACATCATGTGGGTTGCAACCCCTCAGAGATTACTCTCCACTCCATTAACTTGATTAAAAATAGGCCAGCTGTGTGGGATAATTCTATTTATTCTTTCCAATTTGCTACTCCATCAGACTAAATTAAATGGGCACTGATAGGAAGCACTCTGAACAAGAGATGAAACACTGGCTTCATGAACAGCAGAGGATGGTGGACCAGGCAGGGAATGAGTTCATCCTAGATTTCCCATTCTTGCTTGCACTGCTTTGCTCTGCAGCCCTGCCTACTCTACATGCAGATCCTTAAGCGAACCAGAAGGGGAAGTGTTGAAAGCTTTGGATGTGTGCTGTGCCCCACAGAGCTGAACAGGGTACAGAAATAACAGTACAGTAATAGTGTTTGCTTCAACAGGAGGCTGCCTCTGGCTGGGATTCACAGGGATGTCTCTGCTAACAAAGCATTTTTGCCTTGCCAATTTGCATCACAGCCACATGCCAACCGGCAAAAATGAAAATGAAATTTAATTGTTCTCCTACTGCATTCTATTTTGACTGCTTAGATTTTTCACGTATTTAGAGTTGAAGCCAGGTCTTTCAATACATAATGACAGAAATTGCATATTTTTGCTGAGAGTTTCAGGGTACTTTGTGATCAGCTGATGCCACATTCAACACATTGTTCATCCAATACTAATTATTCTGCTGTCATCAAATTGTATTTTATGGCAGCTGCATTTCCCAAATTAAATATTTGGGCCAATTTCAATGCAAAATACCAGATGCACCAGATTTCAGAGAAATACTCTGAACAGATTTAGATGGGGAAACAAAAAGATTGTTAATTCTATACTTAACACTGAAAACAGCTTTCATACAAAAAACCCCAGCTGCTATTGGAGCACAGTATTGATATTGGTCAAGTGGAGAAACTACCCGGACGTTGTATTAACTCAGTCCTCTCAAGAGGGAAAGCACTGCTCCTCTCAGCTGGCTTTTCTTGCTCAGCTGATTTCCATTCCAACATTCTCTCTGTCCACAGAAGAACTTTTTTCAGTCCCTTTAAAACTGCACTTTGGATTTCTTCTGGTGTTATCACACCATAGCTGCCCCAAGGACTGTTCAGACTAAAGAAAGAAAGAAAAATTATTACATAAGTTTAGAAAGAGAGCAAAAGGGAGTCCACAGGCAGAGGGCACTTTACAGAGAAGCTTCCCAAATGGTCTTTAGTCAAAACAAGTAGTGTTGGCTTGTTAGATGAAGCAGGTCAGATAGTGTAAATCTTTCAAGCTTTTATGGAAGAAAGCATAATTTAAAGAGATGTTTGCATGAAAGCAGGGTTGCCAAGAGATAGTCAACAGGGAGAGAACTCTCCAGGATGGGCGGCAGCAAGGACATGATTGTGGCCAGCATAGATAGGCAGTGGTTTGTTATCCAAAAGGACAGGATTCCATCTGGGAGGCTGCAGTGTTTAAAACAAACAAACAAATAAAACAAGCAAACTATCAGAAATGTTTGTTTCTCTAAAAAGCTGAAAAACAGCTTCTATGGGAAGTGTAACAACATCAACATATTCAAATGACAGTAGAACATCAAATCAATTCTTCAAGGGCCAATTCAGACCAGTTAGCCCATGTGCTGAAAAGGGACACCTTTATTCCCATTAAGTTCAGTGCAGTAACTAATTTGAAAACCAGCTGTGGATATTTACTGACCACTGACACTGAGGCACACTGGTATAGGCAGGGCTGAGTGTGACGCCCTCGGCCCAGGAAATTTCAAGCTCAATAGCTGAGAGACTGGATTCAGCATTTCAGCAATAGAAAGATGAAACTGGCACATGTCTTGAATGTGGAACCATTTTGGGTTAGACTCTCCTTATTTCAGGCCTTCCTTTCCCTGTTCTTTTAATTACCTTTATGGGAAATAAAGGTGATGAGCTTGAAGGGCTGATTACAGCCTCTGGGGCCTCTGGAGGAGAGGAATAAACACAAAGTCAGGAAATTACCAATCCAAATACTCTGGTACCTTTGGGAATGTATAGGAGGAACACAAACACGGAATCCATGCACCACTGCAGTAAGATCCGAAGAAGACAGAGCAGAGAGGAGCTGGGACAGTGCCCACGAGAAGCAGCACAGCCCTGCGCTGCCCCTCCTCAGCTGTGCACCCACCAGCAGGTTGCCTGAACAAGCTCCAAACACTCCTCTGCTCCACAAAGGAGCTTGATATTGTCAAACATGACATCTTGATCAGATAAGGCCTAAAACAGACAAAAGGAGGCATTTGACTATGTCTACAGACTAAATTAAGGACTTTTGTGGGGTCTTAAAGAAGCTCTCAAAGCCAACCTAGTTTAAGATGTGTTTACGATGAATACTCTAAGACATGACTTACTAGGTACTGAAACAGCCCCCAAAACACTGTGGCCAGCAGGAAAGCCATTTGAATTAGGAGAGATGTTAACTAGGAAACTCAACAGCACCACAGACTCCAAGAAACCCCTAGAGAGGTGGGGGAAAGATCCCAGTTCCCACATTTGCATTTCACATCTGGGATATGTGAACCATTACATCAGCATTTAGAGAAATCCAGAAATAGCAGGAAGGAAGGAAACTTTGAGTTAAAAAAAAAATTAGTGAAAGACAGGAGACTGCTTCCATCTTGAACAAAGGGAGAGAAAAATGTCAGCACAGTCCTGCTGAGGACTGAGGATGAGGAGTTGAATTCCCAACTCCAAAAATACTTCCAGGTACTATTCAGAAAGGGGGATGCAGAAATTCTGTGGTTGCTAGCTAAGACATTTTCTCTGTTTTGATACTCAAAACCTGCCTCTAGGACCTTCTGCAATAGCTGGGAAACAGCTTTCATTTTTTAATATGCAAATAAAATGTTTTCTTCTTCTATTTGTTTTTTATCAGGAGCTTTGCTTCTGACATTGCCATTGAGAACTGAAATTTCTTTTACCATATTTTTATCTGCACTGTCACCTAATGTTTCAAATGGATTTGAGAAAAAAGTCAAATCATTAGGTACACTGTTACTCCAGAAGAAATGGAATATCAATGGTGTGTGTAGGCAAGTGCACTGGCAGTCTGTGATGAAAGTTGAGGAATCCCTGAAGTTTGGTCACATCTCTTGGCAAGATATGGCAATAATTTCAATGGTATCCCTGTCACTCACAGATTGCACAAGAAACTTGGGGAGGTGAAAAGAAAAAGGTAGCAAATGGGGTTCTCCAATTTACCTGCCAGTAGGATAAAAGAACAAATACGTACATTATAAATAAATATCCACATATGGTCTAGGGCTTCCCATGATCATTATTTCTGGACAATTATGACAACCCTCTGGCAGCAACTAATGTGTATACCATTCACAAAGCATTCAAGGACTGTATTCCCCAGAAACTGAATAGATACTAGTGACAGTGAGAACAGTCAAAGAAAATAATGTTTAATAGTAAAAGGAGCCCAGATTATTTCCCATGTCTTGTTTTTATATTGGTTTTTATCCGATCCACTTAAATAGCATTACCCAACTTGCAAGTTGATGCAGAATGTAAGCCTAATTCCTGGTGCATATAAGCGTGAGTATACATCCCTTACATAGACCAGACATACAACACACATTAAAATAACACAGTTGCTTCCTTTTTCTCTTATTTACATAATACTCTGAGACAGCATTCACACCAAAGCCCAGAAAATCATGTTACAATACAACACCAAAAAAGGAAAACAACCAACAGTTTCTCATTTGCAAACCGGTAATGCTGCCTAAAAGTAAACACCAAAGTCTCTTCATTTACTGCTTTCTCGCTTCATTATCCCATCAAACAGAACCAGCAAAAACTAAAAAATATGACACATAAACCAAATAAGAACAAAAAATGTTATTCCTTTTTTTTAAAGTCAAGTAAAAGCAGCAAGATTATCTTGGTTTGTGGATAACTTGTAGTTGTCCAACACTGAACTGCAGCTGAGAAACTGTTCAGTAGCATTTGTATTGTATGCAAAGTAACCGATAGAGTTTTACCAATGAAGACTAAATTCACCCCAACTCACTAACAAAATATATTGTTGCACACCCTCAAGCCAGTTCTACAATTCCCAGCTGCTGCAGGCTCTGGGGAAGAAATATGCCACAAATTGCTGGCTAACCTTTCCAATGAATAGCTCATCTCGCTGCTGAAGAGATTATCTGCTGCCTTGGGGGCCTGCACAGCTTAAAATGCTGCAGAGACAAAAGTGACGGATTTTGATCTTAAGCAAAGAGCTAGCTGCCTCCTAGCTACACCTGAGTTCTGTGAGCTCGTCTCTACTGCCACCGTGTCTGTGACTGTGCCAGACAGGTGTCACCTCAGCAGCACCCACCCTCCGCTGCTGAAAAATGCTTCTTCCAAAAACGGTAGGATGAGGGACCTGAATAACAAAGATTTCATACTTAGAAGACCACAGCTTTCCCTGCATCCTACAAGCTTCAGAGAGACAAGGAGCCAATCCAGGAAAAGAGAGTCCCCACCTGGGTGTCTTCACCCGGAGCAGCTGACTCACTGCCCCACTGGCAACAGCTCTCCCACCTCACAGCAAGAGCAGAACGCTTCCGGAGAGGAAAACAGAACTATCAGTTCAATAAGCTCCTTCATTTCCAGTGCAGAAAACCAGAGTGATTAGCTCAGCCAGCTACAGTTTTGGTTTTTAACAATTCCAAATGTTTCCATCCCACAGGCTGGGAGCCCACCTCCTGCAGGCAAGCTGTTGCTTGCAGTTCTACTGCTCACAGTCACACCAATGTGTGCCAATTAACACAGGCAACAATATAGCTCATAAAATATGTATTTTGCTCTTGTAAGGCTGCTGTAAAGAAAACCCTCTTACGAAAAAAAGGATAAAATTTAGATTTTTTTACTTCCTTTAAGCTGTTTTTTTAATTCTATGTGAGACTCTACAAAGATCATACAAACTGCAGCTGTAGTGACCCACCACAGGACAGTAAAAATAAGATATTTTTCTTCAATGCTGTGAAGGTTCTTGTTTCAGGTTGCAAGGAAAAGGGGATTTTTCTCTGTTGAATAAAGACACTAATAGCATGTAATTTCTCCTTCACGTCCTATGAACAAGAACATGTACCACAATCCTCTAAATACACACTCCTGCTAAATGGACAGTGTGCTGTGTTTTCTTACTGGTTACAATAGGATCATGACAGAGAAACAAAGTGTCTAAAGTAGGAATGAAAACAAGTCCTAAAACAATGCACAAAAGCATCAGTGCTTTTTAAATTAAAATAAATGGTAGCAGATATGGAAATCATAACTGACTTCTTAGTCTCATCATATCAATTAAAACAGTGCTATTTATCTAATTGCTTTTGTCATTTATAATTTAACAGCAGGTCTACAATACATTCAAAAGTATATTTAACATTTTATGTAAATGTAAAACAGAGTAAAGTGCATGCATGTAACAATTATGCTCTCTAGGATTAGAGGCACTCTCTTAGGGGTGGCTTAATCTTCCCTTTTAGAATTTTAGGCATTCACCTATTCCAGCTAAATATAATCTGATTAATAAAATTCATACTCTTATGATGCCTAGGTCTATCTTCCAGAAAAGAGAGAATATACTCCAAGAGAGAACAGTATAGGGAAAATATCCTTGAGTTGTACACATAGCTATACATAGTGAAAGTAAAATCATTAGGTGAAAACTCAGAGTTACAACAGAAACAGAGAATCATCTCTTCATGTTTACAGCTAACTAACTGCACGTGCACACGACTGCATTAGGATATCTGAGCATTCAGCTACATTTTTCAGCCAACTGCCATAACCACATATCATCATCCCCCTCTGACCACAGCTGATAAGCAATTAGTTCTTTCAGCAGCAGAGATGGCAGCAGAAACAGCCCTTACCTCCTGTTCCCTGCCAAGTGTTCCCTCCTTTCAGGCCATCTTCTCAGCCCTGACACAGCAGCCACACAGTCAGATGGATCAGGGTAAAAAGTTACGAATAAAAAAGAAGAAAAGGTGCTTTTGAACCTGGTGCAGGTCCCCATGAGCCCCACAAATGGCTGTGCTAGTCCAGCTCCAAGGGTGGCAGGGGGCTGCTTATACAAGCATGGCTCTCTCAGGAAACAGATGCCAAATCTCTCCCTCAGGAAGCAATTGTGTTTGCACCAAAACATCTGAAAAATCTTCCCCCCCGTGCCCAGTCTGTTGGACCTCAGCCTGGGAATATGGATCCGGAAGGGATCCCTGGGGGTGTCCTAGTCCCCTTCCTCACAGCTGCAGACAAGAACCAGCTGAGCAAATCCAACCAGTGCCGAGCCTGTGCTGAAGCCAGGCAGCTGTCAGGTACACAGTGCACAGCTTGAAGCTGAAGTGAATGTGCAAGCTGGAGCAGAAAGAAAGTTCCTGAGGTTTTCCCTGTTTACATATCAGCTGAATCAATTCTGATAAAGCTTTGTAAAATCAAATTACACGCTGTGCTATATTGTTTTCCATCATCACCTGCCACCTTCAGGTGAAGGCAGAAGTTAATGACTGAATTTTAACGGCATTAATTTGGAAAGCCCTTAGGGAAGCCCACAGAAACCCTCCATTAAAACACAGTTTTTGTTACACAGCTGCAAAAAATGGAAAAGTAAACATTAAATACAATGCAACTGAAAAAAATATAAAACAAGAACATACTATAAGCTATGTAGCACTAAAAAAATTACAAAAAGACAGTAACAGCTAATGATTTGAGGTGAGCAATAACATTACCCTAAATGAGGCATAATAGAATCACTCTGAGGAAAACGCAATCCTGTTTCACTTCATTAAGTTTCATGTTATCCTCCAGTTTCCTAGTGCTAACGGAAACGTTTCCTTATTGCCACTGTAGGAGTGGACTTAAAACAACAAACAGATCCGGCTGTCCCACCCAGCTTGAAATCAATTCAGTCAGAATGCTATCACACAAACCCAAATTCATGCCAAATATCTAATTAATAACTTACCTGTAGAGACATTAAATGGAACAAGTTGATAAATGAATTGCAAGTTATCAGAAAGTCCAAAATAAGGATAATACTCCCTGTATCTTTTGGCTTCTTTTTTTCATTGAATAGATTCCCTGACTTTAGTCAGCCTGTGAACACACAATTTCCTACAAGACACGTACCACTTAGCCTGAGTTTATTACTGCACACCTGGTTGTCTTACAAGGGACTAAGAATTCTCCTGGAAATACACTATGTTAATATGCCAGAAGAAATATCAAGGCTGATCAGGATTCGGATTGCTGTGATCAGCTACTTCCACAGCGAACTGTCCCTGCAGAAGGCCACAGGCCAGCTCTGCAGCCCATCACCCCTGGGCAGCTCGAGCCTTGGGCTTCAGAGCCCTTTGGGGAGCCACTCACACACACACACACAAATACAAACACACACAAACAAACACACACACAAACAAACACACACAAACGCACACACACACACACACACAAACACACACACGGCCGTGCACGGGCATCCTGGTGACAGCCGCGGGTCCGCATGCACAGGGACGGCGACAATGCCGCTCACACCTGCCTCTGAACAGGTACATTTGTTCTGCTTATGCAACAGAAATAAAACATACCTGAGTTTCCTCATACCATCTAGCAACTTGAAACGCCGTTTATCCTTAAACATTGTTTACCTGACTAGCATCTTACCTAACCAACAGCTTATATATATATAAGCATGTACATACATACATATACATACATATACATATATATATGCAAGTATATACAGTTCCTTCATTAAATACTAGCGTTTACATTAATTTTTATTGGTTTTTCGATGTGTCCGCAGCTCTAAGGCCCCACGACACGGGCAGGGCACGAAACCGCCTCGACGGCAGGCGCACAGCCGGGGAGCCGCGCTGCCCGCCCCGCTCCGCTCCGCGCCGGCCACCCCTCTGTCCCTGCTCGCTGTCCCGGGCCCCGCGACCCTGCACTCCCTACCTGCAGAATGTACTCTCCACCTGCGGGCCGCGGCCCGGGAGGAGCCCCCGCCGCCCGTGAGCGCTGCCCCATGGGGGCGGTGGCTCCGCGGACCNGGCGCGGCCGTAACCGCGGCCCCCAGCACACGAGGCAGGGAAGCGGCTCTGTTTCGGCTCAGCCCCCTCCCCGCCGGAGTTTGCCCGGCCGCCCTGGTCGCCCACCTGGCCGGCTGGTTGCCCCTCCCCGCGGCGGGGCCCGGTGGGCTCGGCCGAACGCTGCCCCTCGCCCCGCTCCGCCAAGCTGTCATCGGAGGAGCCGCAGCCCCTCCTTCGTGGTACCTTCAGCAACGCGAAAATGTACGTCTCAGCAGTACCGCGGAGCTTTCATCGCATTAAGAGGGATTTTTTTTTTTTTTCTTCCCATCTGAGGCAAAGTCAGAACTGAGATTTGTGGATCAGTGCTCTCAGGCTTTTCCTAAGATATTTTACACGGTTCCAAAGTCAGGCAACGTTCAAGAGTGGAAATAACACCAGAACTTGTGCATAAGGATGGTTCTGTGTCACACACACCAGCCTTCCTGCCCATTAGGAATCATGCTGCTGTTTGGTAGTTTTTGAATTTTCCAACTCAGTTCAAAACCCCAGACCAGGGGAAAACTCATGCAGATTTGGACCCTAGACTCTTGGAACAAGTTTCAAATTCCAGCAGCCTTCTGTTTATCCAAGAAAGATAAACTAAGTGGCCTGCTGAATACTGCATGTGTTTTTGGGCAAGATCTGGAAAGCAGCAGGTCTTTGCTCAGAAAGGACATTAAACATCCTGTGACACTTTCCATGAGAATAAAGATAAAATGGGATCTTTTCTTACCCTTCTTGTTGCCAGACAAGAGCTGCTTGGTCCTTGTCTTTCCCCAGGACTTTGCTGCCTCTAAGTGCTGCTATGAAGAACATGTGCAAAGCTCCCAGCAGTGTGCAAGCAGAGCCCTTGGACAGTGGCAGGGAGGAGTTTGCTCTGCTGGTCTTTAGGATAAGTTCAAGCATACATGATTTGGGTAAGCATGGCAGTTCAAGAGTAGATTATTAATTGAAAAATACTTCCTTTCTAGGTCACTCTAGAGCTTCTCTGTGCTGTACAGCAGCACAAGAGAGCTCAGAGAGACTCATCTTTCCCCTCCTTCTGCAGACTGTGGCTTGATGCTGCACACCACTCATGCACATCTTCCCTAACACAAGTATACCCCCTCCTGTGGCATGTGGCCCACAGCAGTTTAGGAGAAAAGGAGCTAGGTTTTCCCCACCATGCATGTGGGTGATAAAAATTTGTCCTTGAACAAAAAAAAAAAAAAAAAAAAAAAAAAGTGCAGCTCTTACTTTCTTGTTGAGTTCCCCTTCCCCCCCCCCCTTTTTTTTATGGTTCTTTAATATTTTGGGAAGATTTTTAATCTTACCTGCATTAAACCATGCTTCATACTGGAAGATTTCCTTTGCCAAAATACACTGCTAACATAATTGCAGCAGACTATTTGAACTCCTTAACACTGCAAGATAAAATTCTGAATAAGAGGGTTTGGGCATTAAGCTGCTGGTCAAGAGATTGGGGATTTCAACATTGCAGTAAACTTCCTCTGCAAGTCTGGTTGGCAGCATCTCTATGACAACTCCCCATCAGCAGTGGGAATGACAGTGGTTATCTATACTGGCTACTGACATTTTGACATCTGGCTCAACAGGTAATGCTTCTCTGTGGTGTGGAAAGGGTATTTTCAGAGCACTGCAACATATTGGGCACTGCACATGCCAGGGAAACTCAGAGAGGCAGTAATAACATTCACACTCTGCTGACCTGCCCTTGGCACTACAACAACAACTTCAAAACACTTTTGTGTTATTTAAATTTTATATAAATTCATTTTAAGCACTGAAGTATCAAAAGCTAGATATCATCAAATCAAAATGCATGACTTCATTTGGTTCTTGGATCAAAACTCCAATATTGATAGAAATACCAGGGCTTGGGTTACATGTGTTTACACATTCCTGACAGGCTTCCTTTTGTCACTAATTTTTCTCATGCAAGTTTCAACTGCTGACACCACATAAATGGCCAAGCAACACAAAAGAAGTCACAAATAATGGCCTTAATCCTTCCAAAGTTGCAGGATTATGCATGGTGCTGTCTCTAGAGCTGCAGTCAAGATAGGAAAGGAGCACACACCCTCACCTGGAGTGCCTGACCAGGCAAAGAAAACACAGCTGGGCAAGGGCTTGTTTTGGTTTGGCTCCTGTGCAAACAAGAGTAATTCCTTTACACTCTTTCACATTTTGCAAACCAAAAAAATAATCATAAAGTATAATACTATAGAATTCAACAGATAAAATAAATTGCAGTTTGGAGAATGGTTAGGTGCCGTGGTACAGTGGATGAATGGCCTTCCTACACAATGAATGTTCTTAATTTGAACTTTTATATACAAATAGCTGTTGGAAACTGAAAACCTAACTACCCTCCTTGCACTGCCCTCCTCTCCCATGTCCCTTTCAGCCAGCCAGCTGTACAGGGACACGCTGCAATGGCATGCTCAGAGTAACATTTCCAGATCTGGTCACCAACATTTGGATCTATAACCTTTGGCATTCTATAGCCAAAGGGACCCAGCTAAATTAAGCCAAAGACTGGGGAAACTATAAGTCCCTATGGTTCCTTCAGTCCCCTCTCTGTGTCCATAATCCAGCTTTAGCCGGCTCCAAGGCAAGAAAACAAAGTACCCACCACTTGAGAGCTGAGGCTCCTTTCTGGAAGTCAAGCTCTGTTTCTTACTGACATGCAAGATATTAGCAAGGGATCAAAAGACTGTGATGAATTCCTAAAATATGTGACTGTGTAAGTCATATATTGTAGCCTGGGATAGAAAAAAGAGGGTATGTAATGGCCTCCTCACTTTTTCATGGACACTTGCAATTCCTGGAATGTAAGACCATCAGACCAAAGGTTGCATTTTCCCCCAGACAGTTTCTAATGACACTCAAAACTAGATGAGGGTATGTCTTGCTTACACTCATGGACTCTATCATCTTCAGAATATTGGGAAAATTTGGCAGAAGTATCTTCTCTTCCTTGACACAAAATAAGTATAGGCAGATCAATACTTAATATTAGTTGAACAAGCGGATGATTCATCTCCTTTCACTTTCCTTATAAACTCCCACATTTCAAATCCTCTGCCTTGCTCCTCTTTATTCACGTGTCACAGAAGTCTTTGGTCCAAGCACACAATGTAAGATTTCTGGACACATTTGTATGCACGTATTTTACAAAGATCTGCATTCCATCTAGCAAGTGCAATCATTTTTCACTGGAAAACAGAGAATCATCACTACAAATGTCCTATGGAAACATAACAAAAATTGGCTGTAGAAATGCAGGAGCTGTAAAAAAACCCTTATATTTCGAATTACTTGCTTTTGGCAGCCTGCTAGGCTTTATTTTGGTGGAGAAAGTGAAATGAAATGTAGACATTTTGAAATTTCCCATCAGAAGAACAACTTAATTAGACACTGGAATTTTTCATAGCATGGGAATAATAAATTTGAATTAGTTGTACTTGGAAGCAAGCCTTTGCACAGCTATTCCAGTTTTTCTTCCATATTCACCTAACTGTGGACCAGCTCAGGCTACTTCAATCCATAGAGAAATCTGACACCAAATATAGGCTGCAATGGCACTCCAGTCTGAGGAGACCTAACCACCTCCATCGTTCTACAACTTTTCATAGCATTAAGTTTTTGTTCTAGATGACAAACGTGGCTTGCTGTTCTCTGCAGAAGAAATGCTGTTGGCAGCTTATCCTGCTCATCATCAACACCCTTGCCTGTAGCAGCTCTCAGGGAAATGCACATACTAAAGAAGGGTGAATTGGGATCAAGGCCTGAAGGCAGCGCAGGTGGTGTCTATCCTATTCCCCAGATCAGCACACAAAGATGGTAAATCACCACCAGTTCTTCACATTTCCACAACACAGAAAACAAGTCATTTGGCAAGAATTTTCTGTACCTCAGACAAAACTCTGGCTGGTGTTTGCTGCTGCTGGGGCTTTCAGAGAGTTCCTACCCAGCCCAGGATATACTGTGCCTCTGTACAGGCTTTTCTCTGGCTTACCTGTAAAATGCACAGCTTAACACCTAGGACTATTTTCAATTCAGGTTTTACTACCTAATTGTTCTATTTGTTGTGTTTCTTTAGTTTAAATGTTAATGCACTTCTTTAAATAAAATATTCCCATTGATACTATCTACAGCAAACATTTACAGAGTTAACAAACACAGAAAATATTGTCATTCCATACAGAAAGTTACAAGCATCAAAGATTTCTGTTTTACTTGGAGATGTACCAGATTAGTTCCAGGGGCACTTATGCAACACAGAATCTTACAGAGTTTTTTTTCACCCTGTGTTTGATACACTTTTTTCCCCCATTCATTTGCTTTTTCTCTCTGAGTTATGCATGTACAGACAGAGGCCTAAATCAGAGCTAGCTAAAAGTCCAGTCTGTTCTGAGTAGCACAATATTTTGGTAAATATTACAGCATTGCTTATCCATGGCCTTGCATTTGGGTATTGGCCACGTGGCTGCAGGGCTGCTGCCCCCTCAGCACTGCCAGGGCTCAGTTCCCTCTCCCCACAGAGCAGCAGCATTTCCAACCATCTCATCCCTCCTCAACCAGTGCTGCTAACTTCAGAACTGCTGACAGAAACTTCATCAACATATTTCTGATTCAGGCCTGAATAAAATTTTACTGCAGCGCTTTCTTGTTTGTTTTAAGAAGGTTCTTTGCTGTTCTGCCTTTTTGTGTGTGTGTGTCCCAAATTTCCCTTTCCTGGGTTGCCAGTCACACACCACTGCTTTCTAGCACAGCAGGGGAAGTGGAATGGTCAGGGACTGAAAGGGAACTGACTCTAAATTACCTTCTCTACTCCAGTGGGTCTGTAAGGCAATAGGCTAGAAAAGGAAAAGCCAGTCCTTACACTTTTGTAAATAAAGATGTTTTAATTGCCTAACACTCTCCACACGCAGGACAAACTTCTACAGTGTCTTACACCCATATTCGATGGACTCCATAGAGCAGTAACAGCTCTCTTGCTCCTAGACTGATAAAGGGGCTTACAATGCCAGTGTTGGTGTCTTAGAACTTCATATTAATGTACATAAAATTAATCTTTAAGCATATTCCCATAATGCTGTGAACCAGATGTTCACAAAAACCTCACAAAGGCACTTTTATAGTTGCCTTTCAGGTAGGAGAACTGAAACAGAGAGATAATGTTGTGTAGCACCTTAAAAAAAAAAAATCATGTTTCAAATAGAGGAGAAAAAAATCAGAAATTGAAAAAAGAAGTCTTTTTGACTAAAACTAAGCTGACCTCTAAGATTTGTCCAATAAATAAAAGCTGAATTAGTCTCCAGGGTTTGGTGCTTTTTCTGCTTAATTTTTTTCTTTTTATACAATTTCTTATGTGATGAGAGCAAGGAGTGAAGACAAATTCAGTTTCTGAACGTTTTCTGCCCCAGCTGTAAAAGAGCAGGTGTGAAGTGTGTTACAGGTCAGCCTGCAGCCATCATCAGGAGGCAGCTTTATCTTCTCTTGCACTACTTTTCTCCCTTCTAAGAGACAAACAGTGATGCTCGGGGACTGCTACACTGCACAGGCAAATCTGCTTGAGAGAAGTCTACAAATCTGCTATATTTGAAGACAAGAGAAAACTTATCTTCTAAGCTAAACCATAAGCAACATACACTGGGAAATTTGGGAGTGTTTTTGGTTTATCTTGTAAATACCTCTGGATTTTTTGTGCACAGCCTTTTGTAGCCAAGTGCAATATGCTGAAAGCTAGCTGGGTAACAGCATGCTCCATGCTTAGGACATAGGAACAGCATGTTTTTGTTTACTTATTCAAATAGCAGTAGGGGTGAGGTTGCTCAAAAAACAAAACAATTCTACTAAAAAGAACTAAATTTTTTTAAAGTACACTCAGCATTTTGTGATTCATTTAGCCAGCCACCTGTGAAAATGCTACATTCATTTATTTAGGGTTTTTTAAATTACTATGCATTATTTCACACTTAATTTTTAAAATATAAAAAGAGAACAATTTTCAAAAGAGTGTTCTCACTTCTCAAACCAATACCAATAACTTTTTATCTCCAGGTGAAGCCTATCCAATCTTTTCAGAGGAGAAGCCTCTCACAGCTTCAGGTGCCTTGTCCACATTACATTACTGCATTTCACAAAGCACACGTTCACCTTGGCTGCGCTGCCTCCATTGCCTCCCACTGACCATGAGGATGTCAGTGGGAGCACACTGGATATTGTTGTCCATATCTGAGGGGACAGATATAAACAATCTCACTATCCCAACTCAGTGTTATCTCTACAGCTAGGTAATGATTTACTGCCTTACATGAGAATATTTTGATTGCAGTCTCCTAACTGATGCAGTCATTCTAAAATCTTGCATGAAAGAGCATTTTGGTCAGCACTTTCGGTCTTTCCTATGGGCTTGAGACATTCATTTCTTCATCCTTACTGAAACAGAAGCATTTCCATTTCCATCCAACCTAGAATCTGTATTATAAACTCCTACAAGCTGAGACCAGCTGCTTTATTTTTGTGCAATTCATTAATATTAATGCAAAACAAATTCCCTGAACAAGTCACAGCAGCACACAAGTGGCCACACCATCTTGCTGTTTGAAGCACTAATATTCTGTGGTGACAAAACGCATTATCAAACCAGTGTCTGCCCATCATGAGACTGTCTTGCTCTAAGCATTGTTCCTTGATGCTTTCAAGGATGCAAAACAAAACGTGTATTCCCTTGCAAGGAAAAGTTAATCTCACAAAAGATTTTAAACCCCAAAAAGCACACCATTTGGAAAAACAAATCCTAACATACTAAATGAGAAAGAGGTAACATGGTTAACAGAGACCCCATTTTCACAGATGGGCATAAATGGAAATCTCAGTAACAGGGGTAAACTCTACTCTGTACATGCACTGCCAAGGCTGCTTGGGTACCTCAGCATTTGCAAAAGGACAACTTCTGCTTTGTATTAAATGCCCAGATTCATGCAAACTTTTCAGTTTGAAAATAAATTAATGGGTCACTCATCCAAAAACCTGGAAAACTATAAAATTGTCAACTTGGAAAGACACTACTGAAGATGGAAGTTCCCTGATCATCAAAACAAAACCACTTAAGAACAGGGAATGACACATTGTTTTAAGTAAAACATGATGCCATTTCATGCTTTTACCCACCTTCATTCCAGGTACCAAGACACAAAACAGACTGCAGTCTTTTTCATAACTTGTGTTTCATTTAATTCCAAATTCAAAGACACCTTGTGCTTTAATAACAGAACCCAGTAGAACTCCTCATCCGACTGGAAACAATCATGTATGTTTATTTTGTCATCAGTTCAACCCCATATGGTTCTCCCATCTCTAAAGTTCTGCTGTGTCCTGCCAAAAATCACTTACAAGTATCTTGTGACAGTCTAATGGGAGCAGAAGTGCTGATAGCAGTGAAACACCAGGACAGCTTTGCTGAGGTTGGAATGAACTGCAAGCACCCTACTTGTCCTGAAGTCAGATTCTTGTACTGCTCCCATGCAAGACTTCTCTATCAAATTTAATAAAATAAATACTCTTAGTTGTCTCTCGCTCTTCAGCCAGCACTAGGGATTTTCCCCCAATACTTTAGTTCAAAAATCTTTAGAACACAGACCCTTCTTCCCTAGGGGATGTAATCAGACTTCTTGTCAAAACCATTAAAAACTGGTTTGTCTTGGTGGTGGTATGGAGAGAATGAAGAGAGTAGCATGTGATTCAAGAACAAATGTTCAAGTGCAAAAGAAGCACAGGCCATAACAATTGAGAGTGATGAGTCTGAGACGTTCTGCTCCAGCTTACCTGAATAATTACCATGTTTCAGAAAGTGAGCTAGATTAACAAAGCTTGGTCTGTTAAGAGGTCTCCTTAATTTATACCGGAGCAAGTATTTTCAACACATACTAAATCTGCAGACTCACTCATCTCCCTTAGGGAAGTCTGCTTCTTCAACTTCATCATTTCCAAAACAAAAAAGATCCAAGAATCTGGATATTTCTAGGTTCTCAACAATATACTTTGATAGTGCTGGAGTTGAACTTTGTTTGCACAAACTTCCAGTTTGTACCAGTTAGAGTAGAGGTTTACCTGTGTAGTTGAGAAAGAATGTTTTTAGACTCTCTAGATACCTCTGGATGACTGATGAAATGGGGCATCTTGGGGAAGCCCCTCCATGAGATGACTGTAGACAGCAACTGGATACCAAGCACAATCAGAAAATTTCAAGACACCACCAATGCTCTTAGAAATGCCCCAAAGTACTCCCCTATGGCAAAAATATTGTAACAGTGCCAGAAATCAACCACATTAACATTTACCCATTACCTTAATTACAGAAGGGGGACATGGAGGAGGAAACCAAGGGCTGGGATTAGTGGAGGCAGGCAAAGTCTGAAGGTAAAGATGCAAGTTATAGTACTAGCAGATTCATATGATCGTACTGATGGGGAAATAGGAAAAAGTGGCCAATTGTAGATTCAAGGCAAAAAGAAATTAGGCTTTTCTCCCCTCAGGAAAGGAAGAACTTAACATACAGTGTCATTTTCCTCTAGTTTTTCCTACTTTGTGCCTTTCCACAACTCTCTATCCTCGTTAAAGTCTGCTAATATTTTTTTCCTAACCAAACATACTCACTTATGTAGTATACAAATCAGGGAACTTTTTCTCATTCCTTTAACTACAGAAATTCACCTATTAAGCATTTTAAATTTCAAATCAGCATTTTTTAAGGTCAAGTTTTATTTTGTGTTTCTTCTAGGACTGTGATTAACTTACCTGACAATCCCTAGAATCTTAGGGCTAACTTCAGGGCTACCACGATTGTGCTTTTCTTCTTTAACCACACAGCCTCAATTTGTGCATCTTTAAAGTCCTTGTATATTTCTCTGAATGGCTTTGCTAGGGTTTTTTGAATGTGCGTGGATTTTTTTGGTTTTGGGGTGTTTTTGTTGTAGAGGATTTTACTCTTTAAAGAACAGCAGCTTTTTTTCATATTTGTTTATTTAACATTATAGTCTTCCTTCAGAAGTCCAAATGTGAAGAATGCAAGAAGACCTAAGTGACAGACATTCCCATGTAAAATTCCCTACAAAAACAGGCAATGGAGAAAAAGATGGGATCTTTCTCTGAAACAAGCAGTTACATGGCTGATGTCATGCTTCCCTCTACTGTTTATCCTAAGCAGCACACTTACCTCTTAACATTCTGAAGTTTTCCTTAAAAACCAAAACAGTGCACAAGTGAATCTTTATTAGGAGGCAAAACTTCGCCAATAACCTTAATCCTAATTTTCTTTTCTTTATACTTATACTGAGCAGAACCATCTGCACTTATCTCAAGCTCAATATTACAGGAAATAGCAACTTATACATGCTAATATTATCTCAAAGTTTTGTTTACAGTCCTTTAAAGTCAACTTCAAGCAGACAAAAAGCTTCAAAGACTAAAGCTGTGTTATGAAGAATAAAAACATGAAAAGAACCAAACTATTATCATGGACACAAGTAGTCACATATGTTACAAAGAAAAGTGTTATGTATGTCCCATCATTGCTCTCAAGAAATGAATTCCACAGATACATTAAAACTGTCAAAACAGTAGTGGTCTTTATTTCCATCAGACAAGTTAACGTTTCAGTTCATATTACCTTCTTTTAACATTTGGGAGATATGTAAGTTAATGACTTAAAAAAGTGAAATATACCCCCTTCCAAAAATATACTGAATTTT
>VXBU01011680.1:1587360-1614053 GCA_013400315.1 Bombycilla garrulus
CTTACCTGACAATCCCTAGAATCTTAGGGCTAACTTCAGGGCTACCACGATTGTGCTTTTCTTCTTTAACCACACAGCCTCAATTTGTGCATCTTTAAAGTCCTTGTATATTTCTCTGAATGGCTTTGCTAGGGTTTTTTGAATGTGCGTGGATTTTTTTGGTTTTGGGGTGTTTTTGTTGTAGAGGATTTTACTCTTTAAAGAACAGCAGCTTTTTTTCATATTTGTTTATTTAACATTATAGTCTTCCTTCAGAAGTCCAAATGTGAAGAATGCAAGAAGACCTAAGTGACAGACATTCCCATGTAAAATTCCCTACAAAAACAGGCAATGGAGAAAAAGATGGGATCTTTCTCTGAAACAAGCAGTTACATGGCTGATGTCATGCTTCCCTCTACTGTTTATCCTAAGCAGCACACTTACCTCTTAACATTCTGAAGTTTTCCTTAAAAACCAAAACAGTGCACAAGTGAATCTTTATTAGGAGGCAAAACTTCGCCAATAACCTTAATCCTAATTTTCTTTTCTTTATACTTATACTGAGCAGAACCATCTGCACTTATCTCAAGCTCAATATTACAGGAAATAGCAACTTATACATGCTAATATTATCTCAAAGTTTTGTTTACAGTCCTTTAAAGTCAACTTCAAGCAGACAAAAAGCTTCAAAGACTAAAGCTGTGTTATGAAGAATAAAAACATGAAAAGAACCAAACTATTATCATGGACACAAGTAGTCACATATGTTACAAAGAAAAGTGTTATGTATGTCCCATCATTGCTCTCAAGAAATGAATTCCACAGATACATTAAAACTGTCAAAACAGTAGTGGTCTTTATTTCCATCAGACAAGTTAACGTTTCAGTTCATATTACCTTCTTTTAACATTTGGGAGATATGTAAGTTAATGACTTAAAAAAGTGAAATATACCCCCTTCCAAAAATATACTGAATTTTATACTGTCCCTCTGATGAGTCATTTACATTATGTGGCATCACATACAGTTGTGCAAGACAAAATAATTTACGAACTGTTTTTCAGTCTCTCATTTGTGAACCCTCAAGGTGCCTAAGGAAAGCAAGTTCATACATGCTCTGCAGCAACTTAAGTACATGGATTTCAAAGGGATTTCAATTCAACTTGGGGGAAAAAAATCTAGTGAGGTCCACAAATCAGAAAAGGTAGAAAATACTGTATTGGAATAAACATCCAAATTTTAGTGTCCTGAAAGTTAACACCAGTTTAAAAGCAGAAAATACTTTAGTCAGTATTTTTCTAATTTTTGTAATTAGGCTTTTAATAATGCTGTTTGTTATCAGCTGTTTTCAATTAAGAACAAGTTAAAACTTGTAGACTACAGAAAAATAACTGAAGACAATATCCCTTTGTCATCTAATACCAAGTGTGAATAACATCTTTACTACAGAACGCTTCATGTTGATCAGAGGTTTTAATCAGAAAGAGATTTTCATTTTAGTGTCAATTGAATAATCAAAATGTTAGTTCATATCTTCTTTAAAATTTTTATTATAGAGAAGAATCAGCCCTGCAAAACCAGTTGACAGTCTCCTCCTGTTGCAATTCATGACTACTGAAAAACTGCAATCTTAAACCCCCTGCTATTACCAAGCTTCCTCACAGACCTTTGTAGAAACACATTTAGCCACAGAACGGTTTGCAAATTTATTTTCTGGGGGGGGCAGAGATGTTAAAGTGTCTCATCTAATGAGGAAAGGAAAGGCAAAAAAATCAAAGACTAGTTTTCACAGTAAAATGCATCAGCTTTGTAGTTTCATTTGAAACCAAGAAAAAAATCATGAAACGTCATGAAAATAAGATAAAAAAAAATCTCCTAGAGTGATTACTAAATGAAGTTAAAATTACCACACTAATCAGTAAACCCCAGAAGAAAAGCAGATGCCTTATATCACAGGTCCTACATTAAACAGTATCCATTTTTTAAAATAAATCCATAAAATCTGTATGTTTGGCCACTTTGCACATTTTCCCCCTAAAAAATACAGTGTACAGGAAAAAAAATCTCGTAATTCCCAGTATGAATTCTGAAGTATAAGGTCAAACCCAGAAATTAAAGATCAGCTAAAAGGATTTTAAATTATTTACAAATCCAGCAGGTAGAACTACCATAATGGCTTCATTTCCATCCTTGTAGTGGCTTTCCCTCTTACCCAGCAGCATCTGCAGTAGAAATCTCTTCAAACAGCTTCATCACTGATCATCTGTCATTTTAAGCATTTCCAGAAGAGCCCCAACAGCTCCAAAATAACCCTTTGAACAAAGGCAAAAGAAAACCAAAACCAATCAAATTTCAAAATAAGACATAACATGAACACAAAGTTTTCAGTTCTGTTAAGGCAACTAAAAGAATGTCAGCCCTGCAAAATACTTGCTCTATCTAAAATATGATTTAATAAGATCATCCTCAGGTAGAAGGAAGGGCCTGACACTGGAAAAAGTCTTACATAGTTTTCCAAAATTATAAAAAAAGAAATTACAAAACCATAATACTGATGCTGTACTGAGGCAGGGCAGTTTCCATTAGGGACCTGTCCATCTGGTAGTCACTTCAAAATTAGATCTACAAAAATGACTTGTACTTGAGATTTTCATATACCAGCCCATGCAAATGAACATTGCTGCTACCAGGGTCAGAAAGCAAACATGAAAAATGGGCAATGTCTAACAACACATACCACAAGATTAGTGATCAAACCAAGGAGTTTACAAGTAGTATTTTCAAATGAATTTGTAACTAAATAGCATTTATGTAGAACATAGCTTGTGCATTCAATTCAAAGCAATGGCATTTCTCCCCTTTCAAGTTCACCAAATAAAGAACTACAATAATTTTGTACTTACAAATAGAAGTTCAACACATATTTACTTACCTCATGTTCTAAAAACAGAGCTTTCAGCTGTCCCTTGGACCAATAATCCATAGCATATGCTAGCACCTTCATAGAAATCATATTAATTCTGAGAAAGTTGCCAACAAACACCACCTTGTCGATGTTCTGTAAAATTGAATTTGAAAAACATACCAGAAAAATTATGTTCAGCTAAATTATTTGCCTAATTTAACATAACTCTGTCTCTACTATGAAGTTAAATGGGAATTTTAGGTTACATTTAAATACTTCAAACTGAAAAGTCAAAAAATATTTCAGTTACTGACTGCTAAGTAAGAGACATTGCAAGAGCAGAGATGTGCAGAATTTTATTCCAAAGAAAGTGAGAGGCTATTGATATAGGAAACTTATAACTAAAAAAATTTTTAACAGATTATAATTTGCTGTGTAATCAAGTATGTTAAAAACAGATGATCCTTTGCTATACAAAAAACAGGACCTTGCTCATTTAAGACTGATAAGCAAAAACCAGAGCTCAAAAACCTGGTAAAAACTGGATTTGTAGTTTAGACTATGCCCAGGAGCCTTGAAGGGCAAGGGGAGACCAAGAGAGCCTGTGCAAAGACCAGGTTCAGCAGAGGACACCCGAGGAAGACTACTGCTTCATCCAACACCCCCTGCCCATGAGCACCAGGCGACAGCAGGCAGACCAGACCATGAAAACCTGATTAACACACAAAGCAAGAGTAGGCAGGGATAGCTTCTGAATATGTATAAGCGATGTTGAAACTTTCATAAATATGTATGAGTGAGGTGTATTTGAACAAAGCACCTGATCTGTTCAGTGCCCACGTTTGTGGTGGAGCGATCCCCTGTGTGCCCAGCACTGAATAAACATATCTACTTCACAACCTCGGGTTGTGGAGTCCTTGTTCTGTGTCACTATTATTAGAGATGATCAATATTTGCTTAAAATATTGAATAAATATCACAACGTTCCCAACACGACTCAGATGACGAGCATTTTGGTGGTGTTTGGTTTTTTTAATTGTTTATGGCTGCACTGAAGACATCTTTCTCCCTCCCTGCATGTTAAATGAAGTAACTTTCCAGACATCACTATGATTATTAAATCCAGATGGTGAACCTCTGAAGGGTATATGAGAAGGATTACATTAGAGATGGGATGGAACATCTTTCATTATCTATTAGCAGGACTGTGACTCCATTTTCAAAAAGCAAATGAAATGGGGCTGACATAATACTGGATATGTATGGCATTCCTTTGTTTCAAAGCTTATTTGAACTCAGTTTTCCTTCAGGAAATTAGGATTTTTTTGAACCATCAGCACTAGGCTGCCAATGAGAAAGCCACAGACCATCCTTACTTGTATGTACATAACTGCAGTAAGCAGTGGTTCTGTGTGGTGTTCAAGCAATGCTCATAACTATCTCACCAAGCCCAGTTCTGCCTGTTATGCACAAAATTGCATTTCACATTGGTGTACCAGATGATGTTCACCAGACACTAGAATTAGTCTCGAAGATTCAGTAGGAAGCCACAATCCGGAGACAAAAGCTTTTACAGGAGTCCTGCAGAGCCCTAGGAATGTATCTTCAAGAGCCTTCTGCATAAGTTTGCCAGAAAGGCTGCACAGGTGCTAGAATTAGCAAGGGTTACCACTCTACATTAATCCAGCTCTATAAAGCCCAACACTTGGCTCTGCAGCAATTCCTGCACTACAGACACAGTTATGCCATGTGCAGGACCGTGCCTGTGACACAGCCCAGGGTCCATCCTCACTGGAATAGTCAGTGTTGGTTGGAGAGAGCTGATCCCCAGATGTCATGACTCATCCACCCAGTCTCCACTGACTGAGTGAGGGACATGCCTGACTGCTGACAAACCCGACACAGCAGCACAAACTTCAGTGAAATAATTTAGCTTCAGTCATCTATCTCCTTAGACTCTGCAGTCACATCAGTATGCATTCATACACAGGACTTTATGAATGAAAATAAGAATTTCTTAAATTTCAAAATGTTGCCATGGAACATGGCCAAGAGCACCCTACATCCTTGGAGAAGGCAGTTTTGTCTCTGAAGCAACTTCAGACAAAGGAGGGACAAATATGCAACGAATTAATTTCCTGTAATGCCATAGCAGAAAATTGATTTTACAATTTTACATTTCAATTTCACATGCATATGATTTTTTCTGAATATAAAAACAAAGCTACTGTTACCAGACGCAATACCTAACACAGAGTATAAAAATTGCTAGAAATTTTGAATTTAAAAGGTAGTCATATCTACTAGAATAAGTGTTATTCTATAATATCACCATGCAAATTTCAATTTTGTTTCAAATATTCTTTGAGTTGACAAGGTTAAAAATTATATTAATAATATAAAATTTCCTAGATTTTTTAAACTGAAATTTAGCGTTTTTCAGAAGTCAAAATGCTTAACTTAAGGGAGTTGTCCATTTCCTTTTAAAAGTTGTCCACTGCTGAAAACTTTCAAAGCTGAAAGACAGAAATATTAAACTGCTGAAGAGATGGTGGTGATGTGCTTATTTAAGCTAATCAAATTTCAGCGTTCTGGAAAAGACATGCACTCTTTCATTCTGTGGAGTCTTCTTAAATTGTTCAACTACCCTGCAGCAGAAAGCTCTAGTGTAGCTTTAATATAGTATATTCACACATTTGCCAATATAATTGAATAGGGAAACCTATATCAATAACACAATAAAAACCCCTGCACATATTTTTGCAAGGCAGCTTGTTCAGATGCAAACTTACATGTTCTGCAAATAAGAAAAGTATAAACCAGGAGATCAGTTTCCTTCGCGCAGTTCTGCTGTGCCTAGGACAAGCCATTTCAAAGGGTCTGTGGCCAAATGATTCCAGATTATGGAATTTTTCTACCCCACTGCCAACTTTGTGCAAGAAAATTTGCTTTGAAGTTCTGCTGACAGAGTATTTCATTTATTCCTCGGCCTCATTTTTTTCCTGCACATATGCAAGTCATTTTCAACACAATATTAAAACTGCACTCATTGGGAAAAACTTATCAAAAGTCATGCTTCAGGGCATAAATTGATTCTGTCAACCTAAAAAAGTGAGCTTTACCATAACCTTAATCTAATACATACAAGCTCCACAAAAGAATATCATATTCAACTGTTTATTTAGCTCTTATTTGAGGATTTGATTAATCAAGCTTGCTGTAAGTCAGAGCCAGTCTCCCAAAGGCAATTTAGGTGTCTAGATTATCTAGCAGAATAATAGCATTAGCTTTTTTTCCCCAAGAGCAAGCTATCTAAAGATTATCTTACTTGAAATGATATTGCATGTTTTTCTTTTTAATAGTATGTAAAGCGACTAAATGAAGTTTTCATTCTCTAAAACTACAAAATAATTTACTTCAAGTGTTGGAGAAATTCTGCTCTGACACAGTGAAATGAAGAATACTTAACACATCAGTTCACATTCCTCAAAAAAGTTCTGCGGATAAGATCAGTTTTTAAGAGGCCTCCCCCCAGAAAAAAAGATGTTAGGAACTTTTGCACAATGACTCAGAAGCATCAGTTCGTTAGCAGCCTATCTCCTCCTCTGAATGCACCGCATGTGGTTCCCTGCTGCAACTCTCTATGCTTTGATAGCCCTGTACAATGCTGCTTGAACTCCATGCCACAAGGCAACACTGTAAAGAAGCTGAAAGCAAAGAGAACACGCAAAGAGAATCACCCTGACCGAAATAGTCGAATTGCCAAGGGAAAAAAAAAGTCTTTAGCCACTTTTCACAATGAAGGAAGGTTATCAGTGGCATTTGATAGCACATACACTACAACTTGTGCTGATCAATATATTTTAAAATTCCTCTAGAGAGGAATATGAGCAACAAACATAATAATGGCATACAAAATCAGAAGAGAATAAAAATGAACAGCATAGCAATGCTGAAAAGATTTATACCCCGTGACTGAGGAAAAAATGGCAGATGAAGTTCAAATTAAAAAAGTGAAAGACAACTGAAACAGGGAAAGACAGAGACACTTGATTATGGAGATACAATGATAGGCTCCAAATTAGCCACTTTAAGATGATCCCATGGAGGGACTGTTGATGATTTCTTAGAGATGAGTTCCATGCTCACAAAAATGAAATATGATGAACTGTTAGTAAAGGAGCTCTGAACTCAAAAATTATCAACATGCCATCACATAAATTCATTGAGCAACCACACTCTGAATACCATATGAAGACATCATTCAATCTTAAAATTACAACCATAGAAAGATAAGAAAGACAAAACGAAGCAGTGCGTAAGAGCGTCTTCTCTTTTTTTAGGTAAGGAGACTAAGTATTAGGACCTTATGTCCTGGAAAGACCAAGAGGGAGATGCGACAAAGGTTGATTAAAAATCAAATCAAAACCCATACCCACCAAAAGCACTAATGATTAATTATTTACTATTTCTGATAAAGCCATAAGCTAGATGGGATGCAATGAAGTGATTAGATGGCAGTTTGGTGAGTTTCCTGCATTTGTTTTGTTCAATTTTTCTGTCTGTGGGTGTTGTTGACTAAAAACATAAAAGCAGCAATTTTTTCTCTACCAACAGAATGCTGTGCAGCTAAAACATCTATGTATTAAAAAAATTTATGTAAATTAATGCTCTGCTCTGAGCAGAGGAAAGGTATTAGTTACCATGTAATTGTAAAGGACACAATCTGCAGATAAAAGCAAGGGCCAAAATGTTTGGTTTTGTGGTGGGGTTTTTTGTGTTTGTTTGGTTTTTTTTTAACTTCTCGAAGCTGTAGTGTATGGATGGAACAGTCCATCCCTATTCATCATGCCTAATCAAAAGAATGTAATAAGCATCTGATAGGAGTTTGAGGCAGGAAAATGAACTGCATTTTTCTTCTTTCTGACACAATGCAATGGAACTTGCATCTATCCAAACATTTAACGAAATACACAATTTGAACTCATCCTGCTATGGAAACAATTCAAGCAAAATAATATTCAAAATAAATTCTGTCACGCTATAGTAAAACCTGTAAATAACTAAAAAGAAACAGAGTAATAATTAGTATTACAAGCATGTTCATATCTATGTATTACAGCCTGAGAACAACTGAACACTCCAGGCTGAAGCTCAGTGCCTCAGAGATCTTTACTGACAATTTTTCTCCCCTCTTCCCTAGCTTTGAAGCTTGAACAGCCTTACACTTTGCCTCAAAGCATATGCATAACAAGCCACCAGAGTTATGACATGACATTAAATATATGCACATTTACCAAGGCCAGTGACACACCTACTATGCCAGCAATTTGCATTTTTACATCCTGATAATCTCACCGTGTTGCTTCTACACGTTTTAAGCTCACTGTAAGTAACTTACCTCATTCAATGCACACATGCGAGCAATAGAACCTATGTTGTTGGTGATGGTGACCAAAGTAGCTCTGGCTAAGTCCTCTTTACTGATGGAATCTCTCTTTTCTTTACTCATCATATGACCAAAACTGTATGAGAAAGATCATGTCTTTTAACATGAGACATTCAGGAGAGATAAAAGCCCTTAAAATGTTATAATTTAGCAAGCTTTGCTTGGATTTGGTAACCATTCATTTGTGACAGATTTGAAATGTGAAAAGGGATCTCATTAGAAAGGCAGAACAATGAATAAGGACATTTCCAAAATAACTGTAATTTAAATGGAAACTAACTGCATCATGCACTACTTACACTTGTTAAAAAAAAAAAAGGGAGCAAGAAGTAGGTGAAAGATCTAAGGACAAAGCTCATGATAAACTGAGTGACATTTCCACATGGACACAGTCCATAGTCCAGAGATTACAAGCTCAGTTTAGCATGCACAGGAAGTTTCCCAAGGGAACAGCTCAGTTAACACATACCTTGATGCTACAGCAGATCCTTGAAGGCCAAAGCGCTCATAGTCTCCTCCGTAAATGTCTTTCACCAGCTTATCCACATTGGTGCTGTCTCCTTTCGCAGCCATTTCCAGCGCTTCTTCAAATGTCTCGCAGCCAGTGAGCAAACAGCACAGGCCCAGGAACGTTCCTCCTCCAATGCTGGAAAAGCACAGTCCCTTCAGACCAGCAGCTTGAACCAGCTTTTACCACAGCCCTTCAGACTGCCATTTACAACATGCTCTACACGGGTGCCATTTGTATCTTGCAACTCCTCCCTCAGGAGTGAACACAGACATCTACACTGAGTTCCAATTCAACACAAGTGGCATCCAGTGTAGTTTTAACTGAACTGGACTTGAGTTTTTAATCCTTAAATAGGAGAATTTATACTAAAGAGTTAGTGAAGAATAAGATCCAATCTCACATCACAGATATCTTTTCACTATTTGTAGCACTTTAACTGAGGTTCTCTGCACAAGAATAATTAGCCAGCAGAGCACTCAAATGAGTGAGAAAAGAATGAACAGCGAACAAAGGTAAATCTGTAAGGGCTGGCAGCCAAGACAGATCTTGTTCCCCTAGCCAGTGGCAGGAAGAAGTCTGGTTGGCTCCTTTTCAAAGCAAGTCCAGCCTCAAATGTTCTTTCCCTGCAAGAACTCTGAGCAAGGAACACTTAATTTAATATTTTGTAAAGGCTCAATTACAATATTTACTGACTACATAAATTTAGCAGGGAGTATTTAACTGTGCATAACATGTTGCTAACTCATTAAAGTTCTACTTTGGACTTTTCAGTCTTACAGACAAGAACTTTAACACAGTAATCTCTACATCCTTCCTCATTCTTTCTTGGCCACTGACAAAGTGTACCTGCACTGACAGCAACTGGAGCCACTGAAAACAAGGTGATCAGTGAGACACCACACTTGCACTTCGTGAAAAAGCACAGGAGGTCAGGTAGGAACACTATTTAATCCGTGCTCTTGGATTACTGGGTTTTTCAGAACACATCTCATAGCACTGTAATATTCTCAGTATCTGAACAGTAGAAAACTGCACACCTGCCACAAGACAGTATTGATTTCATCATCTGTAACAAGTCAACAACACACTGTAGTCATGTTTTTTCCTTTCATAGTGAAAAGGTTTATAAGCACATCTACAAAGATGCCAAAATCTCTGTGCTTGAAAAAGACCCAGAACTGCAAGAAATCCAATGCCTTCCACTGACCTTGTGTCCATCTGTACTGCATATAGAGAAATGGTTCATGGCTGTGGCCAAGGTATGCCCTAGGTAAGGCAACAGAAGATATATGCGCACATCACGTGCAGTATACAGGAGAAATTTTAATAAGTACCATGCACCAAAGAGCAGAGTGCAGGGGACAGAAGATTTGCAGGGACAGTTTTATTTTGATAATTCACAGCAAGAGATGGGAAATCGGTAAGAACACCAACAAGAGACTAAGGCAGGTCTAAAGCTGAACAGATCAATGATTTCCCTGACACAGATGCCCTCTCTGAAAGAGGTATCCTAGGATATTTTCAGCCTTGCTACTGGTGGGCTTTAAAAAGAAATGGTAATACACGCACAATTTGGAGTTGCAGCTACTGATCACATTCTCTAATTCTACCTGCTCAGTTGTGAAGGAGAAAACAAAACAATTAAAAGAAACAAAAGTAAATTTACCTGGATCCTGTAACTCTTTTATAATTGTCCTTAGAATACACAGCTAGGATGCTGACCCCTGAGCCTATGTTAACCAGCAGCATAGGATATGGATTATCAAGGCAGTAAGGCTTTTTCTGGCACTGTTCAGGATCTGTAGGATTTTCAAAATAATAGCACTCTGGTTGACCATTGAAACCAACAGAATCAACATAAAGGAGGCCCTGGATCAAACAGTCCAATTCATCCAGTTTATAGAGCTGTAGATCAGCCATCTGTAAAAGAATAACAGGAAATTAAGAAACACACATTTTCTAGTATAATACAACACTGAGGACAAAATGCTCCACTGAAGCACTTTGATCACTTCAATAGCAACACATTATGCTATTTAAGCAGTACAAATATCTAAGCATGAAGTCTGAAATAAAAATTCACTATCTGCCTGACAACTGGTACCTCCCAAAACGATGTGCTATGCAGTAATGCCATCTAGTTCCTTTGCCATCGAGACATTCTGGGCTCTGCAAGCAGGAAGTATATATCCTCTTTAATATTCTGACACAATAAAACATCTTTCCCCTCAACCCCCAGTCCAAGCTGCTGTGTTCTGCAGCTTTTGGGCAGTATCAGACACATGCCTACACAGCAGCATTCCTCAGGACGCAAAGTACTTTAGCTCATCATCCAAGTACATTTCCCAGCAATGTAATGAAATTTTCAATAGAAGCATTAAGATGTTCATGTTATGTTAATATGAATTAAATATACAGTGTCTTTTCTTTTTTCATACATGTCACTAGTTATTCTGGTTATTTTGTTAAATTATGATGAGCACTTTAAAAATGCCTCATGATAAACAGAGGGATAACTCCTATGTTTGGTGAAAAGCCATATAAAAAATCCAAACAAAAGGACTGTCAGGCTCATGCCCCCAGCAGAATATAACTTAAAGAGAAGGCAGACGACCAGTATCAAAAACTGACAAAAGACATTCCCTCTGAGATCTCGCAGATCACCATGACTGTACTTCAACAGACACGTGTACTTATCATAGCATTCTATTCACTAGAATTAGAAATAACATCCCTTTCTCAAAATAGGATACACTGACCAACTGTAGAAAGTCTCCTTTCCATTTCTAGGCACAGGAGAGGGCAAAAAACCCCCGTCAAGTTGCCTGTCCAAATCCTGAGGTCATTTTCATCCTCATGCATGCAAAGCAGGTCCTGCCTAACTCCACCTTCTAGCAGANTATAATGAAGTTATGCAGTACACAGCTGGTTCTCCAGCATTTGCATACTGCAGGATGTTTTTATAACAGCCAGTGGAGAAGATTTGCATGGGTAATTATGTCCTATTTTTAATTCTGGAAGCTATATTAAGTCACTATAGAGAGGAAAGATATTTCTCTGGAACATGCATGGTCAATAGGTTACATTCTTTTAAGCTATTTAAATCTCCCCTGTTAAGTCTTTGCTCTACTTGTACAAAGCTCTAACTTGCCACAAGTGAAAGCCATCCCACTCTTTGGGTCTGTCCTTTGTTTTACTTGCCACTCCTCGAATCCTGTAACCAGGGAAAAGAAATAAGACCAAAAAGACCCCAAAAAAGCAGTCTCAAAGACCTCAATATGATCCAGTTATTCACAGAACAAGTAAGAGAGGTGGAAATAATTTCCTTTTGTTTGTCTATCTCCTCTTGCAACTTCTGCAATCCCCTCTCTTTTTTTTGGTTATCACATTGCTACACAAAATAAAATTAGAGAAATGCAGCATAAAAGATTTGAACCATTTAGCTAGGAAATACGAAGAATAAGCATAATTCATGAGAAAAAGCTTTTCAAGAAATGTTACAAAATTTTTAAGGCTCCTTTGCAAATATCTTGGATTTAATCTATTTATAACTATTAAACCAAGAGGAAAAGCTCTAAGATATACACAAAACAAGGTATGATGCAAGGTATCAATATAATAAAGCCTACATGCACTCTTGATCACAACGAGCACTGCATGGAGTCCACTAAGTCATCACTCCTTACAGGATTTATTTTGTTCAACAAACATTGCACACACTTGGATGACACAAGGAAATATTCTGTACTACCAGTGATCTTTCCCTAGGTTATGTGCTGCATAGTGTCAGTTTGCTCACCTCGGTGTGTAAGTTAGATGCAGCATGACCAAACACAGATGCACAGATGTGCTTTGAACCAGGAGCTGTTGTACAAAGAGTCATTAGCAGGTTTATGGCCTCTACTGTCCAAACCTCTATGCTAATGTAAGCCAAATACCTAGCCACAAGCTGCTTTTGTCTGATCTATGCTACTCTTCTACAAACAGGTAAGCACTAGCCAGAGACCTTGCAAGACACAAAAAAGTAATACAAATCAGAGTAGAACACTTCTGACATCGGTACAAAACCACAGACAAAGCCTTTGATTCTACAAACTCTCCAGTCACCTCAGAGAAACTAATCAGGTTCTTTCTCAAGCACTACACATAGAGGTTTTATTAGGTCCAGCCCTCCATGTATAAAAGACAAAAAAATTTGTTCTGCTTTTTATAGCACTGTGCTGTATTTAACAGTTGATATACTGTAAGCAGAAAAGTTCTATTACTGCTTTCTTTCATGTATGATATTCATAGCAGACTGAAAAACAACTTTCCTGTGTTGTTGCAGCAGTCTGGTTTTGATTTTTGGAATAATCAAGACAGGCATCAGTATTCTATGTCACTCCACGTTCCTTCAGAGAAGCAAAAGCTCTGCAGCCACCAGACACCCAAGACTCCAAATAGCTTACTGAGCCACCACTGTTCTTATTTCTAAACAGAAATTACAGCAAAGTTTCAAGAAATGTAGTAACCCAGTCTTGTACAAGAAGCCATTATAGAGCCATGGTCACAATTCAGTCCCTTTCCCTGCATATACAACTGTGGTTTTGCACACAGTGTCTCAAAGCCGCAAAACTGCATTGCAGCATAGATGTACCTGTAACCATTGTAACTAATTTACAAGTAGGCAAACATTTCTTCCTGCTGCCATCACCTGACCTACCACACTCTACTCACCTTCAACTTTCAGCTGTTCAAACTTCTTCTCCTTAGAGGAACCAAAGTTTATGTGAAAATATGCATAGAAAATGGAAGCTGTGTGTCTAGAAGCACATTTTATTAATTGGATTTTTTCCTAAGACGTTTACAAAATGCATTTGAAGGTATTTTCCAGCCCTTTACAATTCCTAACATGAAGGCACACAGCAAAATGCTCAACTTACCCTACTCTGCACTCCTGTAACTATATTCATCACAGTGCCTCTTTAGAGGTTCTGTCAGAAAGCTGTGTTATGAGAAGAACAACTGCAGAACAAAGTAGTGTACAGGACCCTGGAGGGAAAATTTATGATGATTACAGGGAAACCACATGTACATTTTTTTAAAGAGTATCTCTTCTGCATTATAGCCAGCCTTTTTTTTAAGGCTGCTTTTTACATACTAGGGAAGGGAACAAAACACTTTAGACCCCAAGAAACTCTCCAGGACTATCAAAAGGAGTGACTTAGGACTTCAACCATGCTTGCAAGTAGGTACAAAACACCAAGAGAAAGTAGCCAACATTTCCCCCTATGATCTTAGCAACAAACTCCTGAAACACAGCTGATTTCAAGAATACAAAATGTCTGTTGTCACTGCATACAGATGCCATTCCAAGAATAATGAAAAACCATCTCTTGTACTCTTGCAAGAAGTGCTGGAAAATTGTGCTACCTATTGAAATTTAGATTTGGATTTCTTTGTTGTTTGGCTTGTTTGTTTTTTAAATATTGTGCATAACATTAAAAAAATAAGCTGTATTCAAGTACAAAGCAGCATAAAAAGAATAAAACATGGTACCAGCTTGTTTCTGCTTTCATATATGGAAGCATATAAGCCAAAGACTTGGGTCCCATTTGTTTCTTATGATGAGTGAGCAAATACGTCCATTTCAGCAAGGTAAACATGAAACAGCCCTGTCCTCTAGAAGTGAGGTGAGAGAAGCCATGACATATATGCACTAGGGTTGAAGTCTAATGTATCACCACTGGTGTGCAGACATATTTTCAATGAAGCTCCAGCTCACGAACATTTCACTCTCTTTTACTGTATTCTGGTGAACACAGCAAAGTCTGAACCTAGATACAGTTGCAAGTTAATTTTTCCCTTGCATTTTCAATGAGAAAAAGGATTTTTTTTCTGAGAAAAACCTGTTAGGAACATAACATCTTGCAAGTTTTTAATTATCAATTACAACAGCCTAATTTATTATATCACTCTGGCTTTTATGTCTGCTGGGCATTGCTCCAGTCTTTACTTCTTAGAACAGCTTACAATCTAGCTTTTCCTTCCATCTCTCTCCCATTACTCCTCCACTGTCACAATGACTTTGCTTTCTTTATATTTTGATTATCTTCACTTCAACCCCCAACCCTGCTACTTTAAGGAGCTGAAAATAACCATTCACATTCAAACAAGACAAGGTCTAATGCAAATAAACTGCAAGTCCAACAGTCACTGAGGCAGAAGATTCACTCTATATCAGCTTTGGGCAAAAAAAGCACTCATCAGGAATCATGTGCAGAGCTCTGCCCTCCTGTACAGTGAACTGTAAGGATGTCTCCTCTCTCTTGGCAGGGAAGAGATGCACATTGTCTCCCCCCATTCCCTCTGAAGAGGTCACTTTACCAATTCTCTGGATGCCACTTGCAACTCCAGCCCAGCCCCTACAGCCTGAGCAGCTGTCTCCAGCCTCCTCAGCAAGAAGATTTTTTAGTGTCTCACAGTAACTGTGAAAGAGTCACACAGTTTACTCATCCTACAACACAGGACAGTGAGTTTATTTGTTTTAAGATGAACACAGTCTATAAGTCATCTGCAGGCATTCAGCTCATACCACAAAGTCAAGCCTTAGAATTAGCTAATAACTGGCACAAGGAAAGCACTATCCAACACCCAACCTCACTTTTAAAGCATTTTCATTTACAGGAAGGTCAAGGCCTGAGTTTGAATCTGTGTTGGTAAGAGATTTCCTTCTTCCCCTGTCCCAAATGTTCTTAAGTGATTGGGGGTTTTTAGCACAGATGCTGCTCCCACTGAAGACAGCAGTAAAATTTCTATTAAGACAAGTCAGGTTCTGCAGGTATCTGTTTAAGAAAGGAATCCAGAGATCCCACCTTTGAGCCACTGCAAACAACAGAAATTTTATAATAGAGCAGGTTTTAATCAAAAGTCTGAATAGTCCTTCCTCCCCTCATCCTGCCCAACCATTACATTAAGTTGCTTTACAAAACTGAGTGGCAGCCTAAAAATTTATTCTTCATTACATTAACAGCAAGTGCCTGTGCAAGTAATGTGCTTGTGCTATCATGGAGGAGTCGCAGAGCACAGAGAGATGCATCTCACAAACAAGTCTAAGTACTCCTTACTTTTACAGTAGTGGTTACTTGACCATTTACAGAATATGTGAAGTGACAGTACATAGTTGGGGAAAGGAGGAAGGATTATCACAATTAGGCAGATTCATCCATGCCTTAATGCCACTGTTACCTGAAAATAAAGACAGCCAGCCATAAAGACCATTCAGAGTCATTCAGAGAGGATGTAAAAAAAGAACAGAAACATAAGAAAAAAACCCCTAGGCCGGTGAATTACTTACTGATGGTCTCTTCAATGAACATTAAGTATAACCATATGGTTGGTGAAATCATTTCTGTGGTCTAGTTTAATGAATAGAGTCAATTTTCCTACTTCTAGGGGAAGCACTCAGATCTTCAGAATGAGTCACAAGCTACTGACTGACAAAAGATCCAACAAACTGCCAGCAATCAGCAAGCAGACCATGGAGACTCCTTCAGGTATATCCACCTCTCCCAACACTGCAGATCATATGAGGGAGGTGAAATAGCTAAACCTGGGTAGCTTTGTAGATTTAGTCACCTTTTTATAGGAAAAAAAACCCAGTCTTAAGGTAAACAGAGTATGTCTCACTATTTTATGTTATTTTTTAATACCCAAAAACAACAGAGATGTCTAGATCAAACCTATTTAACTCATATAGGGATTCAGAACCAGACAAAGGAACAGAGGTAAGTAACAAGGTTTTGCCTCTCTATTTTAAGGAGAAAAAGCTTCTATAATCTTAGGCAGCTTTCTCCCTTGACATTTGAATGTTGTTTTGCAATACATTGGATCTTTTGTCCTAAATCTATGCAATCTTACAGTGACATTGAGAAATGCTGTGAAAGACAAGTAATTTAAAAAACATATACACAGGAAAATAAAGGGCTAGAACAAAAGCATATTAGCTAGATCAAATTAGTTTACTAGCATTCAGATTTTTTTAATGAAAGTAACAACATTCACAAACATACCTTAGTTTTTCCACACTACTTCTAAGTAACAAGAAGGAAGATTTAAAGTCTCCTCCATATAAGGCATTTTACAATACTGAATCCTGCAATAGTAGGATTTTGACTTGGCACATACTCTCTTTCTAAGGGTGCATTAGTGGTTAAATACTTGAAACAGGTATTTCAGAGCTTTGACAGAGCAGTCCTGAAGCTGCTGTCCAGTGTCAATTTATACACAGCACAACACCTGACAGCCAGCTGCTGTTACCATGGCTAATGAAGTGTGACAATATAAGTGCCAGTACCCAGAACACTCTGCCCTTTGAGAGAGATTAGGCAACCAAACTTCCATGTAATAGATAATATTCTGCTTCTGTAATTCTCTATGGATATTGCAGTCTGAGCCAAGAAATACTGGCTATAAAGGAAGCTATGGAACTGGATAGCTGTAAAAGGTGTCCAAAGCACTCACGTTAGTGGGCGTGCACTTCACTGATTGCTTTATGCTCGAAAACTCCCCTGTCGCCATTTATAGGCTTTGTCTTAAAATACTTACAAGTGTTGTAGCACACAGGATGTTAACAACACTGCAGAGTTGTGGAATTCCAAGCCTAAGTCCACCAGTCATTTGCTATGTGACCTCGTATTTGTGTTCAATAGCTGGCAAAACAGCCCCTACTCCTCCAGCTATGGCCTCCCCTGCTACACTGCAGCTGAGACAGGATTGATCCCTTGCCGTAGACTGCTATTTACAGCCTGTAAGGCCAAAGCTAGAGAGAAATGCTCAGCTGTGAGAGCCACCAGCTACCTTCCAGTTCAGTTCCACACCTGAGGGACATAAATTGTATCACTAAGCAACTGTAGCTGTTATTATGTGATGCTGGAAGAATGAATTTGGAGAGACTGACCATTCCAAGGGGATAGTCAGCCTCTTCAGAAAGTCCTGAAGTGACCTCCCATTGTCCCTAAAGAATGTGGCCTGAATAATTCCCAGGACACATGAAAAGATACTCAAAACCATCTAAACTGATGCACTGGAACTAAAACTCACCTCCTACTGTGGTGCTAACATCTTTACACAATTTGAGGCAAACAAGTTTTTGAGGACTTAAACCATCAGCAGACTCTAACTTGGTAAGGAACTTGCAATCAGCGTAAAAGACAAGAAATCTAGCACTAGTGGTGGACTACTACACCAACTCAGAAACTTGATAGTCCTTCCTTGGACATGGAAACAGTCTAATATTCACTGAAAGTGACTACACAACAGCCCAACAGCTGGAATTCAGGTTGAGCTCTTAGAGCATCCTTTTTCCCCCTTAGAATCCTGGTGGTCTGGTGTGAGAGGATATTGATGACAGAGTATTGATAAAGGAAAAAACTCTTGTACAGGAGGAATGGATGGATGAATGCCTGGAGTTAAAAATGAAGCACACGGAGCCAAGGACTGCAGTCAACAGCAGTTGGTGATTCAGTATGAGAGCCCCCTGGACTGAAGCAGAGACAGAAAAGCAGCTGTAACCTGCCATACCCAGCAGCCATCCCTCAGCCTCAACATCAGGTCACAAGTTAGGGATAGTAGTGCCAGACCCACCAGTCAAGTAAATCATTCACATTAGTCTTTGTGACACTGTTCTGGGACTATCAGATGAAGATATGTCCCAATATCAGATGGATACAGAACAGACAACTGCCTCCTGAATGCTTTTTCTCTTCAACACCGTTTGTACAACAGCTCTTCCATACTTCTGCACCACAACCAATTTTTGAAGAGTAGTCTAGTGCAAAACTTCACACCTACATCAGCTTCTGGAGTTCCCTGCAAAAATTATTTTTAAGTCCTTAAGGATCTGAGACCTACTCATCTCATGAACTGCCTTTCTTTAAATGGCACACTCACAGAATTGAAATTAAAAGGTAGCTCCCACACACTGTTTCCTGCCCCAAGCTCCATGGTTTGTCTTCCAGACTCTCGACTTCAGTCTGTTTGAAGGTTAATACAAAGGAAAGGGAACCTGAATCAAATCTCCAACCTGTATGGTTTCATATCTGGATTCCAATAGATAACCAGTCTGCAAGTACCTATAGTGTGAGTTTGTCATAACATACCCTCAGCTGATTATGAACATCTGATCATCACAGCTGTACTCTAAAAACAATTCCACATTTAATAAAAACATCCTGCACAGCAATACTTCACTAGATTACCCAGCAAGTTGAATACCCTTCCTTCCCCCACCTTCCACGTTCTCAGCAATGTCACCAATTAACAAATGTAATTTGATTCTGTTGCTCCTAGTCAGTTAGGATGTACTAAAAAAAAGTTATTTTCCCAGCAAGTTTTAAGACAGGTTCTCATGATGTTTTCCCAGAGTCCTTCCCGCTGAACCCTTGCGAACTGTTCACGTACCGTTCTAAAGTCCTCCTCAAACTTGTAAGCTCCACCTCCCGTGGCACAGAGCGTAGTGTGCAAACTGGAGAAGTTCTTTTCACTCCCCATCTGTATGAACCTGTGCATGGCACAGCTGGGAAAGCGGATGAAGTGCAGGTTTCCTTTGCGTCCACACATAGTCAAATTTTTCAGTTCCAGGTGGACATCGCGAATGCCAGTTTTTCCGTAGGCTGTATTGGAGGTCAAGTATTTCCTAATGCTTTTCAGGTTTTCCACCTCCTCCTGTTCCTCCTCTGCAGTAATGTCCTTAGGTTCAAAGTAGACCAGTTTAACCAACGTTCCACCGATATCCATTCCAAACCATGGGAATGCTAAGAACAAGGGGTTTAGGGAGGAAAAAAGAGAAAGTCACTATAAATATACAGGCTAGAGAAATTACTTAAATCATTTGCTAAACAACGATTCAGTGCAGCCACAGTAGCAGTATTTACTCCTGAGAACTGAGGGTCACTTATGTCCAATTCATACGCTTCAAACACATTTCTAGGTTAAGCTTTCATAAAGCCTCAGTTAAGAAAAAGAATAAAGAAAATCTCAAAATAGTCTTGTCTGAAGAAGCAGGTTTTAATAAAATGAAAACATTTTTTCTCCAGGAAATCATTTTACCCTTCAGTCACCACCTCTTGACAGAGCACATTTACTGCATTTCACCCAATCAGCATCAGTGGGTGAGAAATGAAATGAAATTGTGTTTCACCCAATTGGCTCCAATTCTGCTAAGAACTAAGGCGAGGAGGAGGAGGAAGAAACAACCAACCAAACAGCAGAACAAGATTTCTCAAGTCATATTCCCGCTGCGTAACATCTACAATTGCCTTCCCAAGCTCAATCAGAATTTCCACAGTCACAAGGCTGCGTCTGCAGAGCAGCAATACAGAGCTCCCATTATGCTGGAGGCCTCCAGACTCCAACCCACCAGAACCAGCAGCTTTGTTGGACTACACCACTTGTATATAGTAGCCAAAAGTGAGCTGGCTTACATTCAGTATTTACCAGTGACAGACCCGTCCTTTGAGTGTAGGACTCCCTTTGCTGGTGTATGTGTTAGTCTATCACATAATTATATAAGAAATGCCACTGCTTGCTTCTCAGCTTGCCACAGCTGGCCTAGGTCCTCCAAAATCTTTGCTTTGTTAATAGCAGGGAAAAGCGACTATGGAGTACACCCAGCAGAAGACAGTAACTAAATCAAGCTGGTCTACCTGCTCCACTTATATATGTATATATATGCATATATTTTAAATAGTAAGTGAGGTAACTTTATGAAGCAGTAAGAATTGAGACTACAAAATCTATCCACAGGCACTGCAGATGGAGGGAACTAGCAATGTAGTTTATTTTTTCTGAGAAACAAGTACTGAGTATATGATTAACATCTAAGACACTTTTAAAATAGCAGTCACACAGTCACCTTCCTGTTTTTTAGGGAGAATCAGGCAGACTTGCTAGAAAAATGTTTCTGCCAACTAAGGCACCTCAACTTAGTGTTGATACAAACTTGAAACCATAAATACCATAAGCACAACTGATTTTTCTGCCAGTGAACATAAAAATAAACAACTTGGGGCAAAGACTTTAATAAGCATAGGAGGTACTTATCACACTGTCCTTCCTCATGTGATCACACATCTCTATTAAGTTAGTCAGCTTCAGGCTGAAAGAGGCTTACAGCCTTTTTTTTTCTTACCATAAGTGTGTCAGCATCATCTGGCTGAATAATTTGAAAGTCTAAATCCCCCAATTTTTAATATGCTCTCTCTGCACAAACCAATCCTTAAATGCCAGACATTTAAAACAGTTATTTCACTCCATTGCTGTATGCCAAGTAGTTGAATCATCGGTTTCTCCTCCCAGCTCCCCATGGGCAAGGCAGGCATAATGCATAAACTCCAATGAAGTAGCTGTTAACTGCTGTAAGGTCTAATTTTTTTCTCATGCTGTAAAAGCTACACAAAGACAGTAAAATTAAGTCTAATTTGATGTTTAGGAAGCTACATGAGAGTTCCCTGAAATTGAAAGAATTCAAAACAAGTGCTTTTAAAACAGGCTTTATTTTAAAGAGAAAAATATGTTATAGACTAACCCGCAACTCAAGCACTTGTGAAAATACAAGGTAAATATTTATATGAAAGCTGTCTGGTCCACACTGCGCAACATTCCAGTGCAGTGGAGCTCAGGATGCCAATCCCATTAGTGATTTACACAAATCTTTATTAAAGCTACTGAGAACTTTAATCACCTGTCCCACTGGAACAGTAAGTCTCCTCCTCAGATGTATCTTAAGTATGCAAGTAGGAAGTTTAATTTTAAAAGCAGCATGGTTGGACTATATTATACTGAACCAGCCTGTAGCTAAGTATAAGCCAATTTCCACTACTGTTCATTAAGGGCATAAAACCTGCTACACTCTAAGTGCACCAACATTTGTTTTAAAGCCATAGTGCAGATTTCATCTTTAAGAGAGGCAAGAAGTTTTCCAACCTCCTATGAAACAGAAGCCTAACAACAAAAGTGTTAAAGTAAGCACTAACAGTCATTCATAAATGACTACCAAGACATTTTGTTTCGTATCTTTACATTTTAAGAAGTTATAACCAAATAATTCACAAAGAATAAGCACTGTAGAAGACAACTATGAAGTTTTTTTTAACTCTGCATAATTCCTGGGATAGCTATACATAATACTTGCATTTATAAAGTGAGCAGAAATACCAGGACACTTTTTTTTTAGTTTATTCTCTCTGTGAGTCTGAGTTCCCTTCATTTTGTTGTGAGCTAAATGGACTACTGCAGAAAGAAAGGAACTTTTCTTTTAGAACTCCAGCAGTTTTCTTCAGCACAAATAAAGTGCCCAAGATCAGACAACAAAACCAGATATTTCAGTTATGCAGAAAACCAGCTTAGTTTTCTTCCCAACTTCTAACACCAGTTCTCTGTTGGAATTACTTGCAATAATTCAACAATCATCTTGACTGGTTGACCAATTAGGAAAAAAAAATAAGCCTCAAAGTTTCTAACAAGTCACAGTGAAATTGACATAACTTCTGCACAACTGGAGTGAGAGTAGAAACACTTTTGCAATACTTCTGTATTCCAGTGATTATTTTAAAATGTATTCATTTTATCTTTTGTTACTATCAGTATGGTCCAAACTGAACTGCACAAACTGACCCACCATCAGTTCCTTTCCATATCTGTATTTAATTCATCTCAGCTGGTACCTATACACTTCAACTTTGCTGGTGCCACTGAATGTGGTGCTAATGGAAGTGTGCACACAGACTGAAGGTGCTCCGGGGGTTTGCTGCCTCTGTGAATACAGAAAGTAAGATAATTCAGAGGCCACCAAAATTAACAGAGCCTGCCCAGTACCACAAGCAGGAGGTGTGAAAGAAAGGTGTTTGTGTAGATAGGTTTTCCACAAACTTGAGAGAAAATGGGGAGAAAATTGAGGAGGTNGGAAGCAGGGGAAGGAGTGGTATTTGATCTTCTTTGTTGGTTTGTTTTAAACTAGAAGTCCAGCATTCTTCTGATAACCTGAATAAGTGTCCCTGAATTACAAAAAGCCAGGAAAGCAAGGAGGGGCAAGTAAAATCCATCCCATCCCCATCTTAGGCTGATCACAATTATTCAAAACTGTGATTTACTATGAGCAGTAAAGACACCAGATATGTTGCAAAAATGTTCTCACAATGTAAAAACCAATAAATGCACTTCTTCATTAAAATTATCTGATAAGGCTTGTGAGCTGATTTCTCTCTTTTCAGTAGGTATGCAACATACCTATTGGATCAGTTGAATCTAGAACTGTGGCAATACCACAACTATTCTACTGCATTGCTACACAGCAGTAAGTAAAAAAAAAAAACAACACTAAAATCTAGTTTCAGGTCCCACAGAACCAATACAGAAAGCATCAAGATGCTTCATGTGCTCCTAAAAGTCTAGCATAAATCAAAGAGGCTACCTATCTTCTTAAAAAAAAAATTAATTCTCTTTATGTTAATCAACTGTGCCAACTACTTAGTAGTTTGTTATCGCGAGATAAAAATCTGTGTTAGTCCAAAATTTAGCTGCAGAAGCACGCGACAATGCAAAGAGAAGGTATCCACAGCATTGCATAAGTAGGTAATCTGATGCACACCAACAGCTGTGTATCTGGGGCAAAGGTTCACTCACAAGAAATTCCATAATACATTTTACCTAGTTTCTGCACTAACTCTGGAGTATCAGGCTATTCCTACAAGGCATCATTCAGATTTCAACACCTTGGATTTTAAAAAATCTTCTGCTTAACACACAATATAAGGAGGGCATTTGGAAAGTAAACATCCAATCACAACATTCCCCTCACAGACAAGAGCTCAGGAGAAGCAAAAATGAGAGGGAACTCCTGGGTCATCAAATAACATTCACCCCCATTAAAGAAGATAACCAATGTATCCTTTTGATACATTTAAACAACCATCACATAAGGTTAGCTGAATCTTTTTACTCCTCAACATTCAGGGTGAGATAGTGCTTGAATACTGCTGGTTAGAAGGTTCTTCTCTCTACCTGATCCCTGGATTTTTTCCTGACCAGTTTGGAGCAGTTTCTTCTTTTGCTAAAACTGTTTCAGCTTATACATCTCTCTTACAAGACCTGTATTTCCTCAAAGACAGGCATGTATTTCAATTTTTTATCAATAATTTGAATGGTGGTATCAATACTTTGATATCTTAGTCATAACTATCTCAGATGAAATATCTAATTTTCAGTTGCCTTTCTTCTGAACACACATATGTTGAAATCCTATTACTTCATTTACATTTCATTTGCATTGCTTGACACTTTGATGATCTAGGAACTTCCTGTGTTAATTGGGTCCAGAAGAGATGAGAGAGCCAAAAACAGTAACAGGAGAAAAAAATCAAAACAACACACACATAACATGGCATACTATTCTTACAGCTTCTGAAAGCGGATTTTTATTTAAAAAATAAAGGGATAATAGCTTCCACATATTTTTCAATTACTTCCTTCCTGGTTTACAGTTATGAAAACACATAAAATAAAAACTTTTTTTTTTCTTTGAATGAAACCAGAATATATAGGTCAAAAATTAATTATATCTGCTTAGTAATTAAAGTTTCCTCAAACAGTAAAAAGCTAGAGCTAAATCATGCACATATATCAGGTGAAGCCTTCCAGTTCACCTTTGGTAGCCAGGGCTTATTGAATGTCTTTCTCCCCATCAGAAAAACAAAACAGACAAAACCCAAAAGTTACAACCAACACCACAAACAGTTCAAACCAAAAGCAGAGAGCTTCTTGTTAAACAGGTGTGACCATCCTCACAAATGTAGTTATATTACCACAAACTGATTTCTGAAGAAAATGAAAACTGACACATGCCTAATATCCCTGACAACCCATCTAGTTAAACTAAGGAAAAAGAAAGCAACAATAGGATTGCCAGCAGAGGCTGTTCTAGGCAAGTCCCCTCTCACCACAGGCTTATCAGCAAAGCACACTGATTTCACAGGGAATCTTCCCTTCTCAGAGGGGAAAAAAGACTTGTCAACATAGAATTCTACCTCACTTTGTCAAAAAGTGAAAACAATCAAGAAAATAAGGGTTTAAATGAATAATTGCTTCAGAAAGATAGGTTTCATTTGTTGAAATATTGGGAAATGCCAATTATCTCATTATCTTCACCACCACACAAAGCAAACCCTGCAACCAATACTGGTCTCACATCCCATGTGGCAACTACACTTCATTTTGCAATCTGTCCTTAAGAAAAGAACCAATGTCTGCAAAGGCCAGGATTAAAAGCACCAAATAAACCAGTAAAAACGGTACTGTGTAGTACTCACAAAAGGAGGATGCAGTGGAAAAATCTGCAGTAACAGGACAATTTGACTAATAATATAATGAATTTTTTAAGGTGGTTACAATGTGCTATCATTATTTCCTGTATGAATAATACCAAATTTCAAACTTTTTCTGGTACAAAATAAACTATATATGTTAAAAACCGTATCAGCAAGCATTCATGTATTTTAGTCAGCAAATAAATTACCCACAAAATAGTTCTACAAAGCACTTCCCTCAGCTGCTGTTTTCATTAAAGCCTTATTTCACTAAAACTGCACACCTGAAAATTCATTTGTCATGCATCTTGGGCAATATAGTCAATCACCTATGCTTTTTACTCTGATGGGCTCTTTTTTCCCCGTCAAGATGGGATGGAAATTCCAAAACCCTCATTCTTTCTTAATCAAGTGATTACATGAATCCCTAAAAGGTTTTTTCTTTGCTTCAAAATAGTTTTTACTATTATGGAGAGTTTGATATGCAAGTGCTGACTCGTCTTAGTTACACCAAATCCAACTGTAAGCCAGACCAAGTTCTGCAGGTTTTGTCCGCTAAGAAAATGTGAAGCAAGACAAAGACTACAAAAACAGTTCATGACAGAGAACAACTTGGTGATTGATAGGTTAAATTTGATAGAGGACTAAATTAACTATCAGCAGGTACTGTAAGCACTACATGATTAATCAATCAGAGAACATTCTAAAGGAAAGTGGCATGAGTAGCTCACCAAAAGCACTAAAAAAGTCAGAAAAGGCACTGGCTAATACACAGCCCTGTGAAAGGTACAGTTTTTCAAGGCTGTTTCTGAATATTTTGTTCTGTTTAACCAGAAAGGATTTTTAAATATTCACTTCAAAACAAAGGGAAAAAAAAAACAAAACCCAGAGTAGCTGAATGGACACTAGTTCCTATTGAGTAGAAACATCTGTAGTCTTGGCAGCAGGCAGCTGTGATCCTGACTATCCCTATCACCCCTTTGGAACATGCTGAACTTGGTAACAAAGAAGCAAACATTTGTGGGTTTATGTGAAGGGCTAGCAAAGTGAGAGTGAAAAGAAACGGAGTACTTTTTCTCCTAGATGGTTTCACTTAGAGAGTTTACCACGGCATTATTCAATACATCCACACCTACAAGTAAGCAAGACCACTAATCAATGAACCATAGAGAATTAAAATACAGAATTAACAAATAGGACGTTTGAGTCTCAACCGTAAAACCAAACCTGAAACAGACAGCCAGTTCACAAACACCTTCTAAATGAGAAGCATACTACAAATTAAAGCTGTTTAGAAATATTTTTTCCCAGCCAGTCAGAATAACTTGCTCCGGGTTCCCAGATTCGTTTTCTCCTTCATTCTAGCAACGTTTGGGAAAGGAGCACACACTAAGCCCGCGGAGCCTTCCCACGCTCCAGAGTGCTGCGGTGGCCCCCGGCGGCCCGGCGTTACTCACAGTGTTTCTTGGGCACTATGAGCTTCATGCGTGCGGCGGGGAGGCGGCGAGA
>VXBU01011680.1:1614650-1861353 GCA_013400315.1 Bombycilla garrulus
GGGCAACGTGCGCGCTCCCGGCGCCGAGCCCCGCACCTGCGGGCCTCCGCCCGCCGCCCCGGGAGCGCGCCGCCGGGGCACGGCCACCGCACGCCGCCCCGGTACAACTGCGGGGTGGCCTGGCTCCCGCGACCCTGCTCGCTAGTGCGCACTGACAGGCTGCCCTGGCACGGGCTGCGAGGTCATTTTCGCTTCGGCGTACCCTGGCGCACGCTCGTGTGACTCGGAGGCCTCGGAGCGTGGGTGCCAAGGTACGCCTTGTACCTCACACAAAGTTACTTAAGCAGCGGTAGAAACGTTCAAGTTTTTGTCCACATTGTCACGTGTCACTCAACAGCTTAGAAGGACTAGTGTGACCTTGAATGTGTTTGACCTCATGCTTTTTTAGTATCTTGGCTTTCCCTGTACAGCACAGATAATCTTGTGACTGTGATTTATTCTCTGACCGCTGAGATATCCAAGTGTAAAAAACGCATTTTCTGAATGGAATATATCAAATATCAAGTGGAGATAAAATAAAACTGGGTGAACTATGTTGTGGTGTCATGTATACCTGAAAAGAAACACTAATTGAATTTTGCTCTTCACATGAAGGTCATTTCTGTATACAAACTGCCAGTCACTATATACATGTTCATCCTTAAAGTAAACCGGGTCTCATAGTGGCTCCTTACACCTAGCATTAGTATAGAACACGGGGCCTCCACAGCAGAACACGAACAAAGAGCTATTATAACTGTCTCCAGAAAGGGATACTGCATTAAGAAATGGCCTCATGAGAGGTAATGTGGTATTCTCTCCACCTCTTGGCTGGGATCAGAGCATTATATTTAGGTAACTGGGAGCAAGCAACGGAAAAACATGCACACCGAGGTGGGAAAATGAAGAAAGAGTGTTTGAGAACAAAGCAACATTTTCTTCATAAAAGCCTGCAAATAATTTTCTGAAGATGATTTAAATACTTAAGAATTTTCTTAATATTCTTATGCATAAGCACTTGTAATTGCCAGCCCAAAAGCGATTGCCCTGAAGAAGGTAAGAAGGAAGATAGGCTGCAAACATTTACTGCTACGTGGGGGTTTAGTGTTTCCAAAACTGTGAAATTCCTTGAGAAGGCCCTAACTTATCTAATTATGTTCAAACTGCAAAGCAGAAGGCTGCTGTCTGGACTGGCACAGACCTTCATGTCATCTGATGGCAGATCTAGGCAGCTGGCTAGCTACACTTTATGAAATCATTGAGTCCAACCTCTTAGGGCATGATAATTCCTTGCTGCAATCGTCCCCAGCTAGTAACAGTTGTCCCTTCTAGTCCCTGACACAGAAACTGACTACACATACAACCAGCTCCAGAAGGAAAAGAAGATCAAACCTGTTTTTCTCTGCATTTTGCTGGGAGCAGATACACAAACAGTTACTGTATCTCAGCTGAAAGATCGCAACATTTTACCTTATTCCAACAAAAACAAGAGCACCTTGATTGTACACTTAAATTTCCTTGCGGTAGCAGAATAGTCCTTGCACTCACTCACTCACTCGAATACTGTACCCAAGTACTGTGTCCAATTTTAGGCTTCTAAAATCTTTTGGAATACATAACGGAATGAAATGAAAACATCAAGTTTAATCTATGAAATTAATGATTTGAAGGGGTATATACTCTGGAACAAGTAGCAGCAAAGGAAATCATCACAGCTGTTGAGAAATAAGAAAATTCGTAAGTGGGAACTGCAGGAAGTAAAATTTACTTTACAGTGGAGGCAGACATTTCCTAGCATGAAGCTAGACAAGGATTAGACTGAACCAGAAGACTTGACTGTTCATTGCTGGCAAGTTTTTAGGAGAAGCTAAGTATCTGTGGATGAATGGTTTAAGCTGAACCAATCCAGACTTGAAGGCACCTTTCTGAAGTTCCTTCTTTACTTCTAATTATTTCCCTAACATTTTCCTGTTAATTTTGCACAATTATGCCACAGATAGAAGTGGACTGGAACATATAAAATCTGTCAATGAAGTCATGGCATGTATTACAAGTCATGGCATTTGGTGCAACAAAAGTAAGTATTTCCTCTTCCTTTTACCCTAGCTTTCTAAACAAACCCTGTTTTCCAGTTTTAAACTTGTAAGACAATCTAAATAGAATCTAGGTGCAATATTGACAAACGACGTCAAGGATGATGGCAGTTCTTTCAAAATTAACGTTTACTTAGTATCTCTGTCTTTCTTCTTCAACTGAAGCAGGTGGAAGCTCCTACTTTATATTTTGAAATATTTTCTATATATCTCACTATAAACCAGCAGTCCGGTGGGAAAAGGACTATGATCACACTGTATGCTGAACAATCCAGGACACAAATGACCTTAGACCACTGAACAAGTCTGCTGTACTGACTCACTGCATATTTCATATTTGCACAGCAAACACTTCATGGATTATTCCATACCTGCCTGTGCTTCAGACACTTAGCTTTCTCCCACCTCTTTTTATTTGTTTATAAACACAGAGGACAAGTCTGCAATTCTCTAACTCTGTCAGTTTCAGCAAACTACTGACTCCTTTGTAGTTAGGATACTTTGGCATGGATCAAAAGTGCTGTGCTCCAGGTGTTACAGTTTCAAAACCAATGGAACTGGAAAAAAACAAACAAACAAACAAAAACACACTACCTTTCAGGTATATTATCATCAGGCAACCTGGCTTGAAATTTTTTAGGAACCTCTGAGGATTATATCTCCCTCCTTCGTTCCATGGGACTCCTATATCTGTGGTCTAAGGCTAAGCTAAAATAAGTATCAAACAGGTGCAGCCCACATGTAAATCTGTTATCCAAAAACAACAACAAAAAATCTTACAGAGCACCAGTGGTGTTATTCTAATTCAAAGCCAACCAGCTATAAAGGTTTGGTCATATTTTAGAGAGAAGTGGTAACAAGACACATGTACATTTCTCAAACTACACAGACTATTTTATGCAATGCAAGGAATGTAAGGAGAGAGACTTCTGCTATAGCTGCCTGAGGATTTATATTCAAGTGGTTGCTGGCACTCTGCCATTCCTGTTTATATTTCTATTCAAATTATTTCCATGTTTATCCTGTTTCTATACTACAGGCCAGTTTAACTAGCTCTTACTTAATTTTTCCTCTTTGAATAAAGCAAATGCAGTAATGCAGAATAAATGAACTATTTAGAACATTCCTCACAAAAAAATAAAAAGATACTGTTGATTTGTTTTAGGTATATTCACATATTGCATATATCAAATAGAAAGGGCAAAGTCTAAGAATCTAGTATTTTTTGATTTCTCTTCAGAACTGGAAAAAACCCATATTGTTTTGGTGTATGCAGGATCTTTGGTAGACACATTTTTTTTTCAAGTTCTTTTCCTCATAAATTGCAGGGCTAGAAGACCAACAGTCAAACATAACTATATAATGACAAGTGATAGATGTGTAAATCAAATGGGACAAAACAGTTCTAAAACTGTGCAAAATTCTTATCTGGAAAGTGCAATGTCAGAGTACTTAAAAATGGATGTAAAGAACCTCTGGAATTACTGCTGTGACTCAGGAAAGCTAAGAAGTCTTACTATCACAACAGCCAGCTCACATGAGAATTCTGCTTCCCCCAAACACTAATGCATCTGAGAGGGGAAACTGATTGCAGATGACAGAGGAAACGAATGGCATAAATTTAGTCATACGCCTAAATCTTTGTCAGATTGAGGCCAAGAAAGATGATATTGAGACCATCAGTTTCTTCCCTTTTCACCCACCTATTAGTACAGCCTTCTTTCAATTAGGCCTTCTGTGGCACTTAAAGAAAACCTGTTGATGTTATGAAGAAAAGCCCTGCACAGAGGGGAAGCTCATTTCCCCCTCACTTTCGTCAAGGGAGAGAAACACAGAAAAAGGCACTCTGTCTAAGGAGGAATGTTGCTTTGGCAGTCTGAACAGCCCTGAGAAGGAATGTTCTTTCTCTTTGTTGATGACAAATAGGGCATAGATAGATCTCCTGGCCCAAGTGCCAAACTCAGTGGCCAGGCAAGGCAGCATCAGTGTTACCTGGAATGCTGTCTGGACTCGGACACAGAATTGTTTGGGGTGGAAGGGATCTTAATGCCATTTAGTTCCAAACCCCCTGACAGGCAGAGAGGTGCCACCCACCAGATTGGGTTATTCAGGGCCCCATCCAATCTGGCCTCGAACACTCCCAGGAATGGGGCACCCACAACTTGTCCGGACAACCTTTGCCAGAGCCCCACTATCCTCTGAGTAGAGAATTTCTTCCTAACAACATCTAATGTAAATCTGTCCTCAGTTCCCCGTTATCCAATCACTATCTGCCTGTGTAACACACTTGACTTACACATCTAACAACAACAGCCAAGACTAGGGAATAAGAGTCAGAAGGGTACATAGGTGTAGGCTGGTCTTACCATCTTGCCTGTCCCTGTGGCCAGACTTTGCTGCGGTCCAAGTGGTTTCTACAGTTCTCTTCTGGCAGTTCTGAGATGAGATTAGGGATTGTGGTTGCTGTCTTTCATCCCAACTGAAAAAAAAATGCAGCAGTCACAAAGCAGTGATTACTTTTTCTCTCTAAAACCTTCCCTGCCAATACCTCTGCTTCTATGTCCATCTAGACAATTATAATTAGTTTACACTTACTCTCTCCAACTTTAACTGATCTTTGGCAGTTAAAGACTTGTTGGTGCTCTTCTTTTACAGGAAACAAAAAGTTTAAGTGCCTTCGTTCATACATTTCAAATAAAACTCCCCAAATTAGTAGCATTTAGGGTCCTTGATTATTTTTTGAGTACCAGACAGTGAAGATAAAGCAACTGGAGGTTTTTTTTTTTTCCATGCCATAGTTTCTATTCTGCAGAGAACCTTTTTAAAAAGAAAGCAAATACGTAATGGATTCAAACACTTAGCTTTGTAAAAAAGCTAAAAAACTCATTTCCAATACACTCGCCTTTGCCCCATAAAGTCTACCTTGTACCCAAGTATTTGGCTCAGTGTACTGCTGCTTATCTTTTAACTATCAAACTTAAATATACAAAATGTGATTGGAAAACATGCAAGTTCACAATCCACTGATTGAGAAATAATGTTCATCATCATAAAAATACATTATTGCAACAAGTGGCAGAGCACCTAGTAGAAAACCAATGGCTTTTGCTCCCAACTGCTCCCCCACAGACAATTATCCTCCTGTGTGTATATATACTGGTTTTGCACAGCTGAATGTCTTCACTTTCTTTTCAACTCAGCATTTTCATGTGGTCCTTCACAATGCAATCAGGAGGTAAGTGATAGTTTCAAAACAAGCACTTTGAAAGAATGCCAAATACAGAAGACTACCTCATCTTTATTCAGCACTGCCACATCTAAAGAGGAGGAGAAACTGGTTCTCCTATCAATAGTCAGCTCCACAAGAAACTTTTTACTTGCATTGTTCTGTACTCCAGAGGTTAAATGCTGACATGAAATTTCCATGGATATTAATGGTAATGAATCAGGCAAAACCCTGACTTCCTATGTTTGTGTTTGGAAGAGATAAAAAAGGCATCTCTTTAAACTATTCTAGCTGCACACACATACCTCCAATGCAGACAAAACTGGCTTACTCCTCTAACTCAGGAGGGAACACACAGTGTTCATCAGAGCCTAGAAAGGACACAGAGGTTTAATTTTCCTTCTTTTAAACTAGCCCAGAGATGAGAATTAGTGTAAAATGGAAACACGCCACACTTTCAGTATTTCTCCAGCAGCAAGGAAGCCTATGTCTCACTGAACATTTAAGCACAGGGTTTAAGTCCAAACACCACAACTCACCTGGAGCTAAAAATTCAGTAGAATATGTACTTTCAGACAGATAAACTAAATATCTGTTTAGGCTAAAAAAACATTTAGTATGTCCTTGTGAGTTTAAGTTGAAACCACTGACAGTAATACACAATTGCCAGTATTTTTAAAAGTACCTTTTCAATCCTATTTAATGTTTTTAAAGAATGAGAGTCTTGGGTAGGAAGGAGGTATGCTACAAATGAGAAATCTGTACTTAAATGCTCCAACTACCTGGTAACAAAGAAGGGAAAAAAACTTTATGCTGGCATTGGGTGGGTTTGCCATAGTTACATCTTCAGAATGCTTCTGGAACTAGTGACTTTACCTTAAAGTAAGTATATTCTGTGCTGTGCATTTTATTATGTTCAGGAGGCCAATTTAGAGCTTTCAGGTTTTCACAAGGTCAACACAAACTAAAAAAGAATACCAGAACTGTAATTATAGACCTCTGGTTTTTCATTAGATACATTGTGAAAAAAAAAACCCTACCATTGAAAGCAACTTTCAGGGTCTCCTCAGAATAGGAGACAATTTGTATTTCACTGCAGGGATCTTAGTGTCACCAAAATATTTGTTTTCTTGTAATAAAACATATCTAATACAAACACACAGTCTAATGGGAATTTAAGACTCAAAGATACCATATGGGTGATCAAAACAAGTTCTCTGGATCAATTATTAACATGGAAGTGTCTAAGAAACATATGTCAAGTAGCATGGAGCACAAAAGATTTTGTATCTTGTAACATATGGCCTAACACCCTGGTATGTTACTTTAACACTCACATATAAAGTTCTAATTATACACATTTATTGTTCTTTTCAACCCAAAATGGTAAATCACACTCCTTGATCCTGTGAACACTGCTAAGCAAATTAATTGTATTTATCCTTAATTTTGACATGGATGTCAGATAAAGAAGCTACCACTTCTTTTGGTACCATTGATCTCACACATGGAATGAGAAAACAAAAGCATTGTGCATCTCCTGTAAAATAGGAGACAAAGATACTATTTTTTCAGTTTCCAAAACCTTTGTATATCCACTGAAAACAGAACTGATACAGCAGACGCCTATTCCGTATCCCTTTTTTCTGACTGCTCTAAAAGTAGTAAGCACCACCTGATTTGCTTTTTCTTCATTTATAAAATTTAATTAATATACCAGAGGAGACATGTATCTTATCTTTATTCCATTTCCTCTTAGAAGGAAAGGGTGAAAAAAAACAAAAACCCAAAACCAAACAAACCAAAAACCAAACAAACAAAAATCCAAAACAAACAAACCCCCAAAACACACACAAATTTAAAAAAAAAAAAAAAAAAGGAACGTAAAAATATTGAGAACAAGCATAACAAGCACACAGATGAGAAAGGTACACATACCACATCAGACAAAGGTATAAGAAAAATACTGATGCAATGGTTATGAGGCATCAGTGGTCATAGACTGCACATAACATAATGCTCACAAATATGACATTAGTCTTCATTCACAGGCACAACTGCAATCTGATAGAAGCTGAAATCAGTATGTGTGACCTAAAATCCTAAACAAAAAATGTTGTCTGATTTATGACCTCCTAATTTTCAAAGTTTTCAGACCTTAGATATTCCCAGAACACATATATAGACATATATAAAGTCTTCTATAGAACAGATTCATTCCCGTATTTTGAAGCAAATGCAAAGAGCACCAGTGACGGACTCATGATGACTATTTTCATAGGAATGGCAAAAACAAACAATTAACAAAAACATTAAGGAAAAAACCCACAAACTTATCTTTCATGCAGAGAGAAATCAGACTGGAACCCTAATTTCAGTGAACTAGAAAGTCTGTGATTAAAACAAAAATCCCAAAAGTCACCACCACTAATCACCAACCAAGTTTAGATTTGATTATAAGCAGACTGACTTCACTCACAGCATAGACTGACATAAAGAAAAAAGAACGAAGACAAAGCACAGTTCTGAATTTCAATAATTTTCACCTACATAGTGCTCTGTGCACACAGATCTTCAAACCCTTTACAAACTGTGAATAACTTCTCTTCTCACCTTCCATTAAAAAAAAAAAAGGCAACAATATTAAAATGAAAAGTAGTAAGAGACCTGAGAAAGGACTTGCAGACAAATCTCACTTCCAAAAATTAAAACTATATTTGGATCAGTTTGACCCAAACCAGAAATTTAAATTCCATGCCCCTCAACTGAAAAATTTAGTAGCAGAATTCCAGAGTCATTGACAAATTTTTAACTCATTTGCCTAGGCAGGGTCAGTGCTGAAAGGGAAATCTGAAAGACTTCTATTTGAAAAACATCAGAATATCTTAATTTTCTTTAAAAAAAAATGAGGAAACAGCTTCAGTTCCCCAGAAGCTGTATTCTTAGGAAAATTGGCTATTAATCTAACAGTGCTTTAGGCAGGCTGATTAGCAGTCAAACTTACATTTCATCAGGCAGAGAACACGCTGTCTTCCATTTGGTATGGCAGTGCCCTGGAAATACTCCTCCTTCATGCTGCTCATTGGAAACAGGATCCATTGAAGTTTAAATACCAAACAAACTAATCCCCAACTTGCAAGTTTCAGCAAATTAATTAATCAGTATTAGCTTGCTTTGCTGAAGTTCCTTGAGCATATTAGAAGCACACATTTTCACTTCACTGAAATTTCTTACTCTGCTCGAAAATTCAGTGAAAAGGTGCCTATTTATCTTTGTGTGTACATCCACCCAAGTTATGTCATCTGGCCATAGCCAGCATGATCAAAGTTCCAGGCACATAGGTAATTGACCTTAAAGCACGGAGTTTGAAGTCCTTGTTTGACATGATTTCTGTTATTCTCTGCGTCATTAATTTCATCTGTTGTCCGCTATGCTCACAACCCAACAAAAGGAAGAAAATACAAACTACTATTCAATGCTGCTTGCTTAAGACATTCTCCTGTCTCACTGCAGGAATCACTTCAGCTATACTAATGAATAGCCTGCTTTCTGAGAATAGGGCTGCACAGGTATCTGCAATAATCATAAGTAATTTCTAATGTTACCATAAACTTAAATTCTCAATTTAAAAATCACAGTTGAGAAAAATGAACATTTCACTAAAATATGCCTGACATTCCTTTTAATTGATTCAGCTGAAAATCATTCAGAACTATTAAAACAAATAAAAATGTGTCTTCTTTAGACTGTATGTACATCCAAATAAAACTGGGTTCCCAGGAAACAGTGACACTGAACTTCAATATGAGTTAATAATGCAGAGGAAGAACAGAAACAAAGAGAACTGACGGTGGGAGGCAAAGGGGAAGACGAGCAACAGACTTGCCTATTAAGAGGCCAGAAATCCCAAGTTTATAGTCTGGGTTCTCTTCCCATCACAAGCAGGCACTGGCATTAGTTGTGGTTTCATCACATCAACCCTGCATTGTGATAGCACTTTACAGACTGCAGCCAAGGAGGAGCAGGGAGGGCATGGAAAGAAAAGGAAACAAAACAGAGAGAGGATTACAACTAACAGCCTGGTACTATATTCATCACAAGCAAATATGGCATGAATCTTCCCATCATCTCCAGATCAATATTCTCAATAATATTCATCAAATGATTTATTAAGAATCTGAAGTGAAAAGTTTAATCAGAGAAATGCTCCTGTGATGAGGCTTTAACAAATCACCATTCATGGATGGAAAGAAATACATACCAGATTAGATTTTCCTTGTCCAAATACACTCCTGAGATTCTTGGTGGCCATGGCTGCTTTAGACACCCAGAAGCCAGCTACACCATCCTAGCTCAAAAGGAAAAAAACCACATCAGATTAAAGAAATCTGCATGTGTAATAAGCCTCAACCAGCACTGTGGCATAATTTGCAGGGTAGAGCTACACTTGTACCCAAAATCACTCCTCATGTTTAGTTGTAACAGCAACAGCCATAGAACTATAGCATCTATTTCTGAGTCACTTGTCTCAGATAATTAGTTTGCCAAGAGCATGAGTCACCAAGTTAGAAATTAGTTAGAGTATGAGTCATTTTTAATTTTATACTAATATTATCCTTAAAAATAAAAACAACTTCTCTCTTCCCCCCAAATTGTTAAATGTTTTGGTTCTTTTCATAATGCTTTAATAAATGCATAATTGCATAAATGCTCAAAGTGTGCTTTATATAGAATCTCTGGATCAAATGTTGAAATAATTGTCTCCTTTTTATAATGCCTTTCACCCAGAAGGCTGTCATAGTAATTTTTAATGTATGGGTGTTCTTCAGTGCATCCACATACACAATGAAGTGAGGCAGTATGACAGTACCTGGCAACACTATACAAAGCACCTGACTGAAACTGCAGTCAGATCCTATAATTTGTTTAAACAAGATAGGAAAATTCAGATGCACAAAACGGAATTAGCAACAATGGAATTTCACCTTTACCTGTCAATTTTTGCAAAACAGGGTTTATTCCGACTACTGAGGGTCAGATCAGCCAGTACTTAGTAGCATCCAACCTTTCAGTTTCTTCAGATTTCAGCTGTGAGCAAAGTTTCAGTAAGGAAGCCTGACCCATTTCAAAACTCTGGCTGCAGCATGTTGTGACATGTGCAGCATGTTGTGATATCAGGCAGGGCAGCATAAAATTGAGAACAAGATGTTAAACTATCTTTGGAAATACTCTCTAACTCTGCAAGTCTGGATATGCTCAAAGGCTGCAATTCAGGCAGGCACCTGCACATTTGAGTCCTTGCTGAAAAATTGCCAAAGATGCAACTTTGCAAACAGTTTAGCAAATCCAAGACTACCTAACACAAGAGGAGCAGCCCTACCCTCCTGCCCCACCAGCATTTCTGCCCCAGCAACTATCTGGCCACACAGATCTACTGGTGGATTTGGCTAATAATAATGGCATAGGAATGTGTCACCAAAAAAGTTATCTGCTCATTAATCCATCCTTTGAGAAGCAACTGAGACTTCATGAGTTTCCACAGCCTTTCATCTGCTGGTCCACTCTGAGTAAAGAAGACTGTGTTTCTCTTCAAGGACTGCAAGGAGCGCTGTAGTCCGACTACATGGCACAAATGCAGGCTCTTCTATTCAGGACTATGATTTTGTTCTATGCAGGGCAGATGTCTAGCATGTATTAAGCTCTCTGCCTTCTGTTTGTTTTTCCTCCAGGATGGCCAATGCCCAGCTGGTAATACAGTAAAATGTAAGTCCTGGCCATTTGCTATTGTCAAAGAACCATTATTTTTCAGCCCTTTAAAGGTATGTCACCGATTAACAATCTGGTTTTCTCAATGTTCACTCCTCGCCCTTTATCATGTTGTAGGATAACCGTGTTACCCAAAACTAGACATTAATTTTGATATCTAGTGAAGAAAGCAAGGTTCCTCCAAAGGGTAATTTGAGTTACAATTAAATACCTTAGCTGTACTATGTAGCTTAAGTCCACTTCAAGAACAAAAATTTAACATAGGCCTGAATGCATTCTGAGTGCTTCTCAGCACAGGCTGTACAGGGAGCTCAAGTTAAAACATCTGAAGGTCAGTGGTGTGACTTTCTCACTCCAATCAATTCTTCATGTGAGTTAGAGCAGAAGTCCCAAGTGCCCAAAGCCAGGATGACATTCCAAGGAAAGGTACATAATGTCAGGGAATCGCACTAACTCCTGAGATCAAGACAGATGGCTGACATTTGGCAAGAATAAAAGAAACTCTGTCTTGGGTGTCAGAGCCAGCAAGATGAGTAATACTACACTATAACATAGCCTGCTCCTTGGATTTAGCCCATGTTATTTGAGCAGTAAACGTCTTGCTCTTGATGCTCTTCTTTCTGAGGCACCTTATATTTCTGAGACACAGAACTGTCTGGTCCTCTGGCTTCTACAGAGAACGTACAGATGTTTGTACACACACACACCCCTTTGCTGCAATTCCTTCAGCTATATACCTGATACATATTTAGAGGTATCTTGGCCAGTTTCCCTATTTCAGGATTGCATTACTCTAGATATGTATCGAATTCATGTTCCAATTTATTTAACTTGTTAAGCTCTTAATAAGATGATAGAGTAACAATTGAGAACGTAACTTTTAACAGAATGTCTTTGGTAAAATCTACTGGGGCTGTTCTGATGGTTCTGGGACCATCAGACAGCTATTTAGAGCCTGCATTCTACACAGCACTACAAAAAAAAAACAAAACAAAACAAAACAAAAAACAAAAACCCCCCAAAAAAAAAAAAACCAAACCATAACAATATTCTTCAAAAAGTACTGCTATAGATTAAAGCTTGAATTTCTTACACCATGAAGAATTTCCATAAGCAGCTTGGAAGTTAAATAAAATTTCTGAAACCTCAATATATAAATAAAACTCAAACATATGTTTCATTTTAGGAAAAGCCAACCCTGAGATTTTACCTTCAAATTATAGTGACCCTTGTTGGTATTTATATAGCTCAGCAGATGATTGAAAAAGAATCAATAACACATGGGGAGAAATAAAGTTTTACTAATAAGATTTGGAATGCACCTCCAGCCCTTATCCTGGAGCTGGCACATTGTCTGCAAATAAAATAGCTAGCATCATGTACAAAAAAGTGGCAACATATCTGGGCTCAGACCTGGAAGGTAAAAAGACATTATGCAAATCTTCGCAGAACTTAGGCACAACTTTAGAAATAAAATAAAAAAAAATTAAAAAAAAAGGAAAAAAGAAGCAGGAGGCATTTCAAGGAACCAAACAAAAGTTGGATGCACAGTTCAAATACCCCTCATGAAATATAAGCAACATACATAAAATCTTCTGAAATAGCTAGTATTTTTGCACTGTATCTTCTGTATCAACAATACAAATCCATTTTTATGACAAAAGGCTGTAAAAACTTGAAATCTATAGGAAAACTAAGATGCAAGATCCAGACTATGGGAAAAGAATGCCAAAGCTCATCCTCATTTACTGTAAGTACAATATTCAATTTATTATTCCACCTGTAGAGCCATTTCTAAGAGCATGTCCTGAGGTGTCAGTATAATGCTGACTAGGAAAAAAGAATATTAACCAGCTATTCAATACCAGCCATCAGTCTTCCTGCTCATGGATTCTCTGTGAAGATTCCCAATTATGTGATTACCAGTAATTCAAAAATGCCTCATCTACAGGACTTGGCATGATCACAACCCAAAGGTTGTGACCCACAACTGGTCTAGCTGGGCTGGTGCTCATTTACTGGGGCACAACACAAATGCCCCACAAACTAAATTTAGCTATGGAAAAGCCATCTATGCACACTTGTTCCTAAAAATCACACAGCACAAAATTTAAGAGTAGTCATCTTTTCTCATAAAAATACACAGAATTTCACAGAATAAAATGTTTGACTTTATATTTTATTAATTATATTCTTATTTATTATTCTATTACATATTATTATATTAACAATAGTTTTACTATTGAATACACATATCTTAAACCCCTAAAAAGTAACTACACCATTCACCATATGACTATTAGTCAGACAAAACAGCTGATACATTTGCAAGACAAATACTTGTGTCACAATGTGAAAACAGTTCTTGCCATTTATGAGAGGTAGAAGGTTCTGATTTCAAAATGCAAGATCTGACCTTCAAAGTAGTGATTATTTGTATTAAAGCATTACAGAGAATAATTGAAAGGTTTTGGCTTAATTACAAGATTTAAAGGTTGGTTACAGCTGTAATGATCTCTTTAGTTCACCAGAGAATTATGCAATAATTCAAAGAGGGACAGAAGGAATTCCAGAGGGCGGGGGGAGAAACAGGAAGACACAGCAATAGGTTTTTTTTGTCTCAACTGCTCTCTTTCCAAAGACAAAGTCTTGAATTATGCAAAACAAAAGAAATACATCTCAGAAAATATAATTCAAATCTCCTCCTATGTAAGACAACACAGCTCTTGCTGAAGGAGCAATCTGTTTGCCATGCACAGATTTTCAAATGAAGCTTTGAATATTTAAAAATGGTATGCTGAGCACATGTAGCACATTTTTGTTACATAAAGCACCAGCATGGGACCAGGTGGCCTCACTGCATCTGTGAGAAGCACAAGCATGGCAGTGTCCAGAGGACAAGCAATAAAGCCTAAGTCCAGCACCAGGTGTTACAGGTGCCTCCAGCTGCCCATCAGTGACCCTTTCCTTCCTTTCCAGGCTCCTAAATGGCTCTCTCAGGTTTGAAAATACTCCTGAAGGCTCCTTTTTGCCAGTGAGCCTATGACTGATTTTCCAAACAGTGTTTTATAACCCTAGAGCACCTCAAAGGAATAGCCTCACAACCATCTGTGAGCTCTTTCCAGAAGGTTTCCTCCTACCTCACCTGAACCCCCACAACTACTCAGTTAACAAAATTATCTATAAAACAGCAGCAGTACTTGCAGATTGAGGACAGAAAGCTCCTGCCTCCCCCAGCAAGGGGGGCCTGATGCCTCAGCCAACTGCTGCACCAGGGATCCCCCTGCCCCAAAGCCACCTGTCCTCTGAGGCACAGCCTTCCAAGCCAGGGAGCATCCATGAGAATGAAGTAGCTCATTGCTTAAAATAGATGATAAAGGAAACATATCTACATTGCTAAAGAAAAAAAAATGTGAATCAACAGCCTGTGAAGTTACAAGTTCATAAAATCAGCTGTATGTGCATTAGAAGCCTGAAGGCAATTGATGGGAGTGGGGCAATGAGGGTACAGGATCAAATGAAAGGAAATGTGAAATGCATCCACCAGACTGAGCAAGGAACAGGATAAACGACACACACTGCCCTGAAAGACAGGAATTCAAAAGGGCTGACATAGCAGACTACCAGGAGGATTACACAATGCACCACTCTCCTCCAAGACATCTCTGTGACAAGGAACAGGAGTGCTCTTGCCAGTCAGCTCCAAATGACCCCTGCAGAAGGACTTGGCCAGCACCCAGGATGAAAGGCAGTGCTGTCTGGGCATGGGGAAGCACAGCAGAACCAAGAGTGATGAGAGACAACTCAAGTACTTGGTTAATTCCCCGGGGAAGGTGAGTTGAGTACAAAGAAACTGAAGCCAGCTCTGGTTTGGCTGCTACTCAGATGTGCAGAAGGATACTGGGGAGTTGACTGTGTCTCTAATTGCTTTTGACAGCAATGTAAAAGCACGCTGAGTTAGGCTGTCTCATAGAGCATCATCTCAGCACTGTCACGAGTAGACTATCCACAACTTTTGAATCCTGTCTCAAATACAAGGAGCATAGATTTCTAAGGGTAATGGTAACAGTTCTAACAAGTCCTTTATAAAAGCCTTGTCCTCTTGTGAGTGCCAAATGTGCGACACAAGTTATAAAGAATTTGAAAAGAAACATAATCAAATTCCAGGTTGAATGAGTTACTGAATGCTGTTTTAGCAGGAGATGTTTTTGTTGCGACTGGTGTCATTGCACAAACCATTTTAAGAAGAATATTTTGGTAGGGAGACATAAAGCTTATCTACATAGATGGAGTTTCATCATCTCCCACTCCAAAGAAGGCTGGATTGGTTATGCTGACCTAATGTTTTCTTTACCATTGTTTTCATGAGGCTGGAAACACATGTCAGATTGTGGCTTAGTTTGCCCTTTCAGTATCCTGATGGGAGTCCTTTGAGATTCTAGTTTGATTTATGCAGCACATGCAGTATCATAAAAACAGTTTCAGAAATCTTAAATTTAAATAAAATCAAAATATTGCATGTACAAGGAGCTTTGTGATGCTTGAACTTAGCAAAAATAATTTTCTGCAGTACACAGACCCCAACGTTTTTAGGAATATACCTTGCAAAATATTACAAGATCCTCAATTTTCCTTTCCAACAAGTAGAAGACAACAGCTTTCATGTTTTCTCCCATAAGCTAATTTTTTCCCTTATTTTGAGAGCCATTCTTAGTCTTCTATTGATATGAAAAAGGTGATTTGGCATTAGGTAAGTTCAGTAGTTTGTATTCTGTTTAGGATAGAAACCAAAATAATTTTTAAAAGGTTAGCCAGAGTCTTACAGCATGATTTCAAGAACTTTTCAGTTTCCCCAGCAAACAATTTCAAATTCAACATTGCATCATTTTCTACTGTTAAAACAGACCAACTCTTACAACATGGCCTACAACTGAACTGAAATCTTTTAGAATGCCTCTTTTACTGATATGACACAGCCTCTGTTTAAAGAAAGATAGGATTTAATGTTAAAGATAACCTCATAAAAGCAGCTGATATAAAATCTGTGTAGAATTATTCCTTCACAGAATTGCTTGCTTTCGCTGGCAGTCTTTTCTTCCAATGAAAACCAAACATTTGGTTTTGGCAGATGCTGACTACTTTCAAGTTACCTGTCCTTTTATTTCAATTCAAAACTGACAGACATTTCTTATTAAGGTTGAAAGAATTTCTGTCCGATTCTAAAGAGAAACTCATGGTGATTTTTGTTACCAAATTCTGTATATTTTCATACCCTGACATTCCAAAAAACAATGATCTTGTCAACATTATGATATTGTTTTGAAAGTAAAGACAAATAATTTCTCTCATTGCTTATTAAGACGTTAAATGCCCATCATGCAAACCCAGCACCCAGCAACAAATTCTGCCTGGATTATAAAAAAGGTACCATACTGTGTGTCTTCCACAGCTGTCATTTATCAGGACTGGAATCCCGGGTAAGGCACAAGCACATCCTGATCTTAAAACGGGAGTTTCCCAATTCAGCTGCTCCCTGCTCTGGTACAAGGCATCGAGCAGGTCACTGGCCTCGTCCCTCTCGCCACCTGCAAACAGTGATTACCCTGTTTATAAACAGACAACAAAACGCCTGTAATCACCCAGAGCTCCGACAAACTCCAATTTACACTCGTCCTTCTGCCGCACCTGAGAGAGGCGAAGTCCGGGTGCTGCAGGCAGATGAGGGCAGGCCCGGCGGACTCAGGGCGCCTTCCCGCGGCAGCCGAGGTCTTGCTGTCGCTGCGCTGGCGGCCCCGTGTGGCGGTGGCACCACCACAGCCCCCGCAAAGCCGCGGGCTCCGCATCGCCGCCCCGGGCGCCCCGACCCAGCGTGGGGGGCGCGGCCGCCGCCCGAGGGCACACCGGGGCGGGCGGTCCCGCCCCCCCGGGACTACATTTCCCGTCGAGCCTTGCGCCGCGGCAGCGCCGTCCTCCCAAGAGGCCGCGCGACGCCGTGCGCTGCCATTGGTCGGATTCGAAAAGTAAGCCGCGGCCGGAGCGGAGAGTGAGCCCAGGAGCGGCCGCGCCCGAGCGGGTGAGCGGAGCCGGGGCTTTGGGGGCGCCGGGCCTGCGCCGGCAGAGGGGTCGTGGTGGTTGTGCAGCGGGGGGTGAAGAGCCATGGAGCGGTGTGAGTGGTCTCTGTGGCGGTGGTTCGTAGACTGCGCCCCCTGGCTCACCCCGCTGCCATCCCGGATACGGGGGGGGGGATGGGGTGGCTGTCGGATGCGAGCAGCCTTTGGTGGGGCCTCCAGAGCCTGGGTAGCTCCCGTCCGGGGCTAGGCTGCTGCTAGAACCGCGGCGGTTGTGTCCCGTAAAAACACGCAACTAGCGCAAAGCCTGGACGGTTGATACCTGCGGAGGAAAGTTTCCTTTTCTTTTGTTTTTTAGGTGTTAGGGCTGGTGCTTTTGCTTCCATGTGAGCTGCCAGCCTTACTGTGTGGTTTGGAGCTCTTTCTGCTGTTTGCTGTGCTGCCTGGCAGCACCAGGGCTCTGTGTATGCTGTGGCTATGTGGGCCTCTGGGCATCCCCTTCTTTTAGGTGGTCTGCAGCTCTAAATTCTATTGCCGCGGTTAGCAGGCTTATAAAATGCATTCTGGCACACGAGTACCTTTCAGTGCCTGCAGGCGGGCAACATAGTTGGTCTCGCCAGAGTACCTGCAGTTTTTTCAAAGAGTCAACATAGAGGCAGATAAACAGCCCGCACCTTGGGCTTTGCACCCTGTAAGGGCTTGAACCACACTGTCCTGACCGCTGGGCTGGGCGAATGCTTACAGTCCTGCCTTTGTGTACACGGCTTAGTGCTTGTCTTTTGCTCCTTAAGGAAAGAGAGAATGCAAGCATAATCTCGACAAATCATGCTTTAAGCTTAGATTTAAAGCAACTAAAATGTAATTAATATTTTTTCTGTAAAGGACTGATAAGAGTTTTGCAGTGTGGCTTTGTGTAGCTGATATATAAGACTTCCAGATCGTAACAGCTCAGGTATGTTTATTTCCAACCGTAGCATATTCCCAGGTCAGTCTTTGTTCAAGCTGTGATGATTTTTCAGGCTTTTCCTGGTTTTCATACAGATGCTTGGCCAAAAAAAACTTAGATTAGAAGAAACATTAGATTAGAAAGTTAACATTGGTGCTTAGTTTATGTATAGATGTATCTCATTTGCAGCCTGGTGGTATTTGTCTAACTGCATAAAGTTATAGCGTGGGTAGGAAGACTGAGCCCTTAGATGTTTTGAGACCGAAATGCCAACACATCTGAGGTTTTATGCTGGGGGAGATTGAAATGGGACTGCATTATAGGCAGGAAACGAACACTTCCTGAGCAAAAGGATTTTGAACCAGTCCTACTCTGCCCATTGCTTTAATGAACACTGCATATTCTCCATCAATATTTAGTAAAACAACTTAAATGCTTTGCTGTAGACTAGACCTGGCAATTTAGCACTAAAAGACCCTTAAATTGTTGTGTCCAAAGCTTCATAATGTAGGAAGTCTTGTAGGAAGTGATTGCTGGATCCTTTTTTGCTGTGGTTTATTAGTAATTGCCCAGGGGGTTATTTTAAACTTGAGCTGTAAAAAAGCCTGCCACATCACATCTGTACTATCACAGGCAAAAATAATGGAAAAAAATATATTAATATTTTAAAATAGAATTCCCTTTTTTAATGTTATTTTGAAATTTGCCTGTCTACTATCAACACTGACTCACTTTACTTTTATTTCATTTTACTTTTATTTCATTTCTGTAGCAAATTTTCACTGCTCAATTTATGAAATGTACCAAATTAAGTAAATTATGTAAGTTATTTGCTGAGCTGTAAAATTACTGAAAAGCAATAATTGAACTTGTACTCTGGCATGAGGTTTTCTAATATACTAGTGCCCCTTTAATAGCTTAAAATTGTATTAGTCTCTGCAATGTCTCTGAACTGTGCCTTGTATGAAGCTGCGTTATCTTTATATCACCAAGTATTTGTCAAGTTGTGCAGAGATAACCATGACATACTTAATGGATGCTCTAATGGGATCATTATGGGAAGTTGTATAGAATTAAGGGGTTTTAAGTTTTATCTCTCATCAGAGTGTTTTTTAGCAAGTTTGTGGTATGTATGTGAGGGTTTGCCCTGGTGAACATTTGTTTTGTTTAAAGAAGAGTGGCTGTTCTTGATTCATAATGCAAATCCCCCTGCAGACCCCTCTCCAGCCGTCAGAAACTTGCTATTTAAATTATGAATAGCATAAAGTAGACTTTTTTCCTTAAAGAAATTACAGTTACCGGTTTCAGATTGACTCATCTTCTAAGGAACTTCAGGAGCTCTATGTTACATGATCAGAGAGCACAAAATAATAGTTTTATTTTATCTTGCAGAATGGAACCAACTTTGGATAATGAGAAGTTTTACAGACCATCCTATATTGCTAGCAATGAGCCATCTCCAAGGGCAGAACCAGTAGATGTGGAAGATATTAAAACAGATCTCTCATCTGAATTTTCTTTGGTTTCTTCAGGCTCGGACACAAGCCAGGTAAGAAAACTTTACTGTTTGGACTCTTTTTTTAAAACATGAGCTTGGTCCTTTCATAGATAAGAATAGACAGAATTTTACAGAGATGTAAAGCTTCTTTGCTATTTTTTAGTTTGAAAGAGATGCATAGGATTTAGGCTAAGTTGTATGGCACTGCACTGATGGCCTATTGGGCACATCAGGTTTCTGTGAAGGAGGCTGATTGCCAGTTCATAGAATGTTTTTGTTGGCTGTGTTTACATAAATGTGCTGCAAGATTAACTTACCATGGGAGGCTTCTGCAGGGGCCTAAGCACTTGTAAAAGCTCATCTAGTGAAGTAGTTTTGATTCCCATGTTATCAAAGAAGTCTGTTCAGAACAGCCTGATGAAATAAAACTTGTTTCACATGCTAATTATCGAGAAAATAACCAAATTTCTAACTGTTTTAATTTGTTTTTTAAGAGAAGCAGTTTGGAGTCTAAGGGACACATACAAGTTTGCCTGCGGATCAGGCCATTTACATCATTGGAAAGAGAAAATGGATCACAGGTGTGACATTTATTTAGTTGAAAAATTCTTAAAAGTTGGTTTGTGGGTTTTTTTTTGTCAGTTTTTCCTGTAAGCTGAGCTCCTTATAATCTCTTCATGCCTGCACTGCTTGTTTCCTTTTAATAGGACTGTGTTTCACTTGAAGACTCAACAAATATTGTACTGAAGCCCCCTCAACACTACTTGAGTCGACTAAGTGAAAAAGCTTCAGGACCAATGCTACAGAAGTTCACTTTTTCACAAGTAAATGGGTTGTCTTTAAATGTTTTTAAGTTATTTCTGGTACAGGTTATTTTAACTTACATTATTTAATACCTAGAAAATGGTATTTTTAAACTTTATCATCTTTAAGATTATAAACTTACAGAATGTAAGTTTCTTTAAAAGTCTCTATTAATTGCTCAAAATATAATTATTTCTTGGCAATACTCAGGTGTTTGGACCTGAAACAACCCAAGAAGAATTCTTTGAAGGTACCATGAAGCAACCAGTGCAAGACTTCCTAAATGGATGTAATCGTCTTGTTTTTACATATGGTGTAACAAATGCAGGGAAGACTTACACCTTTCAAGGTAAAAGTAGAAATGAGTTCTTCTTGCAAGCATCTTCTTTTGTTTCTTTTTTTCTTATGTAAGGATTACCTCTAGCAGAAACATTTTAACTTTCTTCCTTCATTTAAAATATAGTCTCTATCCATTTGCTTCTTTTGAATGTTAATAGTCTTCAAAAAGTCTCCTTCCATGATAAATTTAACTGCTGACAGTCACTACCCGAGTTAACCTAAACACATAGTCACAGTTTCAACCAGGTGTGTGTGCTCTTTGTTTTTCTCCAAGTATCTTATACCCCAGGGATGAGAGGGAGTTGGAAAAATATATATTCTATAGAACAGATTTTGAAGAGTGGAAGTCACTCTATACTAGACTAGTATTTTCCGGGGTTTTATTACTATTATTAAGGTTATATGTGCAAATATGAAATATTTGGGTGTTTCAGTTATAATAGGCAGAGAATAAGTGTTTTGAAACTTATCTGATTATTTTCATGTATTTCTGTCTTGGCTTGAGTTCCCAAGCTTAATAATATCCTAGGAAGCCTTGTCTCCTGGTGAACTATTTCTGTTCTGTTGAGGCTTCATATGCTTTCTGGTCAGATGATGTCATTCTTCAGTTATTTTTGAAAGTATTTGTACAAATTATATGATTTTATTCACATTTAAACAGTTTCTCCTATAATGAAGTGACAGAGCTGGATGCAATACCAGTTATTTTCTACAAAGAAATAGTAGAATGAGTTGTGTGTCACTCGAAACTGGTCTTTACTGAAGTGACAGTATTTTCTAAGCAGTCTTCTGTTAGTTGGATTATAATTAAAGACTACTGCTAGTACTTTCAGTTGTTATTTGTCTGGGCCAAGAATGGGGTCCTTTTCTGTCCTTATAAATAAAGGTAAATCACAAAAACCCAACAATTCCTCCTGTATACATTCCCCTGTGCTTGACTAGTTTGGGGTACATTGTGTGGGGTTTCAAGAGTTTTTGATTGACACTTATTAGAGTAGAAGCTTTGTAATGGTATTATGTTTTTATGACTTCGATAAAAATGGGCAGGGCAGAATGTTGTCTACTGGGTGCCATGATTTACTCTTCTGTATTGCACTTAAACATTGCATGTAAACCTGTATTCAGTCAATGGCAAAGGACCTAAGTGAACATTTTTAGGACTTTGCCTTGTTAACTGGTGCCTGTTCCTTTGTTCGTTTTAGGTTGAGTTACAGCTGGCATTGCAATAAACAAAAATATTAGAGAGGAGATGAGGAGAAACAAAGGTAGTGCAAGAGTACTTGAGTTTAATGTGGTATTTGGCTACTAGCTAAGGGTCGTAGTGCAAACCAAATCTTATTGAAGTTCTGACTTAGGTGATTCAGCTAGTGCTGTAACTATTGAATGTTCATCTGTCTCAAAAGCAGGATAAATTATCAGCCTGAGACAGGACAGTGGTTCTTTCACACTTCCCTTTTGTCTGCTTTAGAAATCAAATGTAAGTGAACCATTTTTAAACTTGCCCCAAAAAGATCAAGTATGCACTGAGGCTTTTATTTGACTCCCTGTGTTTTAGGTACAAAAGTAGTATATTCAGAGACAAGTGTCTGGGTCAGAGCAAGTATTGAGTCTTTGCAAGGCTTCTAGAAACTGTTTTGGAGGTTCTGTGGAGTTGGTACAAGGCTGCAGCCAAGAGATCATTCATGAGTTTTATTTCAAGATAAACTGCCTTCACTCTCTCAAGGAAGTAATGAAATATGGTTGGAAAATTGCAGATCTTTATAAAATGTCTGTTGGTCATGGGTTTCTTTTTTAAATTTGTTATCCCTGAAGGTCAAGCTTATGCAAAATACTCCAGCAGTTTTTGTTTTATGTTTTACCCGTTACTGATATAGAGCATGAACTGTTCCTGAAAGCCAAATACTTTTCAAAACTCTTATATTTGTTACCTTGAAAACACAAAGAAAACTCCACTTCATGCTGGAAGTTGTCTTCAAACTCTTCATGTATGCCTTGAGATTTATATTATCTTTATCCTCATTTATCTGTATACCTTGTAATAACTGAATTTTTCTTTGTTCTTGCAGGGACAGAAGATGATGTTGGTATTCTGCCAAGGACTATGGATATGTTGTTTAAAAGTATTCAAGGGAAGCAGTACACAGCAATGGATCTCAAACCCTATCGGTGTAGAGATTATATAAAGCTGACTGAAAACCAAGTGAGAGAAGAAACTGCTACTAAAAATTCCTTACTTCGTCTAATAAAAGAGGTAGAGGAGCACTTCTTTCTACATTGCTGAGTACATGTGTCTTTAGGTAGCTCCATGTTGTTCATTTGCAGTGGGAAGAGGCTGGCTGTGTTAACCATGGCTGTGTCTATTTGCTGGCAGCCAGCCATTCAGATAAGCAGTGAAGTGAACCATGGAGCTGATGAACCCTGTTCCTGGGATTTTTGTCTTGTGCCTTAATACTTCATGGGCATGTAAACTCTAAGCTTTTTCTGTTTTTTTTTTCCTGTAGCTTGGGCACCTGATAATTTTTCCTCTGGGATTACTGGTGTTTAGTAAGAACTCAATGTAAATAGTCCCTTCTTTATCTGTGAGAATGCTAGTAGATCTGACCCGTTCAAGAACATACTGTCTTTCAGAATACTTGAATTAAATTAATATTTTTGAGGTTGTTGCCCTTTCAGTTGGACAAATATCCTTGAAGGAAGCAAAAATATGTTTGAAGCAGCAGAGCTATACTGCTAGCGGAATTCAAAGTTTGAATTAAATATGGGTTTCTGCTGGGCTTTTTTCTTGAGTAGTCCAATAATACACTCCAGTTTTAGGAGCTGACAAATTCTAAAGCTGTTTAGTCCAATTACAGTTATGGAGAATTTGTGTTTTGTGTAGTCATAGCCTTTTCTCAGTGTCTTCTAATTCTGAAATGAGTGGAATGATTTAAAGTAAAACTGAGCATATACGAGGATTTGGAACTAGAAGGGTTGGGGTTTTTTTTTTTTGTTTTTTTTTTCTTCTCTGCAAAAAGAATTAATCATTTTCCTTGTGGTATGCTGATTTGTAATAGCTAGTGTTGAAAGGAAAAAGCAATGTATGTATCTGTTGCCTTGATTTTTATCTATTTGTTAACTGGGCTCCAGTGTGGAAGGTAGGTGGCAGCAAAATTCTGTGACTTCACTTCAGAAGCAGAGGAGTAAGTTAAATCTAGCTTTGTCAGCCTTCAGAAGGGACTTCAGAAAAACCTTTCATGTGTGTTTGAGTGCACCTTCTAGTTTCTGAAACTGTTTATAAGAACAACACTTAAACCTACAAATTTGCTGGCAAAATTTGCATCTATTGCAACAGAGGTCTGGTGGATGTTTTACATGTGTAAAACCCAATACTTAAAGTTTTTGTTTGAGAAATTTATTATGAAATATACCCTTGACAGAACAAAAAGATCCTGAACCAAACCATGCCTGGTTTTTATTTCATGTTAGTTCTCTTAAGAGTACTTATTTCAGTGGATGGATTTAATTTCTTTAGGCACTTCACTTGCAGTTCTGTGTCTGAAAAAACCTAACGAACCAAAACTAAGACTTAGGAAGGGAATGTATCTATGAAGCTCCCAAGTTCTAGCTATAATTCTTTGGTTTATCTTTTTTTATATAACAAAAGAAAATTGTCTTTTTCTTACAAAAACCTGGACTTTATTTCAACTATGTCATTTATTACAAACATGTATCATGAAGCAATAAGATGTTCATTTCAGTTTCTAAGTGAATGAGTGTTCTACATTTAGCTATATTTCTGAGGCTTAGCCAAGTAAGCTGGAAAAATATGAAATCAACATTAGCAAAAATACCAATAATAAAAGAATTCAGAGTTCCCTGGATTTACCAGGTTAAGACTAATGGTTAAACTGCAACTGGAGTCCTGAAATCATCCTCTTGAATCACCCTGTTTATGTGAGGGGTTCCTACCCCTCTAGTTTTCTGTGGCTAGACTGTTTCCAAGTCAGCAGGGTGAAATGCTGTATATTGAAGTAAGGGAGGTGGTAGGGCTGAGTATGAGGTAAGAGCAGCCCTGTCAATAGCAGTGTACAGGTGCATTGAACTGTAACCAGGATGTTTCCATTGGCATAATGCAACCATGCTGTATTCCCATCTAGTAATACAATAGAACTGTTAGAAATAACTTGTACTGTCAGCAATATACTTTGAAGTTTGTTTTCTTTCACAGGTAGACCACCAGATTAACACTAGCAACAAAGCACCTATGGAATCCAATGGTATGTTTTGTATAAAGATTTTGCAGTTAAAGCTGGCAAATAAGCCTTCTTAAAGTCAATAAATGACTTCTTGTCAGTTTTATATGCCTGTGACTTGGATAGTGAGCAAATAATCTGGGCAGAAAATGCCAGGATAAAATTATTAGATGAATATCTGAACAGGCATTAAATGAACTGAAGTTATAGCCAAGAAGAGTAGTACCACTTATGCTGTGGGTCCTAGTGGTATCCTGACAGGCTTTTAGAGTACCTCTATGTAATTATATAAACTAAATTCTAGCATTTCAAAAACTACCTGAATAGTAGGTTTACTTTAAAAAGTCCAAGTGAAGTGTCTTGTCATTTTAGCTTTGTCTTCTAAAGCTATTGAAGAGATTGGACTAATTCTAACCAAGCTTTATGTGGTTGGTAGAATTTACAAGTGGAAAAGGAAGCAGTAGGTGTCTTGTGCAAATATGTGAGTTAAGCATATGATTTCCAGGTATTTAAGAAATGGGGTGGGAATTTCAAAGGATTTTTGGAATGGATTTTAGATTTTGAGTGTTTTTAAAAAGGTATATTGTATCAATTTTTACTTATTAGTTTTTTTAATGAAGCTCAATAGGTTTATATTGGCCTGTAATATTTTGTACTCGGCAGATTTGGAAGAGATCTCAAATGACTCAGAACAATCCATCACAACGGCAAGAGATTACATCAAGTTTTCTGTTTGGGTTTCATTTTTTGAGATTTACAATGAATGTTTTTATGATCTATTGATTCCTATATCAAATGACAAGAAAAGGAAAACACTGCGTCTTGCTCAAGACATCAAGGGATGTTCTTTTGTAAAAGGTGAAGAGAATACATTGCAAATTGCTAAATGTAATTTGAAAAGCTGGTCTACCTGTAATGATGTTTAGTTTAGAAAACTCAATAATAAAATAATTATAATCAACATGCATAGAAGTATCTCTACCTTTAATACTGTTTTACTCTTTTATTCTTTACTCCTGACTGAAACTGTTAAAATCCTCTGCACTCCACTGGCTTGATAGTTCTTTGAAATGGGAGAAATATTGGAAGCAATTGACAATTTTTTTAGTGTTTTGCTTTTTTCCATTTTCTTAAAGAGGTCAGTAGTTCTTAACTGTATTTATAATTGGCTCAACAGTTTTTTTAGATTTTTGTTCCTGTGATTTTATTTTTTTTCTTTCTCTGCTTCAGTGTTCTCTGTAGAGAAGCAGACTTCAGACATATGGTCATCATATTGCAGGCAAAATTCTTCTGAATTTTTGCAGTTAGGTTGATGGCCCTGAAAGACACGCATATGACTTCCCTTTCCTTCCTCTCCCCCCATCTACTGTGGTATAAATTGAAGAAGCTGTTCTTTATTTTAGGATTCAGAAGGTAGAGTTCTGCCTTGCTGGATATGACTATCGGGCTTTCTAGTCATATTAGACCTTACTTTTTGGACTTGTCTGTGCTTAGGCTACGGTTGCTCATTTAATTTGAATGGAATGTATTTAATGTGCTAATAGAGTGATGAAATGGTATTTCTCCTCCTTGGGAGGAAAGGAGGCATTTTGATCTGATTTATCATCACAACTTCTGTCTGAAGTAGGTGTAGTAAAATGCTTCTATGCCTCAAGTAAATGTAGTGTGCTTGCTGTGCATACATTATCCCCATAGTACTTAGTTTGGTACTGTTATCTAAAAAATTATCATATTTCTTCTTCCTGAAGATCTGCAGTGGGTTCAGATTTCGGACTCGAAAGAAGCTTCTAGACTTCTGAAACTGGGGTTGAAACACCAGAGTATTGCAAGCACGAAACTGAATAATTGCTCCAGCAGAAGGTAAGAAACATTTTGAATAGCATTGGGCATAGGATGGTGGGTGGGAGGAAGGAGAAACTAAAACATGGCTTATGTTCTTTAAGAAGTGAAGAGGCTTTAACAAGGTCTAGATTTCCAAGTTTCAGTCTTGGTGTCATTTAGCAGTGTGTGACACAATGGTTTAAGCTAAAGGGATTCTAACCTTCAGTAGAGTGGACATGTACTAAAGCTCACAGTATTTTATCACATACTATACAAAAGCACTTAACTTTATTCCATCTAAATATATGAGGAAAAAGCAAAATACATGCTACATAAACATCTCTTTAATAGTTAGTATCAGATTGTGTATGCTTGGGTATACTGACAGATCAAACGACATTTTGAATAGATGTTGTGGAGGCTAAAAATATTTTGAAAATATTGATCTATTTTATCACTTCTCTGCTGATTTCATTTTCTCCTTTCAGTCACAGCATATTCACAGTTAAAGTACTAAAAATTGAAGATTCAGGAGTGCCAAGGGTGACCCGAGTCAATGAGTAAGTTAGAACAGTCTGTCTTGTGTGATGCAGTTGTCAATTACTTGTCAATGTTGATGTGTTGATACCGTACCCTGTGCTCACTGGCAGAGCCTCCTGCATGTATGGTGGCTCCCTGCTTCCACACTCACACAGTACCCTCTCCCTCAAGCCATCAGGTGTCAATGCTGTTCTGGCTTGTCACCTCTGCTCAGCACAAGGTTCTGCCAGACTTCTTTCCTTCTGAACTCATGCCATGTCCCCAGAAGGAAGAGGGTGAAGAGGTGGTGGGTAGGGTGGAATAGGAAGCATGCTGGGCAAGTATTTAGCAGAAAATGGGGGGAAACTTGATTAGGGAAGCCAGCTTGGGAAGGATGAGGAAAAGTGATCACATTTAAAAGTGGATCATTTGTACACCTTCAAGGTAAATGCAGGGATTTTTCTTCATCTGCTTTCAGATTGTCATTGTGTGATCTTGCTGGTTCTGAAAGATATACCAAGACCCGCAATGAGGGTGACAGATTGAAAGAGAGTGGAAATATAAATACCTCTCTCTTGGCTCTAGGCAAGTGTATTAATGCACTCAAGAACTGTCAACAGTCAAAGTAAGTCCTTTTATGAATTGCCAATGGGTTGTGTTTTTAAGGTTTGAATGTTTGAACAATGTTTGAAACTTATTGTTTGAAATATACAATAGTAGCACTTAAATTTTTGGTAGGAAAAAATGTGTTTATTTGACATCTGTACTGTAGTCTTGTTGATGTACCAAAGTTATCTTTAAACTTGTCTTGTTTTGGTTTTTAATTGAATCACTTAAATGATAACATGCTATTGTAGATGTTAGTGATATTCCTTAATTGTTCTGAGCTTGGTTTGTCAAACAAACTTTGGAGTGAAGTTAAATTTAAAATTTATGTTCAAAACACCCTTGTCACTAGTGCCATAGTGACAAGGCCATAGAGTGAAACTTTCAAGTCTTCATGCTGGGTGGTTCTTGCACTGACTGGACTTTACTAAACTTGTGATCATCTGTTCTTTTGTGTCTCAAAGGTTGCAGCAGCACATCCCCTTTCGGGAAAGTAAGTTAACTCATTTCCTTCAAGGATTTTTCAGTGGAAAGGGGAAGGTGTACATGATAGTAAACATCAGCAAATGTGCGTCAGCATACGAGGAAACACTCAATGTGCTAAAGTTCTCAGCCATTGCACAAAAAGTAAGTGTGTTGTAGTCCCTCTTGTTGATCATTAACTTTGATGTGCTTTAAAGAGCAGGTTCTCTCACTTTGAGGAATATAAATTTAGTTATTGGATTTTTGTCTTGTACTGCAATCATATTTCTAATTACAGCGGATTGAGCTTTATCTCTTAAAACTTTTAAAAATACTTTATTGGGATGTTTTTTTCCTTTAAAGTGTGGGGGTGGAAGCATCTATTGGAAATTTTTAATTCCTATGAAACATCCAGCCTAATAGGAAACTTACTATATTTGGAAGAATTTCCCTGATATCTGGGTAAATTTCTTCTGCAGATACAACATGCTCTCACTTCTAGCTGTCCCATGTACTACTGCTATCTTAACTTGGAGTGTGGCTTCTCTGGAGTACTGATAAAATAGACTGAACACCAAGAGTGTGAAAGGTTGTTTTTATGTTCACAGAGGCTTTGGGGGGAAGGTGGTAGCAGAGTCAGTAGGAATAAGTGCAGTGATGGAACTTTGGCAAGGTTGGAAGATATAAGTGTGGAGGATCACACAGTGCTGAAGCTTTAATGGAAGCCTTGGAAAACTTTTGTTGACAATTAAGTCCATGCCTTTGGAATTTGGGCAGGTTAAGTACAATACCAGGAGGAGCAGACTGTAGTGGTTATAGAGCTGTTCAAGAAATAGATTTTGTAGGCTGGTGTTTGTGTAATGCAGCTGGGAACTCAAAGTACAGGAAATGGACAAGCTGTTGCTGCCGCTTGTAGGTTATCCAGTTAGTGGAACTTGGTGTTCCTGGGATCCAAAGGAGGGTTAGGCCATTATGTGACAACTTTGTACTCTAGCTGGAAACTGGTCTAAATAGTGAATCTGAACAGAGGATAATAAGCTGGGAGAGTGCTCTGCTTAGGAGGCCTTTAGGAGAGTGCAGCAGGTCTTCAACGTGCCAATGGAGCTTTAAAAAATACCAGTAACTTTTTTTTTTTCCTTGATTTTTCTGGGTAGGTTTTAGTTACGGACACATCTATTCTTCCCCAAGATCAGTCATTTGGCCAGAAACTGGCAGGAGAATCATCACTGCTTAATGTCACTAGAATGCCAATCCCAAGGAAAAGAGCTACTATCCTATGGGACAGAACCTTGGAAGATGTGTTTGAAGATGATGATGATGAGATGGAGGAACAGCCCACTGTGTCGAGAGAAGAAGCAGTGCAGGAAAATGAAGGAAATGAAGTTGTTATTGCCAAAGACAAGTATATGGTATGTGCCAGAGCTACTTTAAAAATTAGTATAGCACGGAACCTTGAAGCAATGTATTCTGGTTTCTTCTGTCTCACTAGCTTTTTTTTTTTTTTTCCCTCATCACTTTATTCTACCTAAATCCAGTGTTTGGAAGTACAAGTGGGATTACTTATTGTGGGAAAACTTGAAATGAAATGTGTCCAAGTGCAAACTGAGCAGTAAGAATTACAGATTTGGCCTTCTCTTCTTTTGGTATCCTATGGTCAAGACAGTGAAGATACTGTTTTTTAGAAACACAGGGTTATTCCTTTGTTGATTCATGCACAAGAAGACTCTGGACACTGTTCTTTAAGAATGAGCAATTTAAGTCAGTTGTGGGGAAGACAAGGAGTAGGGGAACAGAGGACTAGAGACCATTTTGTGGAGGTTTCATTAATACCCAGAAAGGGGCATCTGGAAAAAAAAGGCCAGATTCTGTTGATTTTAGGCATGTCTTTAGTGATAACTTCAACAGTTTTTGTTTTCAGCTTAGTGTTCTTTAGAACTACCCACTCTGTGCAAACCTATATTGCTCTGCTGGTACCGAACAGGTAGTGCAATCTACTCATAAATCCTTCTGTTTAGGAATAAGCTAATAAAAGAACTGGAAAAACTTTTTTCCAGCTGCAGATTAAAGTGTTGTAGTGTTTGAGGAATGGGAATAATCTCACTTCTGGGAAAGTATTTCTTTATGAAATGCTTAATACTAATTGTAATTCTAGATGCTGGTGAATCTGGTAGAAGAACTGAGGAACAAACTTATTGCTGAAAAGAAAAATAAGATACTGCTGGAAATAAAAATTCGTGAAGAAGTGATACAAGAATTTACAGATTATTTTGCTAAGCGGGAAATAGATTTCAAGTAAGCTGCCTTTAAGTGATTTTAAAATTACTTGTTAAGAAATTGAAAGTAAATTATTTCTTAAGTCTCTTTTGGTTGTAAGAGACCACAATCTTCTGCTAGATCTGATCTTCTACTGCATCAGTTAATGTGTTGGTTTCTATTTGGATTATGAGCTCAGGAAAAAATGAAAGGCTTGGATTTTCTTTGGGATGGGTAGGACTGTGTGTGTGTAATTTGTAAGCTGTGTTTTTTTTTCCTGTGGAACCCTTTCTAAGGGAAGAGCTGCTTTAGTAAGATGTACAGAGAGTGACAGTTGCAAATTCTTTGGTTTCTTTTTGTTGTAGTGGTACTCCAAACATACTGTCTCAAGCAGCTTAGAAAAAATGCTTTTTGTTAAATGCTATCCATAATCCATGTATTTGTATCCCTCTTATTCTTCTGGCATCTGTGAAATAACAGTTCTGGTTTAGGGTAGCAGCATTGGTTTGGGTACTACTTTGTTGTGCCAAAGTACAGAAGAAAGCATCTTTGTTTATGGGCAACTGTGCTAATAACTTCTTAGCCTCTGTCACAGCTAGCTTTTAGCTGACTTGTTTTTTTTTCTGCTCTAGAGAGTGCCTTTCTCATGAACGAGCACAGCTTGAAGAAAATGCTGAGAAACGCCTGGAAATCTTCAAGGAACTTGTAAATAGTTATACTAAAAATGCAGATGAAAAAAGTCAATTACAAGATGGGCCTTGCAGTGAGCAAGCTAGACCTCTGGTATTTTAATCTGTCTGCCCCAAATGTCCCTTTTACTAACTACTTGTTATGGTCACAGTATTTCTCAAGAAGTAACCGAGCATGGTTTCAAGGAATTGGACACAATATGTGTCCTCAGTAAGATATCATCATCTTATTTTCTAGATGAAGTTACTGAGCCTTGGCATTCAGGAATTTTTGGAGTTTTCTGCATTTCTTCAGCACGAAGTGACAGTTATTCTATACAAAGAAACTGGGAGGAAAATCTGCATTTTTTTGTGCTATAAAATCCGTTGCATTTAGTGCCTATTTGAAGTCTTTGAGACTGACTTCTTAGGCCCCACATATGGACTGTGCTGGAGAAGTCAGACACTTCTCTCTTAGGGCAGTAGTAGCTTCAACTGAAGCAATGAGAATTATTCATCTACTTAAGCCATACCTAGACTCTTAACTTGAGTCTGTCTCTTGAGAGTTTGAAGCCCTTTCTTAAAAAAAGTAGAGAGGCAAGATGTAAGGTCAGCCTTTTGGGTATAACTTAGTATAAGTTACCGCAGACTTACTTGACCTCACAAACTTTTCCTGTCATATGAAAATTTTAGATGTATTTATTCTAAAACAGTTTGCTTGCTCATTTTATTCAGTGTTCTCATTGGCTTAAAATATGCTAACTTTTATAGTGAACTTGGAGGGGATGTTTTTGTAGAGATATAAGGGGGAATGTAATGGTGGGTAATTAAATGTCATAAAGTAGCTCTAGCTTGATACTGGAAACTGGTGTTTGAAGGTAGACAGAAACTGGCAATTGGTGCATATGAACCCATAAGATTTTGAAGTCAGATTTATTATTATATATTACTTTATATTGTCTAATAGATATTATACACTTATATATTAGCAATGCTAACAATCTTCCATATTTTCTGTAGAAATAATGGCTTTTGTGTAATTATTTGCCATTTCTGAATTAATGTAAATTCTTTTAGAACGAAGAAAACAGCACAGACACAGGCACCTACATTGATTTTGGGGGTGTTATTGATTCTCTGCGAAATGATATCACTGACATCAAAAATCAAGCAGAAGCAGCACACCAATACATTGAATCCTTAGAGGACCCACAGGAAACTATAGGTTGTCTTGAGAAACAGCTGGCAAAAGTAACTGCTGAACTAGTGGAGACCAAGGAAGAGCTGGAAAAGAAAACCAAAGGTAAGCTGGGTCTAGGTGTGATGTGAAAGACACACACAAAAGTCTGTGTGCTGTAAAATAGGAATAATAATCTCATTGAGTAGGATTGTGTAACCAAATCATATGTATAATGGTGCTAATCCGTTGGTTTGTCTGCTCAGGTTAAACAATTCTACAGGGCTTGCTTATTTCATTTTCAAGATGAAACTGAAAATTGTCATTTGCAGACTTAAGAATTGTGGAGTACAACATCCAAGTTATTGATTTCCTTGTAATACCTGTACTTCTTTACATTTTGCTGATACAACATTTTCAGGCATCATGTGGGACTTTGGAGGAAAAGCTAGCGGTACCTCATAGACCTCAGCAGAGGTCTTGTGATATGATCTGTGTTTTGAACGGGTTGCAAGGCCCAATTGTCCAGTTCAGAAAATGTCAGCTTTTGAAATGTCCTAGCAAAAGTCACCTTGAAAATAAATGTATTCAAAAACTACTGGAGTAGCAGAAGACACAAAGACACGAATTACTGAGTAAACTGTGATGGCTGATTGTGATGTAGGTTTTTTTCCTATTACAGGTTTTGAAACACAGAGGATTAAGTTGGATGAGTCTGCTGAGCAACTTAAAGAAGCAACTGAGGTAACTTCCTCAAAAAGAAAAACTTGTGCAGAATTATTTGTTTTAATACCAAATTCCAATAGAGTGAAATGCTATTAGACTGTTTCTAGCTTTTTTTTTAAATCAAGCATGGTTTAACTGATCTTGCTTTTAAAGATCATGATAGAGTTCAATTTAACACTGAACTTGTTTTTTTCTTTTTCAAGAAAATGAATATACAAAATAAAAGGATTCAAGAACTGATTGACATTGTGAAGCAAAAAGATGAAACTATGATGAGACTACAAGGTCAAATCACTTGTTCAGAAGAAACCATAAAAGACTATGTAAGTCTTAGACATCTTAATTGTCTTAATATGAAAATATCATTATATGTGCTTATAATGGACTTGACTTTGGAAAACTGGAATTTTCTTTAAATAACTGCTATTAATTCAAATGGTATCAGGTCAGTTGGCATTGAAACTAAAGCCACAGCAAAATGTTAGCAAGGGTATGTGTAAATGAGGCTTTCAGAAGTACTGATCTGAAGTTATTACCAGAAGATGCTAGATGAGACTTTGAAGAGCCATTAAAAAATAAATACCTCAAACTGTGTGGACTTAAAACAGTGGGAACAGAGGAAGTGCATCGTTCTGTGAATGAAAGAGGAAGAAAATGATGTTTTGTTGCAACAGAACATCCATTTTAGTTGAGGTTAGAATTTAAGAACGTAAAAAAAATACGGTAATTGTGTGAATTAGGAAAAAACAGTGTATTCCACCCACCACCACCATGCTCACACTCTTTCAAGGGTGAAGTGTTAATTTGAGTGTATTGAGCAGAGTTTGAATTAGGAAGGTATGACATGGGTATCTCTGCTTTTCATGTGGTTAATAAAACTTGGAATTGTATAGTCTAATGATATCTGCTGAATGCTGGAAGCTAGCTTGGCTAAATGTATACAGGAAAAAAAAATCTAAACATGCAGTTAGAGGTTTTTTGTAATTTTTTTGAGACTGGCGTCCAGTAAACTGAAGGAGTTTTGAGAACATTTTAAATTGAACTTAGCACTCTGATCCACTGTAAACTCAAAGCTTTGGCCATACTTTTTCTTGAGTTCTCTCTGCCTCCCAGGTGCTTAACTCGTCAATGGTATGAGTACTCCAAGAGTGAGTGGAGTGTGAGGACTTACTGCTCCTTCCAAGAGCAAGGCTTTAACTGGCCGCTGGTTCCATGAGATGGTGTGGCATGAATTTAAACATGACCACAGACCTCAACTCTGTAGTCTATTGTATTTTTTAATGAAGTACTTATAGATGAATAATTGGTCCTTGACAACCACGTGGCTTGCCACTTTTGTCATCTTGCAAGTAAACAACCTTTTTCTTAGTCATATAGATACCTGAAGTATGAATGGCACAACTGACTAGGCTTTCAAATTGTATCAAGTGGCATGACAAAAAGGGTTTGTGGCTTTGCTGAAGGCTTTTAAAGCTCTCAACTCTACCAGCCATGATAAAAAAAGTGATGAATTTTTAGAACAGACCATGTGCCTTTTTAACAAATTGGAAATTTAATCAACTCTTTTGACACTGGAATTTGTTTTCAGATGGTAAACTAAGTCCTCTTAATGAAAGTCTTGAGTTTTGTAGTTCCCTAATCTCTTGCTTAGGTTCCTCTACAATGCAAGGTATTGCTTAGTATCTGAAGTTGCAGGAGCTCTTGGTTTAACTAACTGATCTATCCCTAACTTTTCCTCTGAAAACCCCTATGTACCTTACCCATAAGGTTTTGTAAAAATATTTGTATAGAAAAAGCTACCAGGCCTTTTAAGTGCTCAGTTTCTGCAACTTCAAAGCAATTGATCCTATTTTAATACAGGAGAACACTTTGACTACTGTTAAGAGAAAATTAGCAGAGAAGAAATCTAACAAAGTGATTGAAAGCAGTCAGTTCAAGGATTGTGAGGAAACTGCATTGGAAGTGGGAAGAAAACGTTGCTTGGAAAATAATCCTACTGCAGAAGAAGAGCCACCTACAAAGAAAGGTACAGTTTCTACCATCACTCAACAGGGGGTCTTCAAAAAAAGCTTGATTACTATTCCAGAACAGAAGAAAAAAGCTGGGAAGCGTAAATATTATGCTCTGAGGAGGAAATCTGTTATGTTAAACTGTAAAAGGAAGTAACTCTTCTCTAAATGTAATCTCTTTGGCAGAGGTCCTTATATCACTTACTCCTAAATGATTTAAATAAAAGTTAGTTTTTTTAGACTCTTTCCTTTCTGATGCTTTTTCTTGTCTGTGTATGTACCTGCATACCCAGCTGTAGTTCTTAGGCAATTTTGTAACAGTTGTTGGACTAAATTTTCTGTTGCTTGACTTCTGAGAAAGTAGCATCTCCTGTTTAAGTTTTTGAAAATTGCCTAAGCAAGCATCAAAGGTGTCAATGACTTATGGATTGTTCAGTCATACAGTATGTGCTGTGAACATTGACATTTCTTTTGTGTGCATGCTGTAAACACACCAGCTCTGGTCAGGGTGACAGCGCTAGCAAAGGAGAAAAACTAATTTTACTCCCATTCAAGTGTAAGATTTCATCCACAAATGGCATATTTTGTACAGCTCTCATACTTGCTCTTTCAGTCATTTTGCTTTTCTTGTTTTGTGTGAGCTTATTAGGTGAATAAAATCTATTAATATGTGAGACTGAACTATATGGGACTTGTGCAAAATGGTATTTGCAAGAGCTGTCTGCCTCTAACTTGAATTCAGGACCAAGCTTGGCTTTAGTTTCTCACAGGACTGTGGGAAGTATATGCAAAAGGAAGGTGATAGACCTTTCCTTTCTGTAAAAGAATTATCAAATTCACATGGTCACAGGAAAATGAGGATACATTGAATAAACTGAATATTGGACTTTCATTGATTACATTGTGCAGTGAAAGAATAAGGGAGCACTCACTTGTAGTAGATCAGCTTTAAGTTCATGATTCAGAATTCTAGTAGATGGGGTAACATCAGCCTGGCATCAAGGCACAAGTGGGGTTCCCCAGCATGGGCCCAGTTCTCTTCAACATCTTCATAAACTTGGATGCAACTATCCTAAGTGTGCCAGTGATAGCTGTTGCTGCCCTTGAAGGCTGTGAAGCCCTGCATAGAGATCTAGACAAATTCCCAAGCTAGGCAATCACCAACCCTATGAAGTTAACAAAGACAAGTGCCTGATTCTGCACCTGAGACAGGGTAACCCTGGCTCTAAGGACAGACTGGGGTGTGAGAGGCTGGAGAGCAACCCTGCTCTTGATGATCCTTGAGCATCCCTTCAAACTCAGGATCTTCTATGATTCCTTTAACAAAGCACTTTGTGAAGAGTATTGAACTTCTGATGTTTGCTGCCCTAGAAGGTGGGAGAGGCAGATAATTCTCAGATTGCAGGCCTAGTTAGATAAGCTAACAGCCAACAGTTGCATCTATGCATACTGAAAGACTTAAGCAGTGTTCAGTTGTCTCAATTCTTTGATGTCAAGAATGATCCACAGAAAATGACTGGGTCTACCAGTAGTAAAGAAGAAGTATTAGGCTGTGTCATCCAGTAGGGCATTTCTGTTACTGGTACAACTTCAAGTGTCATTTGAACCCATGACTAGGGACTTTGACAAACCCTGTGTTAGAACACCTCAACACCTCACTTTCAGTGAAGCTTGCAAAACTCTGGTCCAGAGAGAGGAATATGTAGTATTTTGTCTGATCTGTTTTCTTAGGATTACACAACTGGGCTTTCAAAGAAAACCATTTCCAAATCCAAGATTTTTCATCTTGTAGGATTTAAAAATACGATCTTATATACTACAGTAAGGCTGCTAGAAGTTGAGCTAGCTAGAAGCCCTTGATGTATCTTATAATAGGGAAACTATGGACAAGGAGGAGGAAGGTATTCTGTTGACTTTCAAAAATCAAAATGCTATTGCTAATGCTTCAGAATGAACTGTTGTTACTACCTCAAATTGACTATACAACTTCTTGGGTGTGTTCAGAGGATGTTTCCATGCAGTACACCTGTGCTTACTGGTCCCAAAGTGAGATGAGTGCCTAACTATGCCTCACTGTAGGTGCAGCATTCACAAGACTCCACAGTATCTCCCTGCAGTTGTGATAATCTAATGCTTAGAGATAGTCAGGCTTGATTTAATAGTAAAATACAGCATGCAGGTTACTGAAGGGACGCACTGGATTCTAAGACACTTGTGTGAAATACAGCTGGAGTCAGTTTTGAAGGTGATGAAATACATGTGATTTTAGCTAAAATGTCTCATTACTTTGGGAAACCAGTCTTAAAACATGGTAATTTTGGGTTGGAATGACATGTTACACATCTTTCTTGGAGAACTTGACATGCAATGTAATAGGTGTGGGTATTAATAGTTATCCTTTTATCTAGTTTAGGAACTTATTGGATACAGAAGAGAGGAAAGTTCCAGACAGAAAGAAAAAAACCAAAAACCTTGTGCTGGATTTTTAGCTTTGTTTTTAAAGTAAGGTGATATAGAGTGTGCACTGAACCTCTCAGACCAGGTGTCTGACTCCATTGCTCTCTAAATGGAGGATGGCAATTTGCTCTGTGTAAAGGGTTTGTTGAATCAGGGGAGATGGAAACTGGTTATCACTGTGAATGTCACGTGGCACACAGGTCTTGCAAATACTAATGAAATTTCCTAGATTTTTGTGCTAGTGGGGCAGAAGAGGAGGTTGGAATAGAACTGTAGCAAACTCTTTTTTAAGTCTTCTTAAAAGAACACCTCTTTCTGCAAGTTACACCTAGAAGCCCAAGAGGCTTTTTAGTGCATATAAAATGTCTCACAATGTTCTAACAACTTGAAGGCTCTAAAATGCTATGGGAGTGTGGTGCTAATTTAGGTGGTGCTAATTTTCCAGATAGCAATTACAATTTATTTGGTGCTGCTAGTGACTTGTTGATTTTAATTACCCTGAGCTGTATGGGGATTTATTTGTTCTTGATGTTGTTTTGATTTTGTTTTTAGGAGATAAGAGAGAGAGTTGGGAAAACTACTGTCTTGATCTAAAGAGAACTAATGATTCTGAGACCGATATGGAAATACTATCACTAAAGGAAAGAACTGAAACCTTGGAAGGTCAGATAGCTGCACTTGAAGAACAATGCCAAAAAGAAAGAAATGAAAAAGAAAAGTTAAACCAGCAGATAGCAAACTTGCATCTCAAACTCTCTGCTTCTGAAGAAAAGGCTTCTGGCTTAAGTGGAGAACTTCAGCAGTGTCAAGCTGAATATCAGAAGACTGTTTCTGAGTTGGACAAACAGAAAACTATAAATAAGGAACAAGAAGAAAAGATTATTCAGCTAAATAGTGAAGTAACAAGTGCTAAACAAAATATAGTTGACAAAGTGTCACAAATTAAAATAGTGCAGTCTCAGATAAATGAATTGTATAAATGTCACTCAGAATCCTATGCGGTGGATATACATTTAGTTAATGTCAAGGATTCCCTAGACCTTCAGAAAGACACAGCTCAAATGAGTCCTCCATCCATGCAATTCCAAACTGCTTCTACAGCAGATCTGAGACGGGAGAGCTCCTTCCACCGCAGTATTGAAAGCATTTGGGAGGAATGCAAAATTATGATTGAGGCTTCCTCACAAAAAAGTCATCAGATTCAACAGCTTCTTCAGCAAGTTGGAGACTTAGAGAAGAGACTTCATGATAGTGAGAATTACAATAATCAACTAAAAATAAAATTAAATGAGATTAAGAATCAAGAGTGTCAGTCTGTAAAGGAAAAAGATCTTATGAATCAGTTACAAGAGCAAATCCAGAAGAAAACCCAGGATTTTGAAAGACAGGGTGCAGAAAATCAGAGAGTAATTGCACAGTTTCAGGAGAAACTTTCCAGCTACGAGGGACAAATAAGAGATCTTGAATGCCTGCTGGAGGTTTTTAGGACTAAAGATGACAAGATGAAAGAGTTAGAAGAAGATCTAAAAGATAAAGAATCTACTATTTTAAGTCTAGAAAGTAATACAATAGCTCTGCAAGAGAAACTTACCAATGTAGACAAAAAAGTGAAAGAACTCAGTGATCGAGAAGCAAATTTGAAGGATGAAGTTGTGCAGCTGATGAACAGTTTGGAGACCATGAAACACATTCTTCAGGAAAAGGAGAAAAATGAAGATGAGCAAATACAGTCTATAGAATTGTAAGTAACTAATGAGATTACTCCTAACCCTTTAAGAATAAAATTAAATTAAAACTCCCTTATATCAATATTAGTTTATTTTGACATACCATATTTATATGTTTATAAACTAGCTAAACCAAGCTGCTTCTCTGAGAAGTTTCTAGAGACTACTCAAATTTTACATTTGCATATTCTGCTAGCTATGTTTTCCTCACCTGTTTGTTTATTCTCTCAAAAACGTACATCTAAATCATGTGGAGCTATTGTGCAGGGGAATAGGAGCATATGATGAAATTAATTATTTGGGGATTTCTAATAGTTCTGTTGCAGACTGTTTCTGAAAGAAATGACAGCGCAGTATTATATCCTGTTACTTGTGTAAAAGTAGGACACGTTTTCTTTGGAAAGAACTGAGTGGTAAAAGGAAAGGAAGAAAGAGGGCAATGGGGGGGGAAGCCCAGGGAGTAAACAGATGGTGTTGGTAACAGCTATTCTAGGTGAACAGTCTACTACAAGACTTGAAGGAATAACAGGTGTGGAGGGTAGAACTTTCCTCAGCGCCCTCTACTTTTTAAATCTGTAAGAAATAGGAGATTACGTTCATCTGAGAGATTATATTTGCTATATGATAAGGAAATTTCAGTTATGTAGAAATAGCTCTAAGGTGCCATGCAGCCTTTTTCCTGACTATGGTTTCTGTGGTGCCGTATCTCTGGGTACCGCACATACTCCAAAGTACAGTTTAGCATGAGATTCCCAGCCCTGTGCTGGTGGAGCTTTGAAAGGATTTCTTTTTGTGAGTCTTGTATTGTATTGACGTTTATAGGACCTGAAAAACCTTCCTTTATTGAGTTTAAAAGTTCAAGATGTCTTATTGGAAATTCCTTGAAATAAATGTGATCACTTAAAAATAAACCCATCAAGCTTATTCTTTACTTTGCAGAACTTGTGGTGGCAGGATTTATTGCAATGTTATTGCTTTTTCCACTTTTTTTGTTCATCTTGATACTTGCAAGAACTGGGATGTAGTTATTAGCTTTAAACTTAATTGATTTTAACCTTAAGCTTTTCTAATTTGTAAGGCCACCTATTGATAAAAAATGGTTGCTCTACTGTGCTTAAAAAGATGCTATTTTTAAAACATTGAGTGTTCAGAAGTGAATCTGAACAGTTTGTTATTTCAGGCTCATACTGTAAGACATTGAAATCCAAATATAAAATTATAAAGCTTGTCATTGATCTGATAGAGCTGAGATTCTATTTGTGAATAAAACCAGTAAAGAGCCTGAGGTGATATGTAAGATCAACATTATTTATGTCTCTTAATTTCTAACCCAAGGCTGCGTAAAGATCTTTCTGAAAGCTCTGCTCTTGTACAAAGTTTGAAAAAAGATTTGCAGAGGAAAGAGGAAGAATACACAGATTTGAAAGAGAAATTTTCTGATGCCAAGAAACAAATCCAGCAAGTACAAAAAGAGGTTGGTAACCATAAGCAAAATGTTTTTTTCTGCAAGTTTGGGCATCTGTTATTAAAACCTGTTTTCACAAATCTCAATCTCTGGATGTTAAAAGTGATTCAAAATATGGCTATTTTGAGTGATACATTTAGAGTATCTTCACTTGTGCATTACCAGCCCCTGAAATTTACGGAGATGCTTGTAAAAATTTAACTCTAATTTAAGTAGTTGGCTATCTAGATAACTTACAGATATTGTAAAAGGCTTATAACTAAATGTCAATTTTGCTTGCTGTCTTACTGCAGGTGTGTACAATGCAAACTCAGGAGAAATCCCTGAGGAAACAAGTTGATGAACTAGAGAAAACTAAAAAGCAGTTAAGCGAAGAATTAGAGTTCAAACAGCGCACAATCCTACAGCTTAAAAAGGTATTTTGTTTTTTAAAATTTTACCTGCTCTTAATTTTTTTAACTATTCTACTAATAAGGCAAGTTTTCCAAGCAACTGGAGAAAGCTTACAGAAGCTGTGGTAAAAATAAGAGTAGCAGCTGAAATTAGTTTCAACAGATGAATGAAAAACATTTGAAGAAATTCTCATGTAGGACTTCTTTAAAACAATTTGACAATTGGTCTAGTGAATACTTAATACCTGTAGAATTTCTGTTTAATGATATATAGTAGTGTCTCTTTATTTTTAAACAGCTGGAATGCTCCTTTATACTCTATGAAGAATTTATTCATTGGGGCTATTTGTCTTAAATGCTTTACTTATTATTTATTAAATTCAAAATGAAAAGGTATTAATTTCTAGCATATGTATTTGTTTTTTTCAGCATGTTCTAATTTCTTTAATTTGCTTTCAATGTGATCTTTAGGAGCAGTTGAATAAAGAAAAGCTGGAAGAACTATCCAAACAGTACGAGAAAACACATAAAGGTCAGAAAGAACTATTATTGTTCCAATTTTTTGTGTGTGTGCAATGACAATACTGAGTCATATTTATGTTTTATAGTGCCGAGACAATCCGACCTAGACATTAAAATCTCACAGTCAGAAAGTAATTTTTATTGATTTTTATTAGATATATTTGTAAGTGAAGAAACAGTCTCAGATTAAGAAACATGAGAAGAAAATATATTAGTGTTCATTTAGTCAATATTGGGATTTCCTTGGTTTTATTTTAATTGTCCATTTTAGCGAAAGCATGAACTAGCACACTGCTGTATAAGCCAGCACAAAGTTTCTGCAGATTTGATAAACACTTAACGATTGAACAGTTTAGCAATTAGTTAGTTTATCATAGCCATAAAAGCAAGAGTCTAATATTTAACACCAAAATACACATCTAAGCTAAATTGGTGAGAATAGAATTACTTAGGAATTTGGCATGTGCACAGTTCAGTATAGATGCTTTACTTCCTTGTAATAGAGCTTTTGATTTCAGGGAATGGAGAAATGACTTGTAACTAAGGCAGTTTGGGAGAGAATGGTGGGAAAATTAGGAGACTTATCTGTAAATTAATTTTCAAATTTTCAGATCTGTGTGCAAAGGAAAAAATAATTGAAGATATGCGGATGACATTAGAAGAACAAGAACAGACTCAGACTGAACAAGATCAAGTGCTTGAAGCCAAATTAGAAGAGACCAACAGATTACTTTTGGGTAATCTTTCCATGGAAAGGGAGCAAGGAAGGAAAATTGTTTTGAATGTGTATTGTGATAGCTACTTTACATTTCTGATTTTGCTTATCAATTGCTATTTAGGCATTACTTTTCCATAACAAATAGCAATTTCCTAAAAGGCTTCTGTTGTCTGTGGTCATAGTTGATAAATCCAAGTAACTTTAGTAGAAGGATGGGAACATGTTTAAAATTATACATTATGCAGACTCGTTTAATGTTTGCCTAGAACTGGAAGCATGGAAGCAGAAATACAGAGAACTGAATAACAAGTGCAATAGTGACTGGCAGCAAAAGATGAGCAAAAGTGAAGAGAAAACCATGAATGAAAATGAGGAATTAATAAAGCTGCAAAAAGAACTGAAGGTAAAACATGATTATATAATTCACATTTAAATTTAAGGCCATAATGCCCACTTAGGAGTCTAAGTTTTTATTGTATCACTGTTTTCGAGAGCCTAGAGCATGACATTGCAATTTATTACCCTGGTAAAGAAACCTCTTTGAAGCATCTTTTCCACACAGCATTACTGATGCCCCATAAAGGCGTGCACCCTGCCCGACATTATGCTACTGCTATGCACAGGGCTTCTGTAACTGCTTTCCTCTTACAGTTGTCTTAATCCAGCAAGATGAAGACTGACTGATATCAGTCCCAGAGATCTCACCCGTCAGTTGTTGAATCAAACTCTCTCTAAAGATTTTGTGCTTGCTACATGGCCTGTAAGCCCCTCCTGTAAGACTGAGTACTTTGCTCTAACTTCCTTCGATTAGAAAGTAGACTTATTTTCTAAGCACCTTTACAGGTGCTTCCTGTCTTATGTGGTAGAATGTCTGATCAAGAGGTTTAATTGTGATGGAAAAGGAGATGCAGTTGCTGTGGATTGAAGTGACATTCTTAGGTACATGCTGTCTCTGCCTACCATTCAAACTCTGCTGCATTGTTTCCCTTTCCGTCTTGAAGCAGAAATTAGTGTTCTAACATGTCCTTTAAGGCAGCATAAAAGCTTGGGGATTTGTAAGGTAGAAGTGTCTGATTACCATTACTTTTGTCATATGTATCTGTAATTGACCCAGAATGTTTTGCAGAAAAAAAAACTATTCCATGAAGATGTGCCAGTCTGAATAAGAAATGCTGAAAATTGGTAATTTTTTGCAATACAGAAGAACAAATCAGTATAATACTTGTACCTGGGAGTATGCTAGAGTAAAACTGTGCTATTGTTACTATTGTTTTTTGAAATTAATCTATTAAATGGTATTGTGAATTTTAAGTCTTTTTTTTTCTCTTGATACTTATGGTTTTATTTCTGGTTTCATCAAATTAGGAAAATGAGGCAAAGTATCAAACTGATAGAAAAAAGTGGCTCGAGGAAAAAATGGGACTCATAAATCAAGTAAAAGAAGCTGAGAACCATCGCAATAGGGAAATGAGAAAGTTTGTGGAGGATAGAGAACAACATGTAAAGCAACAAGCAGAAATTGTAAGTGACTTTGTCTCAGCAGTGTCCTGTAGTGTCTTTAGTAGAGAATAAATCACATGTCAAGTGTTGAACTGTGGGGGCACTTTGAGAGTAGCTGGCCTTTGTTAGTTCCCTTACTTTCTCTCATGACAAGGCCTAAATGAGATGTTCTCAATCTTAGCACATAATGGAAGTTAAGTTTTTTCCTTCCTGTTGCATCACTACCACCTCATTATGAAGTCTGAAGTTCATGTTGTGTGTAAAGCACTGATAACTAACCTATACTTAAATTAATTGCTCCTTAAAAGTTAAGAAAGCTTACTTTGGAAAATACTTAGTCAGTATGCTGTAGTAGTATATGCTAGCATTGGGGAAACTGATAGTTACCTAAGGCTCCTTACTTGTTCCCTGGGCTATGTCAAGGTTGTAAATTTTTAATCCGATGTAATTATTATCTGAACCTCTGCAACCTAAAACTGCATTTGCATTTAGAAGTAGTTAGCAATGCCTTTGTGGACCTGCAATCAGTACGGGAGGATGTTAGGAGTTTACAACTACTTTTACTTTATCTGTGACTTTTCTTGCTTGAGAATTGTAATTAATAAAATCTTCAAGCAAGCAAACAGGAGCTGTGGTTATCAAAAAGAAAATTCTTTTCACAAAGAATATAAACACAGATTTTCTAGTTGAATCATGGCTTACTTTTGCAAATTTGTACTGAAACTAGTTCTATGTGAGCTTTATAAGATCTGCATAGGCTCTTAAGTTTGCTAAAGCTATAAAGTAGTACTAACTTTGCAAAACAAAACTAACAGAAGAGTTCAGATGCTGTATAGAAGTGGTATTCCATTGTAACCCACCTTTTCTAATATTTAGGAAAGACTTGCTGCACAGCTGGTGGAGAAGGACAGCAATCTTCAAAAGTGGCGTGAAGAAAGAGATGAACTTGTTGAAGCTTTGGAAGTACAGCTCAAGACTTTGGCTTCTAGCACCATAGAAAAAGATAAAGAAATAGAAAGGCTGAAACAGGCTGCACTAACAGCTTCAGAAAAGGTCAATTTTCTCTGTGTGATTTTTTGAGGGTTTTTTGTTACCCATTAATTCTGCAAAATACTATAGTTACTCTTTGCATTCTGGCTCTATTTTTTGTTCTTAAACACCATCATATTGAAACCATTTGCAGCTAATTTAAAAGAAAAGCTTTACGTTCGTTTGCAACTGAATTTGTAATAGTATTTGGAGTTTGCAAATATTTAGTAGTTCAGGTAAACACTCTTATGAATTTGGACTGGATATCTGAAACAACTGTCCCATTTGTTGTCTTTTTCACAGCACCAAGAACTTCATGAGCAAATGGGAGGTGAACTTAGAATTTCATATAAGTATAATAAAATAAAAAGTTTTGCTTTATGTTTCCTCAGAATCTAAGACTTTTATTCACTTTACATAGAGGCATGAAATTACTAGCTTTGTATTGGATACCTGGCTGCTTTAGCCTGCAGTGATATGACCATATAATGATGTTTGTGATATATATTAACTTCTTTTGACAGTCCTGAAATTTGTGACAATTTTTGCTGTGTTTATTAGGAAAAGGAAACTGACATAGAAGATACAAAAGAACAGCTGGCAGAGAAAGATGACTTTATAAAGGAAATAAAACAGCAGATTAACCGTGAAAATACTCAGTCTTTGGCAGAAGTACCTTTACCTGAAGAAGGACAAGATAAAATTGATCAGTCTATAAACAAAGAGGTATATTTGTTTATGCATTAGTAATATGCTAATAATTCTGATTTGGGTTTTTTTTCAATATATATTTCAGTATATAGTTCTGGAAATCTCCCAAAACTTCTTTGTACTTTACCTGTATCTTCAGTTTTGAGTTCTTATTCATTCTTTCACACTCACTCTCAGAAAATAAGTACCTTAGTTAAATTAATATTACCCCTCTATACATTATAAAACCTTTATACCTGAGGCAAAAACTAGCTAACTAGTCCAGGTTCTAGTGATTTTGGAGACATGTTATTTGTAGTGTCATCTTAGTTTGATTATGTCAGCATTTAAGGGGATTTCAACTCAAACCTCTCTCATAATGTCACCTATTGTGTCGTGAGATGATTCTGTGATTAGTCAGCCCATATGAGGGTTCATAAGAACAAAACAGTGTATTGAATCCTACTTAAAACCAAACCAATATTTGAAGTGTACATAAAAGTAGAAATAAAGGCTGTATAGTATAATCATGTGAATAATTATATCTGGCTTCAGCTGTGTGTTCTTGAAAACTTACCTCTCAGTGATGCATATGAATCAGTGAGGCTGTTTATTACATAAGTCATCTGGGGAAAAAATATAAATCCTTTTAAATGCGTGATTAATAGCAGGGCAGACTGGGGTTTTCTTCTTTCCACTGTAGGAAACCTCTGTGTAGCTTTATTCGTTGAGGACGCTGACTATTCCTGGGCAACTTTATTAGTCTGCTCCATTCCTGGGAATGCAGTGCTGCTGGGATTCTGGGTGGGATTCCCGCTCAGAATCCCAGAAGAGCCTGATGGAGAACTACCTTTTGGCTTTGCATGAGCTTTTACCATTTTCCTTTTTAAGAGGAAGGAGGTTCACCCTTCAGAGTGATCCAATGTAAGGCAGAGCAGCTGGAGTTCTCTAGAAGGGGAAGAGAGCTCCCTAAAGATAAGCTACAGAAATATTATACTTTTCTCACAAAAGCTGCTATTACCACCTAGTTCCTAAGAAGCAGCAGAGTTAAGATGGAGACCATCACTAAGGATCTCTGCCCCTGAGGAAAAATTATTTGGAAACAAAGTATCAGGCTGAGTTCAGCAAGGAAAATTCTGTCATAGATACAAAAAAGTTCATATTTTAACAAAAAAAAGGTTTTAGATAATAAGGCTTAAACTCTACTGTAGTTTATTTCTTCACTTGTGTTGTAGGTGTTGTGAAAGCTAACAGCTGGAAAATAGAAAACCTACTTTGCAATCCACTGGGAGGTGGAGGGTGATATGTATTATATAGTATTTAACTCATAGTTTAAAACTTATTTTCTTACAATTTCCATGTACTTGCAGGACCATTCTGAAATTGTCCTTGACTCTACTGAAGTGTCCACAGAGGATGGAAAAACCAGTCGGTTCCCAAAACCCGAGATGGAAATCCAGTTCACACCTCTGCAGCCCCATAAGATGGAGGTGAAGCACCAGGGCAGCCCCTCACCAGTTACAGTTACAATGCTCAGGCCAAGAAGGAAAAGGAAGAGTGTGGAGATGAATGAGGTATGAACTTGACCAGCTACAAAATCTGTCATGCAGCTTTTCAGTTTATTAGTCTGATCATTTATTAAAACTCTTAACTTCTTAGTTTCTAGTGAGATCCCAGGGGTATATGTAGGGTATTATTTAAACCCCATATCTCCCAAGTGGTGGATCTCCAGCCTGTGTTGAATAAGGTCATAGACTTCAGCTGATCCAGACTGATTTGCACTTTTTCTTTACCTTTTACATTTTTCTCTCCCAGATAGTGCATTTCTTGCTGTCTCCAGCTTGATCTGTGAGATTACAGATCAGTTCCATAAAATCTTTTCTTTTGGTTTAGGCGGTCATTGGTATCAATTATAATTTCTTCTAATTTTCCATAGGATTTTGTGAAGAGTGAGAACAAGAGAAATGCAAAATCTGCTATGACTGATTCACCTTCTACAAGCAACAAAAAAAGGGTTTGATTTGTTTGATTTTTGAAGTCAGTTTAGCCTGTTCTGTTAAGGTAGACTTATGAAAAGAGCAAATACTCTTACGCAGAAGTATCTTATCTATGTATTTGAACAGGATTCTTCAACATTTATGGTGTCTTTCCACTAAACTATAAGCCAAAGAGTCTGTATTTGCCAAGAATATGCAGTGATTCAAAGGGGAGAGATGTTTCATATTGAGTAGTTAAAAAGACTAAACTAAAAAGTTAAGCATGTCATTAAAGTGTGATGTTAAAGGCAATACCTTTGAAGTAAAACTGAAGTTTATCTAATATATATGACAATTATAAAAATATTATTTTAGGCCATAGTAGTAACCTGGGCAGGTTCAGAGGGTGAGTGATTTATTTGCCCTACCAGATTCTTTTATTTGTCATTAATATAATTATAATTAGTTTGTTTAGTAAAATACTCTACAGTTTTGAATCTGCCTTTAAAAAAAAACCTGTTTCCTGGATGACTCGTGCTCTTAAACGTATTCTGTGAAACTTTGGCAATTTTCTTTCTTCTAAGTGTAAACTGAGGTTGTCTACAATACTTACTGTAATGATATCATTGCTAAATTGAACAAAGGTGATGGTAGCAAAGCTCAATGTGTCACCTTGAAAATAACATTGAAGTAAAATAAAATTAAATGAAACTTGAGGATTAAGTCAATTTTCAGCTTAAGCAATGATCCTATATTTCTGTACAGATGGCTACTGCACAGTCTCTTAGAAAAGAATACCCCTTAAGAAGGCAAGAATCTACTCTAAATAAAAAGAAGAAAGATGGGACGCTACAGAAAATTGGTGATTTTTTCCAAAGTTCTCCCACTATTATTCACTCTAAAGGTTTGTATAGTATAAATAAGGCTTATTCCCTATTCTCTGGCCGTTGTAGAATGGCAGAGGAGAAAAGATTGTCTTGGTTGTGAGGACCCCATAGTTCTAAAACTTAGGTTAAGTTTTAACCACAAACCAGGTTAAGTTTTCCACCACAAACCAGGTGGAATGAAAGATGCACTGCGAAATATGTGCACATTTATCATACAAGCAATCATAACTGTTAGGCCCAAAATGTTGGAGTTACTCTGTACCTATTTACACGTAAAGGCAAGTTTAGAACCTTGCCCTCCTGCTCTAAAAAAAAAAATCAAGGGTTGAATTCAAGCTCCAAATCTTACCTGGTTCTATCAGCAGTCCCTTGTAGCAGTGGAACCTTTGTTAGTGTTTTTTGATGTACGATAGTTCTGTGAAATCTGAAAGCCAGTGACTCATGAAAATATTTGGAAGACTCCATTAAACTGAATATAGAGCAATTAATGGATTTTGTTAAGTTTGGGTATGGTCTTGGGACAATTAATTGCTTGGACTTTCCATTGAAGGATAATGTTTTTATTCTTTCCTACAGTAAGAATGATTTCTGGGTTAGTGTGCTATAAAAAAAAAATTAAAATTAGCAGAGGGCACAAGGAATCACCAGTATAATTCTAAATTACACTATTTGTTTAAAACAAAGTTGGTCATTTTTTAATGACAGTTAAAATAAACTCCTGTACCAACTTGAAAGCTTGTCCTGCTACAGAGTGCATCTTAAAGTATCTGACAAAATACAGTCTAGATAATAACCGAGTGAAAATTTTTAAAATTTCTATGTTTTTCATGTTGATTCCAGGAGCACAGTATTTATTATTATCAATGGAAGCCAAAGTCAGACTACTCAAAATTTCATTGGAGCAGATGAGTTCTGTTCTGTAACCTTTATTATCTCATGTCCTCTATGGTATCCCTCTTTGTATAACAGTATTGCTTATTTCTTATTTTTTTTATTTTTTTCTAGTGCACATACTCTTCACTTTATATAGCTTGTACTTGCTTGATAAAACTATAAAAAGGTAGAGAAAAAATTGACTGTGCACTGTGCTTCTGTCAGCACAAAACTTAAGTCTGTTGTTCATCTTAACAGTCTTTGTAGTCTAAAGTAGTCTTTAAGTGAGATCTCGGTGAGATCTGAATCCTAACTGATTTTTAGTGTGTTATTTAATGTGTCCTTTAAGTTTTTGCACCTGAAGCTACAGAAAACTGCTTCCAGCTACAGAAAACTGGTAGTCAAAAACCAGTTCTGAATTTTTATATTTGAACTTTGGTCTACACTGGTTTAATTTTTAAACTGTTTTAGTAAAGTCTACTTTATTAATGAATTTTGAGGCTCGCACAACCATGACATGTATTTATGATAAAATTTGTCTTCTAGCAAAGAAGCTTATTGAGACAATTAGCTCTCCCAAGTCTGCAGAACCAGAAAATGTCAAAAAACCTGAGCTCAAGCCAAAACGAGCTAAGAGAAAGCTGTATTCAACTGACATTTCTTGCCCTCTGGATATCCCTAGCTCTTCAGTAAGTGATTAAGATTCCTGTTTTGCCCACTGTAATGTTTTTCTGTACTCTTAAATTAAAATGAACTCTTGGGGCAGAAGACAAATCTGAAGGTCTAATTGAGTTGAAGAAGAGGTTTGAAAATACCAACTTATATATTTATTCTACCTAACCATTCCTTTTGTTTCCTTTCTGCTGTTTTACTTATTTTTATCTGTTTTCTCATCTGTCTTTGATTGTGGACTGACTGTATAGGTGATACAGCAATCACAGAGATACCTTCACATCTGGGTTCTGTTGGCACACAGGTCTAAAAGGTGAATGTCATTTGTCTCTGAAGAAATGCTGAGTAACCATCTTTTAATCCATCTTTTTCAGATCCTTGTAGAACAAAAAGAGAAAGAAAGTGATCATCAAATCATCAAGCGACATCTGCGATCGAGATTAGCAAAATAACCTTGCACAACTGTATTTATATTTCTTAGTTAGGACCTATTCCCATTGTATTACTCCAGCTTTTTGCATGTATAGAATTGTTCTGACTCCATTAAAATTATGAAATTCAAAAAACCTTGGATGTGAAACTTTTTTGTTTTCTAGGACCAGTGTCTTTGGAAGTGTACATAACGTACCCATTGTGCAGTAAGAGCTTTGCCTATGTGAAATGGTTTAAATTACTTTTTTAAAGGCAGCCTATCTACCTTGACTTTGAGTGGAAAGAAATGAGTACGCATTGATTCTTGTATATCCTTAAATTTTTCTAGAATATAGAAAAATTTGCTTGCCTCAATTTCAGCTCCTTTTTGGTGAATTTTTTTTTCATCCTTACGGCACTCCAGTTAGAGACAAAGTGAAGGCAGCTGGAAGGAAAATGTGAGTACACTACTTCATAGAAGTGAAGCCTTTATCTTTGGCTAAAGAAAACAAGGAGGAATAGTGCCACCATTTGGTCAGAGAGCTGATGAAGAGTGGGTGGCTTTTTTGAGTTGAAGTGGAAAACGGAGCCGAATATTTTTGGGATGATCTTTCAGCAATAGGAGAAGTATTTGACCGTGGTTGAAACCTGAGAGGTGCAGCGAGAGAGGAAAACGAGCTCTTTTACCCTGCCGTGGCCGTGGGGTCCGTCCAGGCGCCGCCGAGGAGCGCAGGCAGCTCCCGGGAGGTGGCGCCGGGACCCCGCGCACGGGAGCAGCGGGGGCGCTGCGGGCTTTGCTTCGCGTTGCGCTAACCCCCTTGGTCCCGCTGAGCCCAGCTTGGCAAAGGACGCTTCAGAGCGGGCCTTGCAGAGCTGGATTCTCCTGCCCGAGCCCGAGCCCTGCACATCCTTTCCCCGCTCCTGCCTGCCCAGGCTCGCAGCAACCGGCACGGAGGCGCCTGGCGCCATTGGTTCGGTCAGTGTCCGATAAATGCTCCGCCTCTGCCACGTGTTGCGCCTAAAAGCGACGACAGAAATGATGGCACGGGCTCTGTGCAAAACACCAAAATACTCCCCTCAGCGGCCCTTAACACTTTGGCTGTAGTCACATGAGCTAGTTGAAAGATGCTTGGCTGGCAAATGTCCCTGTGCAATCGCCTAAAGATTCACTTTCTTAAATAGAAGCATGGCAGTAAGCTGACAAGAATGAGTTACTTGAGAGTGTTTGACAGGAGCCTTAAAAGCAGCTGTCAGTAAAATATAGTTTTATTTTCTGAAGAAAAAAGAATCACAGTTGCTGTACAAATTAGTTTTCCTTTGCTTGTAAGCTTGTGATATTGAGGTTTGTGTTCTGAGGAAAAAGGATGGGTGGAAAAAAAAGAGAAGTTATAGATTTATATTTAAAAACCTCATTAACTCCTTGGTGTTAATCAGACACTTCTGCATGCAAATGCCAATGTGGAAGTTAGCCAATCTCAAGAGGGATCATAGAATCATGTTCCCATGAGAGACAGGCAGCTACTACACAGATAGTAAACCAAGGAATTTATAGAAGTAGATCCATTTGAAATTAGCCATACCAGGGAGCTTTAACCTGTTCCACGTATAACAGTTACAATATAACACTGTTTGAACTTTGTGAGAAACAGGTTTCAAAAGTTTGAATACTGTAAGAGGATGCCTCAGTGTTTTATTCCACTGTAAAAAGTGTGTGCTACATCTACCCTGTATTACTTATTTTGATTTGAGTTTTAGGATAGCATTGAAAAGGGGAAAAAATATAATACTAATATGGGAGGCAAAAGTACCTAGAAAAAAGGAATCTAATCAGATAAAAGCTGTTATCTCCTTCCAGTGTTAATGAGAGCTGCACAAGTGCTTACAGTAGACAGCAGTGTGACTCAGGACCAGATTGCAGAATCACACACTGTAACTTGAAGTGATCACAAGGCCATTGAAACTGACTCTCATTAACTGCACTCTGTGAATTACTTAAGCTGATTTTTCCATTTCAGAAATCTGAAAGTTATTGACTATGTGACATTGGAAGCAGGGACGTAGTAGTGAACAATCTAGAACAAGACATGCTAATTGGATTTTACCTATATCTAATATTTATATCACAGAAGAGCTTCTTTGTTTGTGGTTTTTTTGGTTTGTTTTTTGTTTGTTGGGTTTTTTTTGTAACAGCATTTTTGTCTTGAGAACAGCCTAATTACTCATTTACACTGTGTAACATCTCTCCTCCCCCCAATAGTATATTTACTGTGCTCTGCTGCTACAAAATTGACCTTTTAAAAAGGTCAGTGTTTGGTGATTATCAGACTTATTTATGTGCATTTTCATAATGCACAGCCGGCAGGGAAGACAAGTTCCTACACTTAAAAGAGTAACTGAACATTTAGCGCAGCAGTTTTATCAGTTTGACACCCTCTGACATTTACTGCTGTGACAATAGGGTATCATATAAAGTTACTGGCAATTTTTTGAGACACTGTGTTGTCAGTGAGTTCCATCGGGGCTGACTCTTTGTGAGGTGATGAGGGCAAGAGACATTATTACTACACAAATTCATTTCAGCACTGCTCTTTTGTTTGCAGAATTTCCTAGGAAACAACAGCACTGGCTCCTCTCTCTCTCCAGCCCTCTGGGCTGCTGCAGTGTTCTCAGCCAGAGCCAGGCTGTGGGCACTGCAGAGTAGTTGGCTAAGGAACAGATAACCTGGCTGGCTTGTCATTTCTACAAAGTCTCTGAGCTCTCTATTGCCCTATAAGCAGAATAAAATTACCTGCATTTATTCTCAGACACATCAGCCTTTTAACATTTAACATGATGTTATTTTTCAGGTTTTGATTAATTATTTAGACCATGATTTCATTGGAACTGAGATTTTGCATCTAAATGCAAGAAGCGTTTGGAGGTCTCAGGCTTTGTTTGATACATACGAGGTCATGACTCTCTTCTTTGAAAGAGATATTACAATCACAGTCCAAGTCTTTCCTTATTGGAAGAGACTTTTTATGATTATCTGTGGGAAAAGAGGTTTCAGTGATTGTTGAGATGCTGCTGCTCAGGTTGACATTCTCCCTTCCTCCCCCAAGTTCTGGCTTTATCACCATGATGATTTGGACATGTTTTATCTCTATCTTTGCATCTGGGATTTAAGGTCTTCATGAGGAAGAGATATTCTGAGAAGAGGTAAAAAGATCCATGAATTTACTCTCTACAGAAGGAGCATGCTGCTTCTGTAATAGGGAAGTCTGAAAAGTGGCTTTGAAGGAATCTTATTCTTTCGGCATTTCTGGGTTTTGAAATAGAGGTAGTGACTGAATTTCTGAGGAAAGTGGTTTTTACAGAGACACCTCTGTGCTCATAGGTATTTGAAAAAGTCAGTTATTCCTCTTTTGGCAGCCCTGATCTGATAGCATTAAATGTGATGCTCGTGGGTACTTGAATAAATTGTGTTCCTCTTTGGAAAAGAACAAAGCTGTGCCTGTTTAATGTGCCAGGAAATGCTTCATTTGTTAAAATATTTCTGTCTCTCCTTAGTTGTGATGAGAGGTCAGGAGAAAGACTCTGTCTTTAAGTCACCCATTTAAGTTTTCCTGGTTTGAAGTGCAAATCACCCAGCATCCAGATTCCAGAGCTCTGGGCTTTCTGCAGCCACCAAGAAAGTCTGGGGCTGCTTGCTTTAGGTGATTCAAAGAATAGTTTTGAAATTAGGGAAGTGAAGTCTTTGTGAAAACTGTGAGCAAGATGTTCTAGATGTCTTTCTTTCCAAGTGATTTATCCAGCTAAAACATATTATCCAAATAATAAATTTGAATGATCCTTGTTTTCCAAAGAACAATTTCAACTGTTTTGAAAAACAGTAATCTGGAGATAGTCCTTTGAGCTTAATTTATTTAATCTTTTTAAGAGTATAATATCCATGTGTGAAATACCACATGGTATTTATTTCCACTAGCATCTACTGATAATGTCAAAATGATCAGGTAGATGTTCTCATCACTAATATTGACTGTTAAACTTCTTGCTTAAGAAAAAACACCCAGTGAAATGCTGACTCCTGCAGACACTGCTTATGCAAAGCTGGAACACCGATTTCCCAGCAGGAAATCACTTGGACAGTTTCACACAAAGTAAGTTTTCTCTTCCTTGTAGATTAAATTCCATAAACATAGTCAGACTCTAGTGATGCAAGTAAGTAATAAAAAATTAAATAGCAAGTACAGTCAGTCTCTTTGATTCTCATGACAGCTTTTGAAAGAAAAATCGTGGAGTTGAATTTCCCTTAAGAAGTAACTGTTGTTTACTAATGCAATAAACATAACTGATGAAAGAAATATCTGTTATACAGATATTGCCAAAATGCAAAATTCTTCGTAACTTAAACATTTCAGTCTCGTGGGAGGTAGAAATCTGTGTTCCAGTAAAAGATATGCAAACCATGCTTCATGCAAGCCTTATTTGCTTATCATTTGTGATTTAGAGGGATTGAATGTCCTGCTTGATTCAAACACATTTATAATATTTAATCCTCAAAGATGTTGAAATTTCATTTTTAGTTACAAGGAAATTTTCAAAAAACCTGACCAAAATGACCTTTTTTACTTCCTCATTGCTTAGCATTATAGCTTTTAGGGAAAGCGTAAGTTAAAGCAGCTACAGCATGGTCAGCACCTGAAGTTTTGCCAGGTGAACCTTTGCTTCGTGAGATCAAAGGACTGATTTTGGAGCATCAGAGGGGCCAGTCCCCATTCAGCCAGGCTGTGGCTGTGCTGCTGAGCTTGTGCCTCTAGCAGTTCCTGCTGTCTGCTCAGAGTGCAGCAGCGCCCTGGACCCCTGAGCCTGACTGCTGTGAATAACGGCATGGCTGAGCTGAGCTGGGCTGAGCTGAGCTGAGCTGAGCTGAGCCTCTGTCTGGTAGAGCTGTCCTGTGGCTTCAGGTGCAGGTGTCTCACCAACACAGATCTCAGCCTGGGCTGCTTCCTGACTGGCATCTGAAACTGCTGCAGAGGCTGACAGGCTCTGTGCTGAGGTTCTTCTGCTCTTGTAGATGCCTTTAAAGTGCTGAAGTTGTGCTATCTTGAGGGCAAACAAGTCTCAGTGGACATCTTCTCTTCCTTCTTTTCCTCTCTCACTCATTTTCTAATGTCTCACAGCATTTGATGTAGGGGCAGTGTTATTCTGCTGTTTATCCGCTCTCTTATAAAGATTTATGTTCTTTATCAGTATTTTGGTTTTACAGTTCAATAAAGTATCATCTACAGTAAAGCAGCACTTGAGGGTCCTTTTTATTACAGTTGGAATGGGCTGAATATTCTCAGTTCCCTTTTGATCTAACATTATTTCACTTCACTCCTTTTCTCCCAGCCTACGTGCAGAATCAAAATATCAATCTTGGTTTTGTTTTTAACTTGACTGAGAGAGATTTTTTGCTAAAGCATAATAACACCTCTCTCTTTTTTAAACATCTAATGTTTGAGATTTTGAATTTCTAAGAAATTATCTTATTGTTAAATTAAAAAACTGGATTCCAGATCCGATGAGCCCTTAAAGAGTATTTTTAGTATCAACACAAAAATTATTAAACCTGATTAATTTATTACCATATGCACGGCACTGAATTGAATTAAAAGAGTAGGCAGAGAACTTCAAAACTACCTTTTACCTTTTCTTTCTTTTGACATATTTTTCTCATGGTTGCTGTCAGGTTTTTTTGCATTAACTAAAGGCACAGGAAATACTAAAACTAACTACAAATGGTTGGGAACAGATCATGATAGATGCAGTGCTGGACAACCCACTAAAACTACATTCAGAACTAAGACTTTGCAGAGCACCAATTATGACAGAATCACAGACTGGATCAGGCTGGAAAGGACCACAGGGGGCCACCCATTGTGTCCAACCCCCCTGCTCAAACAGGGTCATCCCAGAGTACACGGCACAGGTTTGTGTCCAGATGGTTCTTGATTATCTCCAGTGAGGGAGACTCCACACCCTTTAGGGGTGTTCTAGGGCACGGTCACCTGCACACTAAAAAAAGGTTTTTTTCCTGTTCAGGTGGAACGGCCTGTGCATCAGTTTCTGCCTGTTGCCTCTTGTTCTGTGTACTTGGATATCAGCCGGGCACCCTGGGTTGCCAGAGAACACTGATATGAAAATGTAGCAGTTGTAGATGCTGGAATAACTACACTTTAGATAATGGAATCAATTCTTTTATACCTCAGAGCTTTGCTTTCCACTGCTGCCACTCGCATATTCGTGCACTAAGGACTAAGGCAGAAAGAGGAGACTACATCACTGTGTTGGGAACATACATCCCTTTTTGTTAGAAAATCCTATCCCAGCCTGGAAATTTATTTAATTTGTAAATTAAATGGGAACAATTTGCCTGTGTGGTAAATAAAATGTCTGTTTTAGCTGCTATATTGTTCCAGCTGTCCTGACTGACTTCTCACAGTGTGCCAAAATCTGTCCCTCAGTGCAATTTTGTGTGATTGGGTTGGCTTCTGTGGACATTTGCCTGCAAGCAGAATTTATCCTTGTGGCTTCATGAGGGACTGTAGTAAGAAGAAAATACTTTAGGAGACACAGCCTATGAGTTCTGAATGAAAAGAAAAATGTGTGGCTAGGACTATGCCAAAATAACAAAATATTGCAGTTTCATGGATGCTGATAAAAAACAAGTTCCTGAGGTATTGAATTCCTTGCTGGCAATGCTTGTCATTGACAGGCAAGTGCTGACAAAGTGATTTTATTTAAACAGGGAGCTGGAGAAGCTGTTTGCAGCTGCTATGAAAAGCAGAGCCTCAAATCAGCAGAAGCATAAAGCGTAGACTACCTCAGGTATTTTAAATAGTTTTTCATTGATGGATGTTTAGTCTCTGCAGTGCTTCTTTGTAGAACTCCAAATAATGAAGGGATGAAAACCAAACAAATTAAGCAAAACTGCCACATTTCTATCCTTCTGCCCTTAGTGAACACCACAAACCTTTGACAAAAAGCAGATCTGCAAGTTGGTCTCCACAATTTAGCATCAACCTCCCCTTGCATACAGGTGTGGTGTCCGCACCTTTAGGACCAGAGAAAGCTCAGAGAGCTCCATCAGCAGCCAGTGAGAACAAAAACCATTCCCACTTCTCCCCAGCTGGATCTGTGTTCTGTCAAAAACATCCCCTGAAATCAGCTGTGAATTTATCCACAAAGCTAGGAAAGATAAGAATGTTATGCCATAAATCTGAGATGGTATTTATCTAAGTTGTCCATCAGCAAAAAGACTTTCTAAAGTCAGTGATGTAATTTTCCTGTAATAGAGATTAGCAGTGTCTGCAGGCTGTCAGGTGTTGTCTCTCATAGAGGGGTAGGACAAAAGCGTGAAAGAATAGCACATCTCTGGAAAGGATAAAGCTAATTCTTAATTTCAACAGTAGCTGCAGTCAGCTTTTGTGGGAAACAATCCTCAGAAAAAGCCCTAAATTGCATATCTCTGTGAGGTTTATTCTTCCCCTTTAAATGACAGAGTTCAGAAAACATCCATGCATAAACATTTCACATTTGTTTTTATCTTGTTGATTTCCAATGTGTTTCATGTACTTTTTATTTATTTATTTATTTTGACTGTTTCAGTAAGCTTTACAACAGAAAATTAAGGGGAAAATAAGAGACTGCAATGGAGTTGGATCAGATGGGTTTTTCAAGAACCAAGTGTCTCCGCTGCATCCACAACAGACCCCGATTTGGTATCAAAGCCCTTCAGAATTGGAGTCCAGACCCTTCTGGAAACCTGGTCCAAGAACTTTTTTCCCCCAGGTTTCCCTACTCTCTGGATCTCTTTGCTGCAATCTCAATTCACTATTCCTTGTTCTGTCCTCACAGCATGCAACCTCTTTATAAATACTATAGTGCATTTAAAGATCATCTCTTGTATTCTATGATGTTCAGGCTTTCTTGAAAGGTCATCTTTTCTAGATGTCTGCTCATTCCCTGTGCTCTCCTTTTGTTATCCCCAGTGTGGGAGGGTTCTCCTGGTCACCATCCTGCCCCAGCTCCACCTGCCTCACCAGCTGCTGGCTGGCTCTGGCTGGAGGTGATTTGGAGGTGCAGCAGTTTCTTCCCAGGGTACTGGAATCCTGTGCTGGGCACGCTGGGCTAGGAAGGGTGAGTGGGGTCAGGGACTTCAGCTCTGAGGCAATGTCTTGCCCTATGGTGCAGCCAGGCCACTGGCCAAACCTGGAGGGCGTGAGAAGATTTGGCCACTTCACAGGAGACTGGGTAGGCTTAGATGTCTTTTTGGCTCTGTGTAGCTTCTTGCTTTAGTGGAGCTTTTCTAATCTCAGGGGAAATTTAAATCTGTTTTCTCTAGAGACAAATATTTGCTATATGTAATGAGATTTATGTGCTTGTAAGGAAAAAGCTAACAAAGCAATTTTCATCTGCTTTTAACTATGAGACTTCAGGCTCTCCAGGGATAAATAACAGTAAATAAAATACATAAATGATCATAACAATTCTCTCTATCAAGAGATGGATTTTTATTTTGTGTAAACTGGAGCATAATTTTGCTCTGTAGAGAGAATAAAAAAAGAATTGTTGCAAGATGTGCTCCACCTGTAGTTTTCCCATGTTGGCACATAAAACTTAAGGTAAATTTTTTCATCAGAAAAAAGATCAGTTGTCAGGAAATGCTGTCATCAGACTTCTCTAGGACAGAGCAAGGTTATTCTGTTAATTATAGTTCCAGTCACTTGTCTTACTAATGCCAGTCTTTATCTACAATATTCCACCTCAATGAACAGATGAAGACAAGTGATGGAGCAGCATTACAAGCTTCTTGTTTCTGCCTTCAAACACAGAACGCAGAATGAGCTAACAATGTATGTCTCAGCAGCTGCAGTGTGCTCCTTCAGAGCAACTCCTGGTTTGTCCCTGGGATTCAAGAGCTTTCTTCTCTGTGGGCCTTGCTGCAGGAGCAGGGGGTTCTGCTGATTTAGGGGGTGGGCTCAGGAGGTGCAGGGCCCACGGGTGATTTGAAAACACAGGGGCACAACAGTGGGTCCAGGGATGGATGGATGGATGGATGGATGGTGTGGGAGTACAGCGTTTGTACTGCCCTTCATAACCCTGTTTTGGGGAGAAGTCTCACTGAATTTTTGAACTTTGTGGTTTGCTCAGTTCCTACAGCATGCTGAAATCTCAGAATTCATACAGCTTAAGCTTCTGTCCGTCTTGGCCTCCCTATGGAAATAATCTGACCAGTTCTTGAAAAGACAGCGAGCAGTCAGCAGCTGATAGTCTCTGAGTTTGCCAAAGCTGTCTCAGTGCTGAAGGCACATTCTTGTCTCTAGGGTGAGAACAGCTAATCTCCTGGTGTTTAGAAAACTCTTCAGGGGCTCCCAGACAAATTAGTTTCTGTGCAGCCTATCATTGGTCCCTTCATAGCTTTACACTGGCTGTAAATCAAGAGATTTCTCTTGTGCTTCCTTCACCACAAGCAGTGCAAAAAGAGGGAGAAATTGCACTAAATTCTGCAATGAAAACCTTTCCTTCAAATGCAGTTTTTGCTTTAGATAAAGTATCTACAAAGCAAGGAGACTCTTGCTGACACTGCCTGATAACTCTGAGCTGAGAGGTTGCTTTTTTACAGTGTTTGGGGAGGGGGTAGATACCCCTTTTTCCTCCTGTTTTTGCTTCTCCTTGATTGCACCAGCTAGGGTTATGGAAAGGACAATTGCAGTGCCTTGCTGTGGCTTTGCTCAGAGGTTAAGCCAAGAACTGTCCCCTCTCCCCAGACACTGATGGTCGCTGGTTTACTTGGGCTGATGACTTGAAAGGCAGGTATCTTAGTGCTTGTGGAACACTGCTCATGCAGGTCACTGATGTGGACCTTGGTCACTTCTCTTAACTCTGCACACAAAACCACTCCACAAAAGCTCTTCCTCCATCTCAGGCAATTTGACCTCCCTTTTGGCAGCTTGATTTAAGTTATACACAAAATTTTGATGCAAGGCCCTACACTGGTAAAGGATTGGCAGCTTACTTTATCTCTGTCTTCACACAATTTATGTATTCCCTTATAATCTGATTTGTGCTGAAGTGTGCACCTTGGTAAATATATTTCTCTTAGAAAACTTACAAAAAATACAGGACAAAATCTATCCTAGGGCCATAAACAGATTAAGAAGTGTGGTGTAGTTTAGCATCATTTGTTGCCTTTAACAGTTTTTTTATTTAATTTAATTAAAACCCCTAGGGGGAAAAAAAACCACATTGGGCCGTCTTTGAAAAATCTTGAAGCATCCCAAACCTCAGCTAAACTTTCTCCTTCACAGAGTTCAGTATCCTGATTTCCATTAAGAAGTGCAACAAAGGATACTTGGAAAATGTGTTTGTCCAAAGGAGTCAATCTGAAGCAGTTTCTGGGTAAGATTTATCGGAATTTTCTCTAAAATTTTTATGGAGCTTAAGTGTTTCTAGCCCATCTCCTTTTCACTTTTCAGGATGTTCCAGCATTGTCCTAGGTTACGATGTAAAATATTCCAGAAGGTCTGTATTCTATCTCCATCTTCATGAACTGTTAAAACCAGGAGGGGCAGTGTTTTCCTTACCTCCTCCCCCGGACCATCTCCTGTTAATGGGCCAGCAACGTCTTGCCCTATGAATCAGAGATAACTCCCTCCGGGAGCCATTTGTGTTTAATGGGCAATCAAGGACCCACCACATGACTCAGAGAATGACATCAGCCCATTGTGAGATGCTCCGCCCAGGGGGAGGAGCCAAGCATTCCCACCTGGATATAATCTGGGCATTTGGACAGAACAGGCATCTGCTTTCTACTGGATGCACAGNCATATTAAAGAACTGTTATTCCTATCCTCATATCTTTGCCTGAGAGCCCTTTAATTTTAGAAACTATAATAATTTGGAGGGAGTGGGTTTACATTTTTCTATTCCAAGAGAAGCTCCTGCCTTCCTTGGCAGACACCTGTCTTTCAAAACCAAGACAAGTATTAAAAAAAAACCCAACAAACAAAATAAAATGCATGTGCATTGGGGAAAGAAAAAGACGTTTAAACTACAAATTCAATTACGGTAGCCACATCTTTGCTCTGTCTGATTTTTTAGCATAATTTTACAGCTGTTCTCAGTTAAACCAATTATTCACAAATCCTTTAAACAATCCTACATCACTGAGCACAGAGCAAGTTCCCTCTCATTTAATTATAGCTACTACACTATGTGATATAATTGGATCTTCAAGAGAATGTCCCTCTAAGTTATGGAGGATAGGGAAAAGCAGCCTGACCTCAAAATCAGCTGTAAATGGTTAGAAAATGGCTGTAACTATGTGTTAAAATTTCCATAAAGAGTTGGAAAAGTATAGCTTCTTTCAAACTTAATGCTTTATATTTTGTTTTTGTGGATTTTTAACATCTACAATTCCTATTTTATGATATTTCATTGTTTACCACTAAATTTGAGAATCCTGAAACTGAGTTTGCCTTATGTCAACAATTCCAGGTATAGATGTGGGGGTTTTTCTGGGAAAACAATTATATTTAAACATGCCACTCCTTTGGGAGTGAGAATGTAAATGTTGATGTGGTATTCCTTCAGCAGAATTCTGCAGGCCTTTACATCAGAACTACAGAGATGTCTCATGGAGTGTTTGGACAAAGATGATTACAAAAGATGGTTAAATATCTTGTCATTGTAATACATATCTGTGTAAATGTGCAGGAAAAGGAAAAAGACTTATTTCATCCACTCTAAGGAGCCCTGTTGTAAACTGTGTTTTTCTTTCAGTGCTGCCTCTACATCTGATAGGGTCTTGGTAATTTGGAAATGGGGATCAGAGAATTAGGTGAAATTTCCCTCATGTTTAATTTAAACAGGCAAAGTACAATTCAAACTAAACATAAATGCAAGGAACAGTAGACAGATCTTTTCAGAAAATGAATGGTTGTTTGAAGGCACAAGCAGTGCATGATTTTTTTCCATACTGTGAAATTGGTTTTGCCGCTTCTTTTACAAACAGTCCCTTGAGTCCCTTTTGGATTTGCAGAAGTCATATTCTGTTGGTTTTGTTCTGCATTTTCCACACTGATTCCTTGAGGGCTTTAGCTCATGGCAGTGTATCTTTGAAGAGCACAGAAATTCTTGCCAGTCAGTGAATAAATTCTTGAAATAGCTGTTGTCCTGTTTACTCCTTTCCAGGCAGGGAGGGGACATATCTTTTTTCCCTGTCATCTTGAGCAGGGCTGGGGGTACACAAGTCACTCACATTCTGGCTCTGACCTGAACACCAAGGAATTATCAACTCTTTTGGGGGTATGTATAATGTAAACCAATTAGCATTACACTTCTTATCACTATAACCTGTCAAAGATGGGGAAATATGACAATTTACAGAAGCATTTGGCATCTTACATCAGACATCATCTGATGCATAATTGTCAAGCAGATTCTCCAAGCAGAGGAAACATCAACCCTAAATTCAGTCTCTCATCAGGCTAGTAGTTGCTGTTTACAGCTGAGAGAGTCTCACAAAATGTATCTCAGCAGCCTTTGGTGCCAGAGCACATTGTTGTGCCAGGAGAAGCTGCCTTGGCTTATTTATGAAGCAGCATGATGTCTCTGCTACAGCCAGGGCTCCAGCACTAGGTTCTCATGCTCAGTCTCTCTGTGCCAAAGTCTAGCCTCCCTCAAGGCAGCCTGATCTCTTCATGCTTGTGTAATCCTTGCTGACCAGGGTAGGTAACTTCTGATTAGTATGTTAGGCACAGAAAATAAACTCTGTGCTTGTGCACTGGTTAGTTTTCCTGTCATGAAGCCAAAATCATCATTGGGTAAAAAGTCCTTTGTTCTAGTGCTTGTAGGACTCGCAGTATAATTTCAGCCCTAAGTGACACTTCACGAAGTAGCAGCACTAAGCTGCTGAATATTTCAGTGAGGGAGTTTATAGATGCCTCTCATTTTTGGATTTTACAACATCCTAATCCCCCCATGTCCTTTATACAAGAGAACATTCTGATAAAGTGGCTTTCTCTTGTGGTCTGTAAACATAGCTACAGATGCTAGTCAGTAATGTTTATCAAAGACATCCCAGCAATCTCTAAGAATCCAGGGACTTCACTATGTTACTTCACAAAAAGCAAACCAAAACAACAAACCCAACCAACCAAAAATATATAGCACTGTAAGAGTAAAATGTAGGAGAACTGGTGTATGCACTGGCAGATCCACAAAAGTCATAATCCAGCAGTATTTCCAGTGAAGCTGCAAAGACCAGTGCTGGAACAGCACTGGGTTTTATTTTAATAATATGACAAAGGTATGTGAAATCTTTTACAGTTTTATATTGTTATGTTATTCTGAGAGGTGAATCACAGAGCTAAGCTGAGCCCATTCAGCTGAGATGTGTGTTAGATACAAATGCAAGGGTCAGCATTTAGCAGAAATGCTAGGTGGTCATGCTTACAGAAGGTCTGGAATATGGTGTTTCTGAGTACCTTTGCAGGGTTGCAGATCAGACACTACTATGTGGTTTTTAATGACAAGTTCAGGACCTGTGTTTAGGAGTGCAGAGATCAGTGCCGCTCAAATAGGAAAACAGGCATCACTTTTTAGACTGAGAAGGCTTAAGTGTTTCTAGCCCATCTCCAGAAAGGTAAACTCACTGCTTGATGTGCTCAGGCCTTTCTAAAAAAGGTGTTTTAACAAAAAAAAAAAAAAAGCTTAGTGGGTTCAATTAAGTACTCTGACCTCTTCTAAACAATTTCAAAGAAATCTCAGACTGCAAAGGGACTGTCAATCTCCTTATGAGCCCTTCTGACCTCGCTTCCCTTCAAACCTGAAGCAGGGAAATGGCAAAGGCTGCCAGTAGCTGTGTTCCTGTTACCTGCAATGTCACCACAGGGCAGCACAGGAAGATGTTTCACATGCTCCACAAGACGAGGTAAAAGCCCACAGAAGGTGTTCTGTGATGTGAAAATGTTTAGAAACAATCCTACTCAGCAATCCCTGAGTGGGAGCAATAACGACTGGAGGAATTTGCAGCTCAGTTTGAGAAGGAGCCTCATCAACAGCCAGAAGAGAAGCTTAAGTTAGCTCCAGAGTGACCAGGCTTGGACATGGTGCCTGCCTAAAATGCAGCATAGTTAAAGATTTAGGTGTGACATTAGAGTCTTTCTGTTTATGTTTTACTACAGAAAATCATATGAAGTTTAAAAAGTCCCTTTCACTTCACAAATTTCTAGGGGGAGATATAAGAGCTAGGTTCTATTACTACTTGTTGACTCTCAGCAGAATAATTTACTGAGGTAAATTGATTCAAGGTGTGAGAGCTCACAGAGGTCTCTGCAGGGGTTGAGGAGTTGTTCAGGCATTGGTGATTATGCTTGATCTGAGATGTGCTAAGGACAGCTGAAAGCAGTAGGGAGAGAGCTCTTCTGGGGCTGGAGAGAAGGGACATGTGGTGAGGAAGTCTGTGGCAGTAGATGCTGGAAAAGGAGGATTTTGAGGAGCAGGTGCTGGTCTGCACTATTGAGCACAAGGTCGGAGCTCTGCCTGGTGAAGATGTGGAATAAAATCCTGTAACTTCAGTTCCTTGATAGGTAAGAGCTGGAGGTTTATGTTTTTCTTCCTATCTTTTATCAAAGATAAAGAGGTTAATACTTTTTCTCATCTGCAAAGAGTTTCTGCTGTTTGTCTGAGAGGTTATTGAAGAAGACTTCTGGTGTAGGCTTTATCTTCTATGGTGCGGAAAGAGATAAAAATACTAAAGATTTTTTAGATTCTCTGATCTTGATTTAGCCTGTGTTTTGTAATACTTTATTTCACTTCAAAGAGTGCTGTGATTACATAAGAACTGAAGTAAATGTTTTAAGGAACAGTTAATTCTGCAGCAGTTGAAAAGATTTTGCTTTTTTTGGTGTGTTGGGCCAGGTGTTCAGTGCTGGGGAAATGAATACTTGACTAAGAATTCCATTAAGTTTGTGTTAATCTTTGGGCTTTCACAAGTGCAATATGTTATTTTTATGTGTATTTTAGCTAGCAGATTTTAAAATAAATGTGTAGGTAAATGTTATGGTGCTGTTAAGGCATAAAATGTGTGAATGTAACCAAATATTAATCAGAAGTGTCTGTTTTGCTTTTTCTCACTTAATTGTAAGTGGAGAACCCTGAGTTTTGCTGAAGCACTTTGTCTTGAGTTTGAGCAGATAAATCACTTAATGTCTTTACTTGTATGAAGACTGGCTCAGAAAAACAAATTGTAACACACCTGAAGCAATTGCTTTTCTAGAGAAGTGGGCTTGAAGCAACTGCATGAAGTTTAAATGATTTGGGGGATTTAAGGTTCCATAGCTGACTTTGAGTGTGGTTATCGGTTAAGCTTTCTGTCAAAACAGCTTGATTTTGTAGTTCCTTTGACTCATTGCAAGCACTCCAGGCTGGGAGTACCAACAAGCTTTCTTGGAATGTGGCAGTCTGAAATACCAAGTTGTTTGCCAAAACATAGACAGTTTTCATGAAGAGTATGATTCCTCTCAGAGTTCTTCATTATTTGTCATAAGAACTTAATTGCAAAAGAATAAACAGCAAGGAACTGGAATCAAAGCTTTTGGCAGGTGGGGAAGGAAGGACAGCTCTACCTGTTAGTTAGCTGTGTTCAATAAGCCGTTTTTGCTTTCTGTAGGCCTGCTTTATATTAATATGGGCCCTGCCAATATAAAATCAGGTGTTTCTATTTGGATTCTGATCTTTGTTAGCTGTGGTTCATTTGTGACACCTGTAGATGATACTTTCAGCTGGTGGCTACAGCAAAACCTGTCTGAAATGGTAAGTGGTACAAAGAGAAGGAAGTATAGCCATAGGCAGTAGCAGGTTCCTAAAATCCTTGCCTCCCTGTGGAGGAACAGAACTGACTCTGACAGAAGGGTATTTTTGCCTGCAAGTTGTTTCTATCTATATGTCAGTATAAAAGGCTTTATTGTTTGCTTAGATCCATTTTAATTCTGTCAATAAATGCAGTAATGGTTTGGTTAAAGCTTAAACTTTTTCACAATACTGGTTTCAGCAGAACCAAAAAACTGAAAATGTAGATGTGTACAGGGATTTGTACGACTTTACCTACACTCTCTGAAAGATGGTGGTAGACAAATAGGATGCCTGCAAGTAATTCTGTTTGCATTGGGTGTAACTGTGCTGTCAGATTAGTTGGAGCTGTATGGCAGTGCTGTGAGACTCAGAAAAAATGAGATGTTTAGATTCTCAGCTTACTGGTTTTGTGCTATTGTGCTTTGCATCTGAGGAGACCCACTTGGTTTTGCTTAGGCATCAATTGCAGCTCCTGACTGCAGAGATTTGGAGGTGAGCCTCCTGTAGATCTTCAGTGGTTAAAGTGGAGATCAGTGGGACTTCAGATGAAATGACAGGTAATTACTATAAAGTGGGCTGATGGCACTCTGGGAACCAACAGGGCTTTGAAGCTTATTGTACAGAGGCTTATTTCTGTCAAATGGCAGATGTTGCTTAAAGAGACCAGAGTTCACAGAGGGAGATGTGGTTTTTCTACTCACATACTGCTTAACTTGCCATCCTGGAACAGTACTAAAAATCACTTGGCACCCTTAATTTTTAGCTAAAGCTGTTTAGATACCTTTTAAAGTACTTTCTTTCCTCTGAAAAGTGTAAGACCTTAAACACATCTAAGAAAATACATCCAGTAAATCATTGCTCTCTGCGAGTTTAAAATGCAAAGGTTAGAATGTGGGTTTTATGTGATTCATAAATATCCCACCTTGTTCACGCACATTTTCATCTCTAACTGAAGAGACTGACACCATCTGTCCTCTCCTATGGCAATTACACAGTCCTACTTAATGGCTACACTGCACTGTATGCCTGGCTGGTCCTGAGGGCTGCCTGCTTTATTCTCAAGGGCCAGAGAATTTTCTTTGTAAGCACAAAGCGTTTTAGACACAGCTGCAATTTGAGAGCTGGTGTTTGGTCTCTATAGATATAATTTGTCTCTCTGAAATGTTAACAAGTTTTCCAAGTTGGAGGACTGAGTTTTCTGTGGAAATCACCATGGAGGCTGGCAGGACAAAACTTTTGAAGGCTGGGGAAAAGGCAGAGTAGCAAAGAAGGTTAGGAAAGGCACCAAGCATTTGTCTTCTGACACATCTGTGCTTGGGAGGGGTGGTTGTGCTGTCAGCTGTGACACCCTCACCACCTGGCTCAGGGTTCCTTGTACACAGGATTTCGGTCACTTGGGAAACTTGCTCCTCTCTACCTCCACTCTCCAGTCCACTGTTAAAGCCACCACGTTCTTCTCATACGGAACTCACTGCTGTGGATGGGGTGACAGCATTATGAAAGGAAAATTCTTAAGGTAAAAACCAGCCCTGGTGAGAAAAGGCTACTCAAGCACTTAAAAAAAAATCCCCCCAAAAAAGGTAACAAGAAAGATAATTTAACATTCAGCAGACTGGAACAGGACCCCTAGAAAATTATTACAAGCCAGTTACAAAACTATAATTTGCATTTGGGTAGTAACTATAACTGAGTATTTTCTCAAAGAGTTAAAAATGATAGGTGGGCCATCTCTTTGTAATGGCAAAATAAAATCAGTTCATAGTGATTGGGTGAAGATGTTAATAGGATTTAATTTGGATGTTCTAAATAGTTAAGGTTTAGACAGAGAGCCCAACAATTAAATTGATTATCTGGGATTTAGCTAAAGTGCAGTGATCATTCAAATAGAGTGATATGGTCAGTACAGATATGGGATGAGTTTCTATCTATTTTTAATATCAGTGGAATTATATGCTTTCATTTTCCACATAATTAGGGAGTTTTTTCTAGAAGTTTATGTAGTCAAACCTTTCTCTCACCTGGCTCCAAAAGCCTATGCACTGGCCAGTTTATATTCTCTTCAGGCTCACAAGGTGTTGCTTAAGAGCAGGTTGCAAAAAAAAGCAAACTTAACAGGTGAAAAAAACCTTCTGCTTTTCATTGCTTGTCCATGGCAAGTCAGCTGTTCCTTACTGAGTGTCACTGACTAACTCATCAAGATTACTGAAGAATTATGTCCTCAGTATGTTGCATGATGCGATTAGCTCAGTCACTCTCAGTTCTTGAGAAAATGATAGTCTGACTAATTCTTTTGTTTTTATTGGGATTTTTACAAGTAATTTAACATCTTGTAAAGATTAATGTCTCACAAATGTCATTTTGATCTTTGCTCCCATCTTATAACTGCTATTTTCATTTTGCAGCAAAAAAATAGTAAATTTCAGTTAATGCAGCAATTTTTCTTCCTGGATACAAATTTGCCTTTAGGCTGAAGGATTTTAAAAGTAGTAAATATTAGCGTTGAAGGAAACCAATCATATTATTTCTCTTCCTGGAGGAGTCCATTACACAAGTTACAAGAGGTGATTGATTTAACTTTTCCATTAACTCTGAAATATTTCAGTGCACTCTCCATTGAATTTTTAAGCTGAATAGTCCTCATCAATTTGACAAGCTCCTCAATGTTCTTAACAGGTTTTCATGCTGTGGGAATTTTATGCCTTGTTTAGAATTTTCTTTGTTTTTCAGAGAAATCTAAAATGCTGACATGAATAAAACTCATTCACCAACTGACTTTATATATACAAGATGTAAATCATCCAAGTGTTATTCACTGTATTAAAATAATTGTGATGCCTGTTTTGGCCCAGGCATTAATTTTAGGTGCCTTAAACTTTTTGTCATTCTTAGTAAATGAAATAAATTTTCAGGGTTTTTAATCATATTTTCATGTATAAAATCTGACATTTGCCCCTTAAGACAACACCTTATAGCCATGCAGTTACACTTATATTATGGCTTTAATTAAAAGGACCTGAATAATTTCTGAAAACTCTCATTTATTTTTCCTGTACATGGATGAAATGCTAAATAGAAGAAGCAGGTGTTGCCTAGGTAACTACAGCACTCACAGCTCTGATTCTAAAGGATACTTGACCTTACTGTTGCTACTTATCATTTGTACTTCTAACTGACTCCTAAAGTTAGTGTTTATTGTTGACCTTGCTTTTGGAATTTTTTAACATTGTAGTTGGCCTGAGCTCTCTGCCCATGTCCTTTCCTCTTCACCTGGATACCCATATGCATCTAAATGTGCATGACAGGAGTGCTGAAAGAACTGATGGGCTAAAGAAAGGTGTCTTTAAGTGTCCTGGGGGGGGTGGAAGAAGACACAGAACTTTAACTTTCTGATTATCACAATGTATGTATGGGAAGTACATATGGTTTTGATGGGGATTGTTAGTGAGAATTAAGCAGATGCACTTTCAAGATATTTTTACTAAGCACAAAATTAATCTAATTGCGTTTAGGAAATGGAATTATATTGATTGCATTTCCTCTTGGGATGGAATTGCTCAGATCCATGTCAGTAACCCCTTTCTTGACTCTCTGTCTGCGAATTAGTATTGTGTAAGAGCACTCATTTTTCATCAGTAGCACCATTTGCAATAAAGCTGGAGAAAAAGCTGTGAAGTTGATCAGCTGTGTGAGGTACAGGGAGTTAAAATGCCAAGAGCTGGTAGTGGCCAGGTAGTAAAGATCTAAAATGGAGCAAGTCTGAAACTTTCCAAATGAGGAGAAACAATGCAGAGGGGAATAGGGGATTGCTTTGTTTGTCCTGCTTGTGTCTGACCATAATCTCCTGGTCCTTTCAACATCAAAGATGACAGCAAATATGCATTAGTCTGTGGAAGAATTTGTAGGTGTTTCACCAGTGTGATTCCTCCCCTGCTTCTCCTGCAGCAGCACCTTTTTACTGAGAGACTTGAGCTGCCAGCTTTTGAGGTGTGACAGCTCTATAATGCCCCTTTCACACTGGACATTAGTTCTTCCCCTAAAATTTAACTCTAAAAATTGTTTTATCAGCTTGATGTATTTCTGGTCTAGAGGTCAGGTAAAAACTTTAGTTGTTCTTTGTGTTCTCTTCCTCCTAAGTATTGTTATGTTCCCTAATGCATCTGCAACACAGCTGGTCTTCACTTACGTTAATAAAATGTAATTTAAAATGAAACCGCCTTGTACTCAATGTATAATAATTGAACTGGTCATGAAAAATCATCTTTTGGGGTGTATCATGAGAGCTGCTGAAGTAAAAAAAAAAGGCCCCCAATAAAATTTGGAGCATGGCTAAAATAGCTAGTGATTTTGCACGAGAGTAGTTTATGCAATGGCTACTCTAGCATTAAAATAAATCACCACAGAATTTCAACTGGGTCTTATTTGATAAGATTTTATCAGTTCTTATTAAACAAAGTGGGATTTTTGTCTTAATAAAGTGAGTGATGAAATCACATACCTCCTTCATGCCAGGAATAGCTTTACCCCATATCCTTCTGGACTTCTGTGTAAGATCAGGGAAAAAGTGATGAGGTGATAAAAAGGGAAGAAGCTGAAGGGCTGAGGCTGTAGCGTTAGACAAAATGATGATCTCAGCATACCTATCAGAGCTCATTCCCTTGGATATTTGTCTCACCAATGTCCTGCTCTGCTCTTTCCAGGCATTCTTAAACTTAGGGGCCCCCTAGATGTGTGAGGGAGTGCTGCTTTGCCTGCCAGTAGAAAGTGTTTTCTTATAGTCCTTTGGGCTCCAGACATGTCATACCAAGGGACTCTGCAGTGATATTCATCTCCTCTTCCTGTGAAGGGTGCTGTGTATAACTGTGTGATATATTAGCTTGACTCATGTCAAGTTTCAATTAAGAAACTTCCTGTCATAGCTCGGGATTGTAGCCCTGTTGAATAAGAGCAGCTCTGTCAGCCAAGTAGTATCTATTTATAGCATGATGGTTCAATTTTCTTTTGGCCTGGAATTTCTATTCTGTCTTCTCCAATTTATACCCAATCTTTGCTGTATTGAACGTTACTCACAATCCTGTGTTTATCAGTCTGATGCTCACCTTTAAATCCATTGCTCCAATGCCATGACAAGAGGTGGGAATGTTAGCCGCAGTCAGGACGCTGTAATTTATGAGTTATTACTACTGTATGTAAATTTTATGCTATTTAGATAGCGAATGAAACAATTTGTACCACTTGTAAGATGAAGCACTGGAGTCCTGCCTTTTTTTTTTTCCTTTTGCCCTGTAATGACTTGTGCCTTTGTCATGCCAATAAAATTATTGCTGTTTACTTTAGTCTGCGAGACCTACAAGCTAAAAAATTAACACTGCAAACATAGTTCTGACTCAGCCTGTGGCTTTGTGTCTGTTTTCAGCAGGTTGGCAGGTTTCTTGCTGAGTTTTGTTTTCAACTTCTCCAAGAAAGAAAAGAAGGAAAAGGGGGGGAAAAACCCCCCAAACCCTAAAAATATCCTTTTCAATTTTTTTACCTCAGAGTAATTTGATCCACCACATTGCCCCACTTGAATGGGACATGCTGCTCCCATGCTGCCAATGCCCTGTCAAGAGACTATGGGGATGTGGTGATGTTGGCACCAAGTTGTGATACTCAGCATGCAGAACAGTCAACATTTTGCCACTTTGTCAATGTTTTCCATTCTTAACCTTAACAGAAATTTTCACCACCTCTGCTTCATCTTTGTGTAGGAGATAATAGCACAGAGAGCCAACTTGCATAATTGCCATCATATGTGAATACTCATTTATTTTGTTCTTTTAGCATGTTTTAAAGTACTTTTTAAAGGGGCTCTGTGACTCAATAAATAAGTCACAAAATCATAACACAAAAACTTCCATTTCTGTACATACCTATAAAAAGTAGCAATATGCCAATATGTTGTTGTGTTACTTATTTTTAATAATTTTTTAAGTATCAGTTGCACGAAGATGTTCTAAAGCATTTGTCATATTGCTGGTCCAGACTCTTTTTTTTCAGTTCCCTCCTACACATCTCATTATTTTAAATCTTAAATCCTGGCAGTGAGAGTTAACTGTTTGATACAGCTCTATCACTCCAAGAAGAAACAGACGAAGTCCATGAGAACTGGAAAATGAGTGCAAAATAATTAGGTAGAAGAATATTATCAAGGAGCAAAACAGTAGGGCCAAAACTTGTGTGAGCAATCACTCTGAGGGAATAGGAAGCTACTACAGATTTTTTTACTTCTTTAGACAAGTCCAAAGCCAGCTGGCTCTCAGTCTGTTAGAATTCTGATTTAAATAGGTGTGAGCTAGAATCCTAATAATAAGGGGAAAAAAATCTTTCTGATGTAGTGGTCAAACCTCTCATTCTCTGATTCCCCTGAGAAATTAAAGGGAATGGTGTACCTCTTTGTGCTGCTTGAGATGAGGGAAGTAATGTCTCTGTTATGGGGAAAATAGACCTTTCCCTCCAAGCATAAGACAAAGAGATTAGGGCTCAGCTTTTGTTAAGTTTTCTAGTTACAGAGACTATTTGAAAAAAAAAAAACCCCACATGATGAAAAGCTAAACATTAAGAAGATAACATTCAACCAATAGACCTTCATATACAACAGCCAGTATTGGATGTCTCAGCATTCCGTCTTTAAAACAGAGGGTTTGCTGATATTTTCCTGCCCACCTTCAGCAAATTTGTGGAACTCCTGTAGGGTGGAAATGGTCATACAATTGCCTTTTGGGATCAGTCTTATTGTTTCACTGCTCTGCCAGCCATATTTTCCACAATAAATCATTTCCTTTGCCTTCCCAGTTGTTGGGTTCAGTCATCTGTTCTTTCACCTCTCTTCTCCTGTTCTCCTTCCTTTGTCTCTTGGTGAGCCTTGTCTCCCACCCAGAATATTCTGTGTTTCTATGAAACAAACTGCTTTTATTTTTGCCATTTCTAACTGTCCATTGTTGCATTTTGGTAGCTCTGAGTGAGACATTATTTACCTGGACAGTTAGTTTTATGTTTCCTTGGAAACAATAGCCAAAACCACAGAAGAATGTGACACACCAGTTTCACTTTTTCAGTATTTATATTTAAAATAGGCCTCAGAATACAGCTTTTCAGGAGGCAGTAAAATTAAAATATTTCTTCTCTAATCTCTGATTTTGGTTTGCTGTATTAAGAACCCAGTAATAGGACCATTCCAAAACAACCTACTCAAAGTGTTTAAAACCTGAAAGTTTAAGCCTTGCCTTAAATCTTTCTGCCTTCATTTTCTGTGACCAATCTAACAAGAGAACAAAGGTCTCTGAAGTTTTTCTTCATGAAAAAACATAGAGAGGGTTTTGACTCTTCTTAAAAGAGAAGTTCTTTGTAGGTAATCTACAGCAGCAAAGTATGTCATTCTACCTTTGTGGTGGTGTGAATTTATTTTAATTTTTTTTTTTTTGGTGATGAATTTGGTTTAGTTTTTTTACTGTTGGCTTTCTCTTCCACCAGTCATTCAGCAATAGAGTGTGATGCCATCTGGGTTCCGTGGGGTGTAGATAACTGGGCCTGCTGTCAGTATGAGATAATATCTGTAGTTTACAGGTTAGGTATCAGCTGTTCTGTGGTCTGCTGGGCCAGTAAATGCACATGTGCACTGCTATTGTGGCAGCAGTAAAGTCACCTCAGAGTTTCTTACCTCTTTCACAATGGAGCCTGTGGCTATTGGAGAGGAGGCTCTCAGTGCTGTAAGGGAAAAGTTTGCAGCTTTACGAATATAGAAAATGGTGACCTATTGTCTACTGAAATAGATTTCAAACATACTGCAATGTCATCCTGCTTTTAATACCTGTTTTGGTGTAGGTATCTTTTTTTGTCTTTAGCTCTGAATTTTCTAAATTATTTGTGCAGAAATAGAATGTCACATTTACCACCTCAGATGTCCTAGTGTCAGATTACTACAGTCATCTGGGAAGTGTCAGGATGTACCCTCTGATTAGTTAAACTTTATGGCTCAGAATATTTTAGCAAATGAAGTTTTTCCTTTGTAAGTGAATGGGAAATTGACTTGGGATTTTCATTATCTGTGATATTAGATGAGAGCTTAATGCTCAAGAGTTGGGAGGTGGAAAAAGATCATTCTATGCTTGTCATCATCTTGACAAATATTCTTTGCCAAACACTTCCCAGCTTCTTATCTGGAGTTATGAAGACAAACACAGTATTTCTGTTGCTGAAAATAACCAATGAAGTACAATAGATTTGCGCAGCTGAGCTCAACACATGGTTTCAAAATTGGATCCTTTCCAGAAATGCAGGAGAGAGTGCTTTGGAAGCATATTGGGAAAATGAGTCAAATCTATATAAAGTATTTGAAGAAAGAAAAATAAGGGGGATTATAGCCTATAGACTTTTTTTTGTTGTTTTCTGGGACCTGATTCAGCGATGAATAGAAGTCTTAGTTCCATGCAGGGGTATATTTTCCACCTTTATTGTAGAAGACAAATCATATGTTTATCCTGAGCAGTCATTTTACAGGTGGTTTTGGGTTCTGCTGTTGGTTTTTCTGGTCAGTGTGTGGTAGTTTTGTTTTTATTTTGCTTCACTTTTTGTTCTTCTTTTAACAAAAAAAGTACTCTACAATTGTGCCTCCTGTCCTGATGGAAATGAAAAGACTTCATGGGGCTGGATGTGGCCTTTGCTTTTCCCCTGTTTCAGGACAAAAGCTGCCCCTGTAATAAGGCTTTGCAATTAGCAAAATGAATACATAAAAAAGTAATAACAAGTGTTCATCAAGACAAAATTATTTTAAGGAAAATTTTGGGTTGGACACCAGAGCATCTGAAAGCAGTCATAATCACTAGTAATACTGTTTAAAAAAACAAACAAAACAATTTTAATTTAATCTATCATAATTATTATGTGTTGTAACTTTAGAATATTATCAACGTCTAAGCAGTTTCTAAGTAATTGGTCTTAGGGCAAGGCAAGAGTATGACAAACTGTAAAATGGATGACTTTAAACTTCCATAAAATCATCAGAAAAGAACTCAAAAATATTACAAAATTGAAAAATAGAATGAGAAGTTTTAACTTCACAATCAACATTTTCAGTCACACAGTCCTGGAAAAATCTGGCATGAACTGTTTCACCCTGGTTTGTAATAAGACTTTCCTTTGTTTGGGTGGAAAATTATAAGTGATGTGGAGCAGAAGAAGGAAGGTTCTTGGGGGATTAATTAGTAGTTAAAGTTAACCTGTGTTGCCTAAATAAGCTTAACTTAGAATAAGTTATTTTCTGCTCTATTGGGATTGTCTCTTAGGAGATGGGATTGTAATAACAAATATCGCTTGCTGTCATGCCTGGATATCTGTCTGGATGTCTGGTCAGGATATGTGCTCCTTTATGCAACTTACTGGAAAATTATTCTTCCTTTCTGGTTCAAGTCTACTTTTTCTACTGAGTCTCACTGTGAAATTAATTGATAACCTCAAACTCTATTACTTAGGACTATTACTGAGTGAGTTTTTTCGATTAAGTCAGATTCAGCTGAGGCATTTGGAACACCATTTGTTCACGCTTTTGATTGTGAAGAAATTGACTTTTTGTAGTTGTAGTCTTAGATGATTTTTACATGGATATATAACTTTGGTATTTCAATGATACATAAATAATGCATATGTAAAAACAACAGCAGTGATAAAACCCAATACCAAAGCAGACAGCAAAATAGTAACTCTGAAGGCTTCAGCTGAGTTTGTGCACCTCAGTAAGGTAACCCTGGGTGAGTCTAGTTTATTAAAAGCAAGAGAAACAGGCTTTGGAGTTGGCTGTCACAAATCTAGTCTTTCAAGTTATTGCTTTGGTTCAAAAATTAGCTTGTTACTTTGCTTTCTGTTTTGCTTCCTTGATTTATATTCCAGCTTTAGCGTGTTCTGCATGAGAGTGATCTGGCCTTTTCCTCATTTTTGTCCATGTGTGTGAAGAGCAGTTAACCCTGATAAAACTTCCCTCCTCTGAAAAGGTAGATGGTAACGTCACATAGATGGCATTCCATTGAAATAGGAAGCACCAAACAAAGGATAATTGATGTACCAAGTAGGCAGAACAAAACTTTTGTCCTTAGATGACTTTTTCCTGACTTTTCTGATAACTGTTATTTCTGAGGAAAGGCTAATGCAGGCAAGCAGGTCTTGTTCACAGATGTGAAACTAGTTGGATTATTCCAGTCCCTCCACAGGGAGCTGTAGAATAGCAGGTTGATTGCAGGAAGAATTTTTTGCCATTCTCATTCAAGCTTTAAAATTGGCGTAGAAAATACTTTAATCACCATTTCCATTCTCTAGCTCTTGTGTGTGTGTAGGGTTTTTAATTTTCATTCTTTATTTTATTTTGTATTTTTCTCAGCAGAGACAGCAAAACAATGTTTGGGGTTTCAGAATTTAGGCGCAAATGATTCTTTGTCTCTATTTAGTACCGTAGGCTATAATCTGTTTACAGTTTTACAGCTGTAACAGTGAGAGGCAGGCAGTTCAGATAAGAAAACAGTCTTCATAAGGGAAAAATTTGCGAGAAATCTAGCAAAAATAATTGTTAGATTGGTGTTTAAATTAGTTCTCAGAGATTCCTAGTTGGAACAAATTCACCAAGCAGTCATAGATGCTGTGAATAGACACAACAGCAAACCAACTCAGTGGCAGCTCTGCAGAGGTGAGCTCACATAGATGTGGAGTGAGGTGAGATTAATACGAATTCTAGATCAACTGAGATTTAGCTTCTGTATGCAATCAAGTTTTATAGTCACTATTTGGTGTTTTACAGCCCATATGTTTATGAGCTGAAGAATTGCCAGGAGTTGAACATCTCACCTTGTCTTCACTTTGTGTTTCCCTGTTTAGCCCCTAGCAAACTCTTATTTTGCATGTGTCATTTTTCATTGTATCTGTCGCTCTAAGTTCCTTTCCATTTTATTCCTCCCATATGCTTGTACTGGGAGCACTTTAATATTACCTGCTGTTCTGTCTGTGATGCCTCGCACATTAGTTCTGTTTGTGGTTGATGCCTTGCCACTCTTGGAGTAGAAATGAAAAGTAGCAGTAACAGGCAGCAGAAATGTAGTTGGACTTGAATAGAAGGTTACCTTTAAAAAGAACTACAGAGACAATGTCCTTAAGTGGATATGAGAGGGGAAAAATGGAATAAAATGGGTATCTTTACTGTGCTGACCCCAACCATGCCCTTTCCCTCTAAACAGAATAATACACTAGACTCTTCCAAAATACTTTCACTTGTCTCTTAGTTATAAATTTTTAAACTACTTTTCATAGCTTTGGTTTATCAGATAAATGTTTTCTTATGAGCTTTTTAGTTTTCTAATGTTTTTGTTATTTCTGTGAGAATGTATTTTCTATGGCAGTGTTCAAATATTTCTGTTGAGAGTACAAAAATGAAGTTCTCATGTTGCTTTTCCATTTTGAACTTTGGCTTGATATATCTGCAGCTATGTTTCTACTTTTGTTGCTGGGAGGGCTGTTTCTGTTTTCCTACCCCAACTGCGCAGTGCTTCACACCTCTCCAAGGCCGCACCTCTAAAATGTATAGGTTCAGCCTGGAGAAAAGAGTAAGAGCAGCCTCAGGTGTGAACAAAACAAATGGACCCACAAAATCAGTGTGATGCTCAAGCATTTCATGTACACTTTGCCTGTATTTCCTTTGGTTTTAAGCAGCAGTGGCCCCAGTTACTCAGGGCACTGTTTGCTGAGTGATAGTGTTGGTCTGTTCCAGTGGCACTGATCTCGATTCTTTTGTAATTCACTGCTTTGGAAGTAAGCAAAAGCAAGATACTTTATTAGACAATGAATATGCCCTTTCTTTTTCTATCTCCCTTTGTAAAGGGGAACTGCACAACAATAGACAAGGGAGATTGCCAGCTGGCTTTCACCAGTGCCCCAGACAAATTCAGCCTGGCCTTGAAGCCTGAAATAACCTGCCTGCCTCTTACCATTAGACCGAAACATGAATATTTCTATTAAAAGTAGGTCAAGACCTCAGTGAGGACACGAGAGAAACTCTCCTGGCTCTGTAAATCTATTAAGTAGGCTTATATTTCTGCTTAAAAGATGTTGAAATTCTCAGTTAAGCATGGATATTCTGAGACTTGATGAAATTTTGCCTTCCTCCTCTTACTGTTTCTGCCATCAATCATGGAATCCCAGATCCCTGTCTGGACACCTCTCTGGGAACAGACACATGAGCTGCAGAAAAGTTGTGACAGGGCTTGTGACTCCTCACACAGGTGACATTCCCCAAGGGCCATTTCAATATGCTTTGTTTGACTCTGATAATGAGTCAGGATTTCCAGACTAGACAGATGAACCCCAGATTTCTTCTACTCTTGACTCTTCACCTGCCTTTTTTAAGGGTCAGATTAGTTTCCTGTGGAATCTTTGGTTGCTTGGTCCATCTCTAGTTTTTGTCTGGAAAGTATGCTATAAATATTTATGGAAGAGGAGGTGTGTTGCTCTGACCTCCTTGGCTGCAATGCTTTGGCCCTGTGCTCAGCAGAGTCTGCACCACTGACCACAGTGCATCTTAGGATAGAGTGGGGATGGTGCACTGGGAGATGTGCAATTGCATTCATTGTATTAAAAAGAAAATAAAATTTTGCAGTGTATCTCCTTTATCATGCTAAACTAGTTCCAGTGCTGAAGAAACCTTCTTGGTAATTATTCTGGAGTAGTCATTCTGGTTTCAATCAAAGCTGTTATTCTGGGATAACTATTCTGATAAGATTCCAAGTGTAGACAAGTGTTAATAAATACAAGTCTGTCGTTAGTTCACACAAGTTACCCTTCCACAATCAGCGTTCTGTTTGCCTTCTTGGCTGCTTCATTCCATGTCATTATTGGTGTCATCCAAAAAGGCTTTTTGTACTTAATTTGCCATGGTCTTTTGCAGACCTGTTATGCAAATGTTATGAAAACTTTGGAAGGGAAAAGATTTAAATGTTAATAGTGAAACTAAAAGCAAAAGAAACAAAAAACCCAAACACGAATTAGTTCAGTGATAGGTTCATTCCTGTTAGAATCTGGGTATTCTGTGAAAATTAAACTTCCATGTAGTGAAACTACTCTGGAAGGATTTTCTACGGCTTAAGTGATCACATAATGACAACAGAGGGTTGAGATAATTTTTAAAAACTCTTGAAACAAAAAATATTATTATAATTCTGTGACTTCTTTTTCAGTGTCATGTGCAATATTTCAAATTGCTGAGAATGGAAAATTTTTCTATTTTTCCTGATTTTTACTTAATTGGCTTTTCCTTACATGTGTATATTTTCCCCTTTTGAATTGTCTCCTGGAATGTAATTTCCTAACTGCTGTCTTACTTCCTCAGTGCGGTATGGCTGTTGAGCAGAAAATGAGGCATCTATAATATGACTTTAAACAGGTGACACAGGGAGATTTGATCTGAGTATTTTTTATAATGATTCATGTTTTTGATATATTTTCCTGTGTTTGTTGGTTTTTCCCACAAAATAGGAAGGGGGAGGACCCCTGAAATTTCTCCTTCCTTAGCATTGCTTTTCTAGGAGAGAAAGTTATTTGAAAATAAAAGTTCTTCTAGATTAACACTCTCTTCTTTCTAGGAAGAGCAGAGCTGAGCTTCAGAATCAGGCTGTGAGCTGAAGCAAGCATGGAGTGAAAATTCACTCTTCTTGAATAAAATCTTTCAGATGCTTTCCAAACTGTGAATGTGTTGTAGGAGTTGTCAGTCTCAATATGACCATGTTTCATTTTAAACACAGTCACAGAAAAGTTTTACTGATCTTGAACAACACTTATTTTTATTTAACTGAGTTTAAAGGAAAAAAAAATCACAGCAATCATGACAAAAGAAAAGCTCCAGAATCTTTGTTAATGAAGATAAATGTATGGATTTGCTAAAACAGAGGAGGTTGGCAAAGCTGAATTCCAATCAAGACAGTAATCATAGTATATAGAGGGCTTTTTTTCAGGAAGCTGATTAGTCAATCAAAATGCAAGTAATTTGCAATCTGCATAATATTTTGAAGTATTCAGTTTATGGGTACTTCTAGCAAAGTTACCCTAAAACATTCACTGTGTTTGCATTTGGAAGCACAGGGTTTGTAAAAGGATTAGTGAACCAAAGCAGTGTGATGTGATTTGTCTGGTAGAGGGTAAGCTGTTTCTTTGAGCCTTTGTGTAGCCTCTGTGTGGACAGAACTCTTTAGCTCACAGGCTTATGCCTGTTCTTTCACATAAAATTGTATTCACTGCACTTGAGTCCTTGGCCCACAGCTCTCCTGTGAGACCTCAGCAGACCCAACTGGGAAATGTGTTCAGGTCCTGTGAGTGAGTCCAAGGAAATAATTTATTTTCCACCCCTAGGTCTGCTGTGGGGTGAAGAAAAAGGAATCAAACTCCAAATAGATTTTAATCAGTCTCCATATATGTCCAGAGCTGGTGTGAAAAACATGTTTCATAACATGGGACCATTTATGTTGTTGCATTTGCAAGAACAGACAACTGAGATCTGTTAGCTATGCTGGAGGAACGGGCTGCTCTGTTTTATAATAATCTAGTAGTGAAGGTGACAAATGGAAGACTTGAAAACATGTTTTTCCACTGCCTGGGAGGATGCCCTACCTTCCAGTTACCTGTCCTATCTTGTACAAAACAAATAAATAGGTGATCTGATGGAACCAGAAAAGAATAGCTTTCCAGCCTGCTGGCAAGGATGTGCTCTTCAGCGAGGACGCAGGGCTTTTATTCTCTGCTCCAGTAACTTTATTACCTATTTAATTTTTTCTCTACGGACCTTGGCTTGTGTGCAGAAGAAACATTTCTCATTAAGCTATATTGTGTATGTTTGGATAAGGAAAGCAAGCATAAAGGCAAAGCATTGCTATTGAAAGGATACTTGGCCAGGACACCTCACTGCACTCCTGCATTCAGGGCATTTCTAGGATAAGTGAGGTGTGGGACAAAATCCAGCCAAACACAGGAAGGAACTGAACTTGTACCTCTATCAATAATGCATAACTACCTCACTCAACAGACCTCCATGTACCTGGGGATAGCACAGCTCCTGGTGCTCTCTTTGGAAAAAGCAGCCCCATGTTTTTGGGAAGATTGCCACTGGCAGTGATCAGTGCAGGATTACGGTGAGCAAGGGTTGTCTGCTCAAAATTGACCAATACCTGTTTATCTGTGGAGCAAATGAATTTATCATACAATTATGACAGTACCAGGATGACCCCTTGTGTGTTTTCCCTGCTTGCTTTATCTCACTGAATTTAGGTGCACTTTGTCCCTGTGTTTTCCTACAAGGACAGTAACCATATGCAATGGGCACTTCCCTGCTACTGCAGGGGTTTCTCCCTCTGCCTGAAAGTCAGGGCTGTTAACAAAAGCCATTGGTTTTTCTCTTTTTCTGGGAACCTGGTTTGTGCATCTCTACAGCAGGTTTGTGGCAGTAGATGGATTTAAGCAGACAACACAGACAGGATCAAGGCCATTATTTACCTTTATAGTGTTGATTTTTGTTGTCAATTTGTGTTGATTTTTTAAAAATTATTTTTAATATTTAAATTGGAATTTAACTTTTTTAGCATGTCAGTAGTTGTAATACGTGAGGCAAGTTACCTCATGTGCATTTTGTGGTTTGAAGCACAAGTTGGAAACTAATAAAGGCCATAAGTTCCCAGTTTAACAGGATGGACACTCAGCAAGCCAGCCAGTCTGCCTCTGAGGAGCTCTATCTACTCCTGAATGCTCTCCTAAGTCCTGTGTGTAGGCACCAAATGCTCTCCTTTATATCTGCCGTATTACTCACTAAGCAGTAATTGAAATGATACATAAGTGCATATGTATGTAAAACAGAAGCAAAGCATGAAAAATAATAGAAAATCCTTCTTCAAAAGTACTTCTAATGTGAGCTAACTTCAACCCTTTCAGAAGTGCCAGATTTCTTTGTTCCCATCCCATTGTACAGATCACTGCTTGAAGGCTTTTGAAAATTGACTCTCTGGTTCATTCATTATATTGTCTTCTCTCTTGCTAACAATGAGTTTCCATAATGCTGGGAATTACTCCCAGCAAAGTACCTGGAACCCTTGCCTACTTCTGCTGGAGAGAGAACATGCTCAGACTCCACTACACTGTGGACAGCATGGATCATTTCCTTGCACTGCATATTATAATTATTTATTTGTGTTAGTATGTTGGGGAGAGACACTAAAAGAAGCCAAAGTTTGTGGAAACTTATATAATCCCACTAATGAATGTTGGCATCGTAAATCAAACCCCATATTTGCCTGAATCACCTGGGAATTTTGCCATTGAGTTCTGTCAGGCTGGAATTCCTGTCAATACTAGAAGTTAGAGAAAATTTGTTTGAGGCTTTGTTTTATTTAGCAAAGGATCTATTTTTACAAAAACTTCCTATTTTAGTTTCTTCTTGTGAAGGTTGGCAATTGTTATTCTAAATATGACTAATTGCTTAAACAGGTAACAAATGAGCAGATAAATAAGCATGAACAGAACAGTTCATTTGGACAGCGCCATCTAGTTGTAAAATGTGTGTTTTTCTTTAAAATTTAATTACTATTGCAAATCACAGCTCTATAGAAAAACTTCAGTTTAATTTAAAGCTCTTCTCATCCATTATCTGAGTACTTATTTCTCTGAAAAGAGACTACTAATATAAAGCAATGACTTAATGGAATTTGTGGATCTGGCTGTAATGTGGTTTTCCCGTGGTACTCTGAATTGGGAAGACTTTATTTACAATGTAAAGGGTAACCTATGAAAAGATCAAATGACTTCCGTTTTTTTTTTCTAGAGCATCTCCTCACCTCTTTCTAAATCTCCCCAGTAATCTCTCCATACCATGGCTGTCAGCAATAAAAATTCATCAAACCTGAGCTACGTGGGTATTCTTAATAGATATGTGCCCACACAAGTAAAGGTCAATGAACAATGTAGATTTTTCAATTACACAGTAAGAAGCCATATATCAATAACTTCTAAGGAATTTTTTAAACTTCATTGGTATTTCATGCTTCTTTGACACTTGCCTTGTTACAATAATATATATTCTTTATTTGAATATTGAGTGAAAGTTTAATAATGACTTTCTGTCAAAAATTTCAGTCCTCTTTATTTATAATAACTGAGCACTCTTGCTTGTCTGAATATGGTACCAAAGAGAGATTAGGAACATAAAAGCTATTTATTGGCAAAGTAAGCCCTGTGCTGATAGAACAGATATTATGGGAATTGTCAACATTAGTGAATATATTGGAAGACTGAGGTCTCGAAATTTTACTCACTGTTTATTTTTCTATCACACTGTAGCTGAATGCTTTCTGAACATTGCCTTATGGTTGAGGCTCTTGTTAATACACAAAGTGAGTCTGCAACCAAGAGGTCGGTATTTGGAACCATCATTAAATTGCCTTTAAACCCCCTACTTTCTAAAGTGTTATCTTGCTCTTCTATAAACCCCTAATAAAAAAAAAAGGAACAAGGAACATTCACCATCTAATCATCCTTTATGGTGGTCCTTTTTTCCCCTTACATTATAGATTGAGCAATTTTTCTTGGAGTAAAAACATCAGGTTAAAAAGTCTTGGCTAGCACCTCTAATATTCAAGGGAGTCATTGAGCAGAAAGATTTCTGGAATAATAACTGCTTAAATTAAAACTTCTTGTTCTTAAAATAAGCTCTTGGTGTACCACTGTGGACTCAGATCAGAGAATGCTGCAGTTCCCTAAGGCTGTCTCCAAGAGCAGCCAGCCACGGACATGTCAAGCAGAGTGTACTGCAGTCATCAGCTCGCTACCAGCAGGTTATAAAAGTTATGACTTGAGTATATAATAGAAGGCAGACTGAAGAATGGGCCTGGTGGCGAGATGAATCCAATCCTGACTTGGAAGGAACAGCAAATCATAGAATGCAGCTCCTGGCCCTGCACAGGACAGCCCCAGAATCACACCATACACCTGAGTGTTGTCCAAAAGCTTCTTCAACTCTAACAGACTTGGTGCTGCTCTTCCCTGGGGACCCTGTTCCAGTGTCCAACCTTTTCCTCTGGGAAAAGAAATTTGTCATAGTAGCTAATCTAAACCTCCCTTGATACAGCTCACTGCTTTTATAAAATATGGATTATTTTTTTGTTTGGGGTTTTTGGGGGTGGTGCTTTTTTGTTTGGTTGGGTTTTTTTTAAGCAACTTGATTCACAGTAACATGCTGGGAAAGGAAATCCATATGCTAAGAAATTAAGTCTTTTCACAAACTTTATTCACACAGCTTTGTAAAGGTTGAAATATTCTTCCTTGAAAGCAGTGCAAGCTCTGTTTTGCAGCATGTAAGAGGTAGGGGTTATTACTTGTGTGTAAGAGATAGGGGTTTAATCTCACTCTTAGCCTTGGGGTCTTAGAGCTCAGGGCTGAAAAAGCTGTTCTTAGGACATCTCATTGAGAATGAGAGGGGAGTGCAAGAGGTCAGCAGACATCCTTACACAAAACTGCTACAGTGAGTTCTGCAGCAACAGTTCTCTCTTCAACCATGAGAATTTTCTGCACATGTGAATGACACTGGGAGAACGATGATGCTCTAATCTTTAGTTTCTGCTCCCTAGGGGAAACAGTAAATCATGAGCAACATTGTTGTGCTCACAAAACTCTTAATGAAGCTGCAAGTATGCAGACAAAACTGCTATTACCATAGCTTGGTTTCTTCTTGGTGGCTTACTTTTACTAAGCAAGCCTCTGCCACCTCTTTTCTATTCCCCTCAATTTAACATTGCACTATTCCTGTCCCAGTGTGGAGATCTGTCTGTGATGTAATTCCAACCTTCCTTGTTCTGAAATGTTGCTTTCACAAGCACTTAATTTGTAGTGACAGTTCCTGGGGTTTGTTTAAGCTGCACAGTCAGAGTTGAGATGTCTCACAGGCTTTTAGAAGAGCCCAGAACTTATTGGGAGGAATAAAATAATTAGATGGTCTGCAGAAAAGCTTGAAAAGTAAGAGGCATTTTGCTCATGTTAATCAGTTGGAAGTGGTCTAGGGCAAAGAATCATCATGCACAACTATTTTGTAAGTACAAACAGTGCTTCTTCAGTACAGATAGAAATTGTAAAGGTATAGCAGCAGTTTAAGTCACTTTCATGGCTCCAAGATCAATTTATCGTGGTGTTTAGTCTTCAGTGTTTAAGAAGGCAATCATTCCTATGCTGGAATGGCTTTTAGATAAAGCATAAATCTCCAGTGGCATTGCCCAGGAGTGTCATAACAGATTTCTCTGCTTGCTCTGATGAGATGCAGTCATAGCATCATTTAAGAAAATCTGAAGTATAAATTTTGTTGTGAACTAGGGGGAAACTAAGGTTGAACAGTGTTTTCTTCACACATCAGAGAATTTGCCAGCTGAAAGCTATTCACAGTGTAATTTTTTTTAGTCTTATGCAGAACTTGTATAGGAGGACATAAAAAAGAAGCTATATTGTCAGCTGAAGTGTATGCAGAGAAATCTAGTTGCTTTACCAGAACATGCATAATAACAGCTGATGCTGCAGAGTGTGTGGGTTCCACAGAGGCATCAGTTGATAAATTCTGAATATGATTTTGTATTTTTAGTTACTAATTGATTTATCCTACTGGGAAGTAGCTATGCTGATAGTTTTTCTTGCAGTTATTAAATACAGGAATGTCAAACTGTCTTACAGCAGGATTCAAAACTTCTCAGTACATTGATTTTTGGTTATTGACATGAAGATTGCCTAGTTTGGGAGGGATTCAAGGTAGGGAATAACTTTTTTGATGCATTGTTATTTCCCAGAATTGTTTCTGACAAGGAACATAACAACCCAGAATGTATAATTTTTCCAGGCTCTGTCTGCCTGTTTCAATTTCAGATGTGGTTTCTGTTCCTAAATCATGTAGGTCATTTTGAAGATTTTATCCATGAGGAATACCAAAAGAATAACTACACAAGGCCGTGTTTCGCTTGGGAGTTGAAGCTGCTTCTAACCCTTCTAGATGAGGAGAGACAAAGGGTCTGGAAAAAGGAATGTTCAAAGGAAGAATAATTAATTTCTTTTTTGAAATGAATGGGCATTAAGCATTATATTTTAATTGACAGTATTTGTTTTCAATACAAGGTGCTAAGAATGGCTTGACAAAATTTGTTCTTGGCTTGTTGGCAGCGACGAGCGCGCGCTGTGCAGTTGGAGCTCAGGTTTCCACTGGTCCCAGGTGACCGTGCTGTCAGCTGGCCCTGCAGATGGCACAGAGCTCCAGATGATGGCAGGCTGCTTTATGAAGTGGAAAGTGTAATTGCTGTGTTAACAATGCATAATGTTGGATTTACTGTTGGGACTAAAGCAAGGCAAGTGGAGTTATACTTTACTAAAATCTCTCTCAAGACAAGAGAAGTTCTTCAATGCGGGAAGAATGGCTTCACTGGTGTCGTTAAAAACTTTCAGGTGCTTCCAAAAGTGTATTTTCCTCTTACTTCCTATCCATCAGCACAAGCAATGATGCCCAGAGAACAGAAGCAGACTCTCATCCATTCTCCAACCTTTTCATTACCTGTTTTAACTGTTAGCTTTGCACACAGCCTTCTGAACGGCTGCTGAAGGAATAAAGGTGGCAGGGAAATGTGAAGCATGGTTCCAACTGAGATACATCCAAAACCACTTTAAACCATTCTGAGGTGCTGACAGAATGACCCAAGACTGCAAAGGTGGCCTATGACTACTACTAGCTTAGGTCACCCAAGGAATTTCTAAATGATTTTCTAATCTGTTTAGCAGTTTTTGAAATCTTTGCATGTTATGAACCAAAGCATTGCTAAGACAGTACAGTGTTTTATAACTGTTTAATTTATATATAGTAAATATATAAGCTATGTAACTTATTTATTACTATAATTTCTATATGTTCATACAAACACACATATATAAATACATATAAATTTCGAGGTCTCATGACTTGTTTCATAAAAAACTTAAATTTTCCTCTGAGACAGTTTGCAAATTATTATGTGTTATTACAAGCATCCTCGCTGGAAAAGTTGAGCAAGGTTTCTGAAAGTAAGAACTATATTTAGATTGCTTGAATTTTGAAATTTTAAAAATTTTTAATAAAGTGCATATTGTACATATGGAAAAACAAATGTATTTGGGGAAACCCCTTGGTTTATGACATCATGTCTACCTATTTTGATATTTAGGGCTTAAATAGGATAAATATTGAAAATAATAATTATCTAAGGCAGCAGTGACTAATAGCTTAGTGAAGGGAATATTGGCTAAAACCTCAGATGGTTCTTCAGTGCTAATGGAAGTGTAGCCCAGACTATTCTTGGTTATAAATTTGCTACCACTTGTTGCCTATTAGAAAAGCTGAAAGCATTTTTATATTCCTCCTCTCCAGAAAAAGGCAGGCAGGTACCTTGGAATTTACTGAAGTAGAAGGAAGATGGGCAATAATTTAAATCTCTATCTAGGCACTGAAATCTCTAAACTAATGCAAATGTATGCTAAGTCAATGTGGCATGTTTACTACATTAATAATGCTTGTGATCATGAACACGATTATGGAGATGGGTTTCAGTGGTCAGGACTCAGCCCCGTTCATGTCTTCATCTGTGTTTGCTTGCTCCCTGCACACAGAAATGAGCTGTGGCTGTGCAGATGGTAACAGGACCAATTGTGTGCTTACAGGTGTATACAGGAAATATGCCTGTGTTATCACTGAAGTTACATTCCCAAATGTTTTTGCAAGCTTGGTGGACTTGTTCTTCCAAGGCATGGTCCTTCTCAGACTACTTTTCCTGGAGTCCAGGAGACAGAGATTTTGGAAATGAATGAGCCATATGAATAACCAGGGTCAAAGTAATGCTTCCCTTGTTTTGCCTTCAGGCAGCTGAGATTGGGTACACTGTTTTGTTCCTAAAATACTATTCTGTGTAAGTTATAAGTAGGACATCTTTGTCGCTGTTGTATTTTCAGGTACATAAATTCCTTACACTGACTTATGGGAGCTATTTCTCTCGTGGTTATGAACCTGTCTTCAGCTAGACCTTGGTGGACAGGTATGTTTGTTTTAGTGTGTTGTGTGTGCTTGTAGTGAAATGCAGAGCAGAAAGCTACCTGTCTTCCGAAATATCCTTAAGGTTCTCTTCTTACAGCTCTTCAATTTTATTGATTTGTATTTGCTGTCTGAATTTTTTCTCACTGCAGTGCTTTCCAAAACTGTCACTATTCAGTGCACAGAGTAAACTGAGTAGATGGGAGTAAAATTCTGGGCTGGAGGTGATGAGCACAATTGACCTTCAGCTTATCAGACATTTTTACAGCACTTTACTTTTTCTTATGGGTTTTGGAAATGCTTTTGGAGACTATTTTCAAGTTGAAATGGCAGAATAAGAAAAAACATAAAATTAATTCTGAGTGTTATATGTCTGTTGGAGTTTTATGGCCAATTTAGAACAGTAGCTGCTCAGTGCCAGGAGCTCTATGCCTCAGCATATTGTCTATTATCTGAACTTACCATTGCCTGCAGATGCATAAAAAATAGTGAGCTGTAAAGCAGCCCAGTGGATATTCATGAATCATTAAAAATGTGTGTATGGAGAGGATAGTTCTTTAATATTAATATTTTGAAATGTGGTGAGTGTGAACTTGGACCATCCAGGGTAACCAAACATGGGCAGCCTGATGTATCCTACTGCTGGGGAAGCACTGATTATTTTAGACATTGAGCATGCTTGGTATGTGAAAACATTTCCTCCTTTTCTTATTACTTTCTTCTTCCTCCTAATGGCCTTTCAAACAGACCAGAACCTTAAATACATAGAGAAAAAAACCTAAAAATTAAAAGTAGGGATTTTGTAAGATATTTCTAAGTAACTGCCCAGAAGTATCTAGGCTTTGGTATAAGAGGACTAGTTTACATTGCAGAAATAAAAATCATCATGGAAATATTTAACCAGTGTGGTTAAAAATAATTTATCATCTTTTTTAGTTGGTCGAACTGAAGTTTGCATTGATCCACATAAAATCTTCTTGTAAAAGATGAAATATTGGGGGCTGCCCTTAGGAGGTTTGAAGTAAGACATACTTGTGCTTTAAGTAGGAAATTAATTGCATTTTCAAGCCAGGCTATAGATCCTGAAACATCAAGAACTGAGGTTTACGGTGTATCCATGGGGCAGAACAGATGTTGCCTTATGAAGCATATATTGAATATCTCCAGCAGTGAGGCAGTGGTAGCATCATTGGCAAATGCTGCACAGCCTGAGGAGTTAATAACTGTTATCAGAGCCAAGCTGAAACCCTGTGCAAAGGGGGATTTTAGCTTTTACCTAATTTTCAACACAGTTTATAACACAAGATGAGAATGCAAAGGATAAATTGCCAAAGCCGGGCTCCCTGATACTTATCTCAGGGTAATTCAGTTGTTTGACTAAACAAAAGGCTACAGGCATTAGTGACTTTTCTGTTGCTCTTCTCTCCTCTGGGTGACATCTGACAGGCTTGGGCATCATTTGCAGTTAACATAATTTCTGCAGAAAAACAAAACTGAAAAGGATGCCTGTGCTAGTTTGTGCAATACATTTAAGCCATGCTGTGTTCCCTTAGCTCTGCTACACTTGAGAGCAAATTCAGTTGGGATGCTTGTTTGTCAAAATCTATCCTGACCTTGTGCCTATAAAACAGGAAGAAATAAAGATCATTGCTTTCTTTGGCCAGAACAATCTCTTTAGAATGTTTCTCCCTTATTTCCTTGTGCTCCATGTGTTAAGATCTGCAAAAATAATTGTTGCATTTTGATTAATTACACTGAGATACTTTTGTAGACTCACCTCAATACATTTACTTCAACACTTTCAGTATTTCCAATTTGCACAAAACTCCTGTTCAGATCAACTCCATATAGCCTCCTGCTGATCAGTTCAATACAATCAGTATTTCCTTACTTGTGAGAGAACTACCTATTTTTTTATTTGGAATTGAGTATCTGTGTGTGTGTGTATATGCATTTCCCTCAGCTGCTGCTTTACTACTAAATCCTTTGATTTATGACAGTGTCATAATGGCTCTGTTTTCCCTACATAGAACAGAAAATGGTGTTTATTTTCATCCTAGATGACTCTTATTGAAATAAACACACAGACACTGCAGGAGACAAGGGAAAATGCTGTTCTGCAAAAAGCAGTGACCCCAACAATTGCCCTAGTAGCTGACAGGCAGATACAGCCATGGCAGGCACACTATGCAGGAAGCAGAATATGCCCTTGAAGGTATTAATAAGATATATTGCTAATGTATTTTGAGGTCTAGTTCAAAGATTCAGTCAATGTCCAGTTTTCCGCTGGATCCCATGCCAATTAGAACAGTGCTGTGAAAACTAGCACACATGTAATGATATTCCAGGTTTTCTTTGTAGAAAAGATCCTGTTCCACCTTGAATGTTTGGGGACTTCAATCATAACAGAATGTGAGCTTAGCAAGTTGCAGGACTTCCATCAGATGCTGGTGTAAGATGTGGAGTTTCAGAGAAAGCTAAATGTTCTCTCTATTTCAAAAGCTAAGAAGTGCACCAACTATAAAAGCGGAGACTTAAAGCTCCAGAAAACTATTTTTTTTCCAAGGCCTGCAGTGGGGAAAACTCTTTATCTCAAAATACTTAAAAATTCTTTTTTTTTCTAAACCAGTGACTTTTCCATTAAGCTGGGTTTTCACATGAAAAATATTAATAAAGTGTTGATTTCAATAACACAAAGCACCTATATAGTCTTACAAACTCTTTTTTATCAGAATTAATGGAAACTATGATTTAGAGTGCTGTCCAAAAAACTGGGTTTTTTCCAGGTTGCATCTTTTAGAAATGCTTGTTGGCTGAACTCATCTGGAATTTGATTGTTCCAGATGCTTAACATCTGTAAATATTATACAGTGTTAGAACTGTGCATGCATGCTCTTTTCCAAGATCTTCATTATTTAGCATTTTATAAGAAAGCTGAGTTCTCTTTGTTTCAGATTTGTTTCACTTCTAAACAGTTCTGTAAACCTCTCCATGCATTCTTGGCCAAGTTGCTTCATCCCAGTCTTTTGAATGTGGAGAGGGAAGTGATACATGTTTCATTTAGAGGAGTCTAGATGTCCATGATACTTTGGTAGAGTAGTTGTAATTATATTTTTTCCCACAGGTGGAATTGTCCTGTCATCAGGGACTCCGAAGATTTCAGTCTTTCTAATTAATATCAATCATTTCATTACCCTTTAGTCTGTTTATGAAATCATACTTACAACATACATTTAAAAAAATGTTTATTACTATATATTCAGTTCTAAGGCAAAATATCTCAATGCTTTCTGTTTTTCACTTCAATATCATTGGTTTTTTGGTGTGTGTAGAAAGTGTACTGTATATTGGTTAGAACACCCACATTTCTGTGCAGTCTATAGATGTGTACTTGGACTGCCCCATACTATTGATACCTTAAAATGAAGCTGTGTCTCCTGGAGAATGATGTGTCCAAACTGTGCTAAGAGTGCAGTCTGGAGAGGATACCTCATGTGTTGCAGAAGTCCATATGTGTGCAGCTGACATTTGGTAGGGAAGTGATTTTATAAACTGTTCTCAGCATTTTTTGCTTCACTTTCCTGAGTTGAAGCAGGGGTTATCTGGTTGTTGGGACTTGTGCAGAGGGACTGACGTTTACAGCGGATAAAGGGTTGAAGAGGTACCTACAATGTTGTGCTGTTGAGAAAGGCAAAGGCTACATAGAACTTCTAGTAAAGGTCTTATGAAGAGATGTTGCAGGAATTGATGCTGAATTTGTCCAGAGACAGACAATTTTGATCTATGGCACTTTAGTTTTCAGACAAGGGAAAGGTAAGAAGGGATTAAACCCCTCTCTTTCTGAGTTCAAATAATGAGTAGGTGCTTATTACAACAGGAGTATTTTTTTTAGGCACTGAGAAAAGCTCTATGGTCCAAAAGGAAAGCACTTCATTTACCAGCCAAGAGAGACTGTTAAATCATGATGTTTAACACATTCCTGAACGTCCTCATCATGCATCCATCTCGATTGTCATGGTATTACTGATTTCTGTTTTAATGACAGAAACACAGTTGTCTTCTGTCTCCTATGGAGGTAGAAAAAGCTAGGCAAGTTAAAATTTCAGAGCTAAAATAGCTGCAGTATGATGAAAGTGGAAGAAAGCAATTTTGAAGAAATGGGCAAATCTATGATGGGTTTAATCTGTAAGCGCAACATCTGTTCTTTGTAAACCACGCACCAGATCTGATATTGAGGCGACAAAGCAGTGAACAGAGAATATTCCTGTGGACATGCACAATGAAACCAGGTCATAGTCGCCCAGATGTTGCAGCTATGCCAGGCATAGCGCACATCCTGGATTTGTATTATAGAAAAATCCTGCCATGTTCCATCAGATGCCTGAAAACTGGAATGCTGAAAAGGTAGCAGTTAGCTAATCTGCTGCAAAGCTGCATTAATTAGTGTCTTAGCACCAGAGCTGTGGGAAAAGAAGGCTCAGACAGCTGGACCCTGGTGCAGCAGTCAGAAGAGCTGGCTGAGAATAGCCACCAAGTGTTGGTCTGACAGTGACTGCAGTGCTTTGGGCAGGCCTCTGACCAAACTGCCAGTGTGTTGAGAAGGCTGTGAATTCAAACGGCAGTTCTGCCAATTACTGTGTTACATTTACTGTTAAAATGATGGACATTAATGAGAATATCCTCTGCATGCAGGCTCTTCCCTGAATACAAAAGGAAGCCAGTCCCCATTTTCAGGATTTCATTCCACTGCTATTCAAAAAGCAAGTGATTTCTCAACTTTCAATGGTTAAATTATTCTAAGAAAAATCAACTGCTTTGGCAGAAATGGGCTTTAAAATTGGATCAGATTTTCTGTGTTCTCCCCATTAATTAAATCCTGAATATGCTGTTGAAAAGGGACTTCCATAGCATAACTCTTTAGCCACAAATATTTGCTGCATCTTGAAGTAAATACAGGATCTGTTTATCAAATATCAAAAAATAATCGACTATCAAAAAATAATATTTTTCTGAATCCTCTGCTGAACCGGGTTAAACACTCTAACAAGGATTTCATGCTGTCAGTAACAAAATCACATGATTTAGATCTTGGATAAGGACAGCCTTTCATAAGTGAGCCTGCTCAGCACTGGAGCTGGAACTGCTGGGAAAGATCTGAGCAGCAAAGTCTGCAGAGTTTCAGATAATGGGAGGCCAAAATAGGAGATTAGACTGGAAAGCTGCTAATGATTTTACTTTGCTCCACTGAGACTTGCTCTGTGAATGTTTGCAACACAGTTGTTTCCCTGGAATTATTGTCATTTGTGCAAGTATTATTGACCAGCTAAACATAAAATGTTCACAAGAATAAATTAAGAATGTCCCAAAGAATCTTTCTTGAGTCCTTAAAACAGACAGTGTGAATTGTATGTCTCTATAGTTGCCATTATCGGTAGTTAATTTTTTCACAATTTCACTACTCATTTCCTATGATAAATCAGGAGAAAATGTACTCAAGTAACCCCCTGATGTTAATAATTGCAGTACTAATGACAAGTTTTTATATTTGGAAAAAATTGCTGCAAGAATAAAATGGTAATTACTGCATAAAATCCGGAAATGCTTATACTTGATGGGCACTCTGATTTGTGAGATAACTGATTTGCTAACCACACACAATGCAGCTACAGCATCTTTCTAAAATAGTTTTGTCATTGTAATTATACCTTGTGCCAGCAGTTCTAAGCAAAACTTGCTATTAGCTTAATTGAGGAAAGAAATGAAGTGAAAAAATATCTGATCTAGTGGTCTGAAAGCAGGTGCACAGCAAACCCAGAAAATAGGTCCCTGGAGAACACAGGTGTGAGGTCGTGGTCTTGGAGTACTAAAGAGAAATACCACCAATTACACCAAAGGTGCTTCAGGAATGGATGTACTCCATGTTTTTCCTGCTTTTGAAAGAGGTCTTGGGTGAATTCAGCTATATATTACATTACTGAATCTTTTACCTAGGAGGTGTCCTTGTACTGGCTTGGTTGGGAGCTGTGAAGTGCATTTACTTTCCTATCTATCCAGAGAGAGTGGCTGAGGCCCTGAGCAGTGAATGAGAAGTCCATGAAACACAGCAGGACAGGACTCTGGGCTGACCATCCTGTGTGTAGAGTGCACATAGGCAAGTTTGCCTCATAGCCCTGCAAGACCTGGAGCTTGACCTGCAGAGTACAGCAGTGCTGATGATAGCCTACTCCTTTCCATGCTGAATTCCTTCTGGAAAAAAGGCCAGTGCCTGAATTTGGTGACATTACACCTGACAGGGTAGGCGCTATCATGCGGAATGTGACTGGACCATACGATTTATAGAGCACAAGAAAGGGGAAAAATTTTTTCAGATGTAAAATCTGGGCAGTGAGCAGAACCACATGATTTCACAGCAGTTCGTTCTGCAGAAAACACTTCTGTCAGAGACTTTACTACCAGCATCTTCTAAAGCAGCACTAGTTGAAGTGCTGAAGTTCCCTCTTGTGAACAATGCTACCCTCTCATCAAGGCTCGTTTGGCTTGCTTTAGGCAAAAGAAATTCCTGCCCTATTATAAATATCTAGCAAGAGTTATAAATTGGGATGTGAGCAAAAGAGACTGCTTTATTTTAACACCATAACCTCTGGGTTTTTTATTAAATTATTTTGCTGCTTATTCTTCAGTGTCTAGGGTAAAGCTAATTATCCTGGTTTCCAATCTGCCTGCTTATCTACTTTCACTTTAAGAAAATTAATGGGAGATATCTTTGAAGCTCTGTGTTGTGATCTGAGAGTCAGCAACACAAATTCAAGATATTTACTTTGTCTTGAAAGTCATTAATTTCTCCTAGAATGCTATAATGATTTTTAAGCTCATGAAAGGTATTCTACTGTGCTGGTAAATATTGTTTTGTGCATTAAGGGAAGAAAGTGGTTATTTTTTTTTTTCCCGATTTGATTGTTTTGTTACTGATTTACATTGTTAATCAGTTATGTTAGAAATCTACAGAATAAAAGGTGATTTTTCACACAAGATGTGACCTTCATATCACTAGGCAATGTTCAGATCCATTTGCAGTTCTTGTTCCAGGAATTTATTAGCAGTTATGAAAATATGAAGTATGCAAACATTGATATATGCCTGAGGGAAAGTAATTTGATCGTAAACACATGGATTTAAGCTTAGCCCTACTGATCTCAGTGACCAGGTTAAAATTCATTATGTAACCTGGCCTCAGGTAATCTGCATTTTAAATAGCTTGCTGAAACAAAATTTCAAGGTGAAAGATGTTATGCCAGTTTTGCTCACATGATTTGTCATTAGAGTGCTTTTAAAGTGAGGCTTAAATGCTTATAAACAGTTATTATACAGTGTGTTTCATAAGTTAAACAAGTGTGTTCACCATTTTTAGCTGTGGAGTACATTTATATTTACAGACAGTTTTGGGGACAGCTATCATTCCCAGTGGCTCTCAGAAAATAGTGTCTCTTATTTTAGTTGGAGATAATAGCAAGGACCATTTCTAGTAAAATACTTTTCCTTTCCAAAATTTTAGCATTGTGGCTTTTAAGAGACTTAAAATCCTTAAAATAACTCATTTTTTAACTGGGAAAATATTATCGGTTCTTCTTACCTTTTGTTTTGAAAGCTGATGTCAAAATGATACTATAAGTAGGATTTGGGGTCAAACCATGGCCCATTCTTTGCATGAAATTGCAGGGTTTTTATCCAGAGGAGCCCTTGGAAATTTCTACCTAATGGTTCTACCTGATTCTTAAGGATTATAAGATATGGTTCTTTCTGGCCCAAATTGGTAGCCTTCCCTTTATTGATGTGTGTCTTTGCCCAAGCAAAAGTAGATGTGTGAATAACCATGGACATAGTTATAGTCTTAGTTCATTAGTCATTAAGGGTGTAAAACAGAAACTTTGTCTTTTTTTTTTTTAAGAAAAACTTGGTAAGTAAATTTGCTATTTTAAGTCTTAAAACACTGTAACACACATAGAAATCTTCAGCGACAATGAAGCTCAGCAATGAGGGGCTCTGTGTACTCAGAGATTTAGGCTGACCAGTGTTGAAGGCATATTATTAAGTCATTGGATTTTACTTTTGCTTACATCATTCTTAAAATAGACTGTTAGATCCTGCAGAGTGCTAATACCTGTTACAGAAATTTACTGATCTGATTTCATTACTGACATGCCAGGATGGGACATTTTTTCACGCTGTGTGACTCCACAAAATTTTGTTTCTTCTGGAGATCAAAACTTAAAATGGCTTAGATTTACGATGGTGCAGAGTTCATTCCATCTTGAAATTTTCAGGATTTATGGTGTCATTGGTTGGGTTCTTTTTATTTTTAGTAATTGCTGAAAGGAGTACATGCTTGATTTGTTTGGGTTTTTTTCTAAAAGGTTTCAAACTCTTTTTAAGAGTAAGTTGAATTAAGTAGCATCTATTAAAAAGAGCATCTCTTAGCTCTTTAAAGCAGCTGTAGCTCTAAAAGCATCTATAGCTCTTGAAGCTCCTGGGAATCTGTTTTGACCAAAACGATTCTCTGCACAGCCATGAAAGCTCTGAAATTTGAAGAATATTTATAGAAGTCTCATTCAATATCTGAATGATAAATCTATTTCTAATTGTACTTCTTCTGCTATAAAGACATTCAATTCTTCTTTGCTTTATTATGCATATTTATAAGCCTTGTTTAAAAAAAGAAATTGTAAATCAGGGATAAAGCTCCCTTTAGAATAACAGGACGAATGGATTAAATCTTACACAGCTGTTCAGTAACACTTCAACATGAGTTTCTCTATAAAATAAGTATATGGCACTAGTGATATTCTTTTCAATTTCATTGTATACCTGGGTCCTAAATGTTACCCACATTGCATGTTCCCATACTGTGAATATACAGAGCAGTCACATGAAAGCCAAAGATCAAGAGGTAAAAAGTTTTCCTACTCCAGTCAACTTATAATGGTGTATAATCCTATGAAATTGGTGATTAAATGAGTATTGGTCTAGGATACAGCATCTCAACTGACAGTGCATTTTCTTTTCTGTATTTTTATTTGAGGAAGCAGAACTTTTCAAAAGCTTTTTAAGAAGAATGACACAATTGCATCTTGAAAATGAGGTGATTAAATAGAGGTTAACAAATTGATTAAACTCAATTCACAGAAGGAACATGGTAATTTAAATGGGTAGTATTTGGGCTTGCAGATGTGCAAGTCTTGCCTTAATTACCTGACAAGGAATGCAAGGCATTCATTACCTTTTTTTTGTGGATGACCAATAAAATATATACACACACGTTAATAATTGCGTACAGTACTTGAAAGTGTGGTTGATTTAGCTTTGGGTTTTGCTTGTTTGCTTTGGTGAAAGCCACAAAATAAAGAAGTAAATCTCAGGCAGATGTTTGTTAACATGAGTATCTCTTACTTTCTGTGCAGATTTTGTCTGGCAATGCTAAGGAGGGAAACTTTCTCTGCCATGCCAGTGGCATTTCTACTGAAAGCCTTGTCTTAATGCAAAGTTCATGTCTCTTAATATCCCTTAATAGTAAATAAAGGTGCAAATTGAATATTCTGTATAAGCTGTTTAATTCAGTTAAATGTTTTGAGTTACCACAGAATCAATGGAACATTTATTGACACTTACCCCCGTTTTATTATTGTTTTTAGTAGCTGTGTTTTCTAGTGTTAGATTTTTCCTGATATTTTCCCAGTAGCTTTCCATCTGGGTATCATACTTTAGGAAAAGCCTAGTATTTTGTGTGAATTCTTCTATAATAGTAGTTTTCGGTGAATTGTTCTCAATCTTCCTGTTTTGATGCCAGTGGGAAGGGTTCACATTTAGAAAACAACCATGTGGGGCTGTTGAAAGGTTTATTTATTAGGAAAAAAAAAAAAAAAACCAAAAAAAACCCAAAACCAAAAACAAACCAGTTAAAAATTAGTTCCATAATTCCAATATGTCACCACAATTCTCATATTTTTATGACATTAAGAACTGAATGGCCAGAACAGCTGGCCCAAATATTTTCATTTTAGTTCGTCTCCACTTTCCCTTTTATCCTGGGAGATGAGTTGACAGTGGTGGTGTGTGTTTGAATACTGTTTATTAAATCATTGTGTTATGTTTGTTGTTCACAGGTTATATATCTTCATCTAGGCATTTTAATGAATTTTTTATAAGTATTTTTAAATGGTGATCACAGTTGCCAGCAGCACTGGTTAGCCATCTTTACAAACTGTAAAGGAGCTGTGTATGGACAGTTTAAATGTTTGCCAAATATCTCCAAGCGTGTACCTGCCAGCTCAGGAGAATGGGAACACAACTTGGATGAGAAAGGAGCTGAACCTTTGAAACTGCACACTGTGTACAAACCCTGAGCAAGGTCACCCCTTAGCTACTGCTCAAAATAGAGCGTTCAAAACTTGGCCACTTTGGTGCTGGGTCGTCCCCTCCCCGCCTGGAGATCGGCCAAGAAAATGTCTGTTTTGCTTTAAACCTGTTGATAATCTCTAGTGAAAATATAAAATATTTACCTTTTCATTTAAAAACTTCATTGCTATGTGAGAAAATACAGCTTTCTATCTGCTAGTTGTACTCACTGATGCTGCTAGCTTTCATGAACAGCCTTCTAGAATTAGAACAGATTTGATAAAACCTTTAAATGGAATATAAATTGGATTCCATTGGAATCTAATTGCTCAGAATAGGAAACAAAATCCTTTAAATCCTTTTCTTATCTGGCTGAATTTCTGTATGAAAATAGACACAAATACTCTGAAGATGCACACACATGCAGACATACCTACACTATTTATATAAAATCTATACATGCATACCTAGTCTGTATGGGCTTGTCTATTTGTGTGCATATACACTCACTTTTTTTGCCAGTATCCTTACCCCTCAATGTGCCATTATAATCTTATTTGTATTGATGAGTACTGACATGATGACAAGCTTGTATGCAAATTAGCTTTGGCTTTTAAAATTTTATTGAATTTATTCAAACAGTACTGTGTAAAAATATTTCCAGTGCATGATAAGCAATCATTACTCTTATCTCCCCATAACACAGGCATTGCTGGACTTTTGATTGATGAGAAAACTCAGTGCTTACTGAACTCCTTATCAGAAGCCATACTGCATACTTAATATAATTGTGTGTGGGATTAATGTGTGGTTGTGTAATATATATTATTACATAGCTAAAATTCAAGTTTCTCTGTGTGAATCCACTAGTTGTGGGTTTGAGTCAATGAGTCAATGTATGTTTCTGCGATGTGTAGCAAATACATGAAAAGTGCAGGCAGGGGAGTAAGCACAAACATCAAATTGCACCACTTCATCTTTATGTTACTCCATAAAATCGGATTTCATGTTTTGTGGTGGATGCTGTAAATGTCTCCCAGTGGCCTCCTCCTCTTCCCCTCATTTACTTATCCCCTTTGGCCTCAACATGTTGTAAAACTGTCCATGTAAGGCCTCAGAATTTTCTGGAGGTGGTAAACTTGAGCTATGCAGTGTGTGCAGAGGGAGAACCTGCAGAGAATGGCAGGGACAGGACCTGGACTACCCTGACCTGTGACCCTCTGACTGGAAAACTGTCTCAACTTCATCTGCAGTCTGTCCACTGCAAAATAGCAAGAGAAATTATAGTATTCTTCTATATGCTCTGCAAGAGAAGGGTTCAGAAAAAATACTTGTCTTTTTAGTTGGGGTCATAACTAAACTTCCTCTAAAAAGCAGAGTTAAGAGGAGAGTGAATCATAAGCACTGTCACTAAGACCAAAGGTTAATTAATTACATTGAAGAGATTACTTCATAAACAGGAAAGAAGAAAGATGTAATCCACCTAGATTAAACCCTCACATACTATTCCTGTTCAACATTAAGGTTTCCACTGTCACTTTCTAATGCATTATTGGAAATGCTGCATCTTTAGAGACTGTAAAATTTCTTAATAAATTTGGAAAAAATAGTTGAAAAATCTTGTGCAGTATCAACTGTCTTACAAGGTCATCTTGGATTCTGAAGGGTTACAAATTTTTGAACTCCTCAGACTTGTTTCTGGAGTCCTTTTATTTTTTATATTCACTCAATAATAATTTATCATGTGTCAGAACTTGAATGTTTCCCTGCTTGGCTTTGTGACTGAATTCAGCATCACAAATAAGCCACCCTAATTCCATCTGTTTGTACTGCTCCTGCTTTCTGTTTAGATTTTGTCCTCTGCAACTCAAGTGACATACTGCAGTTACCACCTGATCCTAAAATTCATATTAATCCACTCAGCTCGAGCAGAGGAGGCTTAAATTCTGTTCTGGGCAAGGACTGTCAGAAAGGGAATTTTGCTGAAGTACTCCCAGCTGTACTTAATGAGCAATGTTTGCAAGGTATGCCCCTGCACACTGGGGACTGCAGAGGTTTGTTCCATATCTCATTCCTGTGACTGCTTGTTCTGCTAATCATTGTGATTGTCCTTGTGCCTGGATGCAAAATGGAAAATGCCAAGTGCTTCTGGACATGTCTTTGTACTGCTGCCTGCATCCTGCTTGCTGGCCACAAAGCCTCACCTGAGGGCTCTCTTCCTTTTTTCCTCCACTGGCAAAGCTTCTCACTGAGAGTTGTTTCCTTAGCTTCACAAATAGCACCAACATCAGAGAGTCTCTGTTAAGAGTTCTTTCACTCCATTTTCATGCCTTATAGTTACTTTCTCCATTATGTCTTCTTCTGTTTTACTAATGTTCATTAGTGTTTCTGTTTCATAAGGGAAACAGGTCAAAAGAATTGTGTTTAACAGACACTCCAAACTTAAATTTTTAGAAGTAGATCTGCCTCTACCACAAATTGTGACTTTTTTTCTTCAGCAGAAAATAATATTTTTCAGTAGAAAAATAACTGAATGCTTCAGCACAGACAACTCATTCAACCTATGATATTAAACAGTGAGTGGATTACTACTTTAGTTTGAAAATCTACTAATCTTGCTGAAGAACTGAGGCTGTAGATTATAAGACGCTCTCTTTTCTCTTCACAAAGCTGTTTCTGCGTTGTTTCAAGTTAAAACAGCTGTATCTCAAATTACGCATTCAGAGAGAATTTTGACGTGAAACTCTTCAAAACAAAATTAATTTTAATCTTTCTGACTCAATTTTCTGTCAAAAAAGATTGATGAGGCTTTGTTTCTCTTCTTTTCACTATAATTTTGACAGTGAAATATCAGAGCATATTAAGGAGTCCATTAGACATCTGATTTGAAGGTGTGCGATTCTTGTTCGGACTATGAGCACAGATGATGTTGCTTACCTATTTCCCATCCAATATTTCATGAAGCAAATCCAAAATGTGACAATGTGACAGATATATCTAAATGAAAAAAAAGGAATTCCAATATGCTGCCATGATAAATTTCTTTAAACAAGTGTCCTTAAATATCTGCCCATTATTACAATAGAGTTCATAAGGTACTGGCAGTTTAATTTAGACCTTTAAGTGGTATTTCTAAAGAGTTTCTTATTTGGAATTATGCTGTCTAACTCTGCTCCAGAGTTAACACTCAACACCAGTGCTGACTGCCTGAAGTGTGTGGTACAAAGTGTGTGTCTAAGAGCCATCATTGCAGCAAATCCTCAGCATTTATCAATATGAAAAATGATACTAATAAATCAAGTGGAAAAATTCTTGAACGGCAGTTATTGTGAATGCATTTTTTTCCCTTCTCATTTTTCCTAATGCACTGTTTGAAATTCACAAAGACCATTTGTTCATGCTCCTCTGCAGAGGTTGTATATTCTTCCCACTTTGCTCCTTACCTGAAGATGAGTGCATCAGCAGCAAAATTTTCTATTTACTGTGCAATTCGTAATCTTAGAGATCTGCAAAGCCTTGTTTTCCTAGTGCCTGGTGTGTCACTACTGCAAAACTCCAGGGATGTGTTTTGCTGTGGAGATGACAACATAATCCTTAACAGCAAAAGATGTAGAATGCCCATGCTATTGACCTGTCCCTGAGTCCTAGTATCTGCTCATCCAAATAGTTAACACACCTTTCTGTCATGATCTGTGAAAATTATCTAGATTTCAAGAGCATTCTTGTTCAAATTTGCCAAAACAAAAAAAAAAGCTGTGAAGGGTTTTCTCAAAATTGAAATTTCATGTTAATAAAGGACAGGGTTTCATCCTGTTAGTATTTCCTTTAATAAGAGAGTCTTGCTTGCACTGTTCTCCAGGTTAAGGATGAAGATTCCTTAATTCAGAAACAAAAAGCAGCTCATTTTCACAGTAGGGATGGAGAGTGCCTTAAACTCCTTTTATTTGCTTTTTATTGGCTGGCACTGGAGCCCAAAGAAAACTCCCAGCTGGGTGACTTGTGGTGACTGCAGTCTACAACTACCTGCTGTGAGAATGAACTGGGACTGTGCTTTCAAGCAGCTGAACCACAGTTATCAAGAAGTGCAGAAATGAGATAGAAGATGCTTTCCACTCTTTGGAAGATGCACAAAGGACATCTCCAACTCTTGAAATCCTGGAAGTGTTTCCTATGCAGAAGAGTTGCACGGTAGTAGAAAAAGTCACTCTTAAAACACATCTTTAAAGCTAGATGTGTGCTTCTAAACTAGAATTTTGTAAATTAAATGCAACAAAATTCTAACAATAAAGCAAAAACTCTGCTAAAATCCTACATGAATTTGCAAAATTAAACCTTGTGGTTCCTTTTCCTCTGATTGTGAGATTCAGACACTCTTCCCATATATCTTGTAAATTCTGTAGTTAATATTAGTCATTGAATTTCGCAGCTTTTTTTCTACCAGATTTTCCCTCTTGTTTTTTTTTTCAATATGATAAGGGAGTGGCTTGCAATAAAGAAAAATTTAAACATCTTAATGGCATCAAGTAAAAAACAATTCAATAAAATTGTTATAGCATAAGAGTATTTGAGTTGTTTTTCAAACTGTTCAGTGTTTCTGAGCTAGATATTCTTCTTAATTTAAAAATTATATAGGCTTATAAAATGTGCCTTCCCTGCATATTCTTGGAATAATATGCAATGTGCTCATGGAAAAATTAAATGGAAAAAAAAATAATTTTTCTCAAAAATTACCTAGCCAGAAGCATAACGGATATTTCAAATATAAGTTGTCTGATGAGGTACAGTGAAACAGTGCTGGACAATGTATGTTTTGAACAGGATTTATGAAAGACTGACAGTGTTTTGTAAGAGAAATATGAAACTCAATAAATTATTCTTCCCTATGGGCCTAGTATTATCTGTACTGGCATCCTATTATTATTCAGAATTGCTTGCAGTAATACCTCTGGCAAATGGATTTCCTGATGCAGATGCAGCCGATGTTATGTGGATAAATGGCATTTTGTTTTGTTTGCAAACCCTCAGGTCATTTAACATGGTTCCTGAAATTTTAGCAGGCAGTTGAGCAGTGGTAATAGAATAATATTTACAAATTCAGCAAGTAAACATTGTGTCTCATTACATTTGATCTGTTTCTCTGTCCCAGCTCAATATTCACTGGCATTGTGACTGGAAAGCAAAGAGCCTGTCAGAGAATGCTGAATGCCCCCTGAGCCTTGTTTCAAAATCACTGTTTGGTTTACACTTGAAGCATCTGTTGAACAGTAGTGATTGTTGCATTTGTTGTTTCTCAGGTAACTGACACAATGCGTTCTTATTCTCTTTAGAAACCTTTCTTTTGTTTTGTCTAGAAAATGTCCTTGAAAATTTTCAATAGCTTGCCAAAAATGGCTGAAAGGTTCACCTTCTATAAAGTATGTCTGATGTGGAAGAGACAAATTTCAAGAGACTGTAACTTTGACACTGATCACAATTTTAGTTTTACCAGATAACACGATAGTAGCAAATCTGAGGCTCACAGGAAGTTTTACCTGACTACAAATAGCAAAGTTCTTTGGAACATCCTCTGACCATTTCATTACTAATTATCCTTTGTTTTTGTTGTAGTTCTGCCTGTACTGTCAGGAACAGAGTATTTTTGTCTTTGGCTGGTACATATTTGGTTTTTCTTTCACTTTTTACCTTCACCCAAATTTCCAGTGCGTGCATTCCATGTCACCTTTAGGAAACTGAGAAACTGCACATGCTGTACTTGTAGAAAGAGAAAGCAGTTAAAAAGAAGTTAGAAGGATTTCTCTCTCAGCATTTAAAATGCAAGATCTCTTTTCTTTTTTTTTTTGCGTATGCTATAACTTCAACAGAGTTTTCTGTTTACTCTTATAGAATTTATCATATTTGCAGTTAATCTTATTTTGCTGATTGCATCCTAATTTTGCCTCAAACATTGGCTGACACTGAAAGTCTCTCTGCAGCCTTTAGAACTGCAACAGAGATTTGTGTTTGGCATGTCTGAGACAGCAGGACTCTGTTGGTTCCCTCTGTGTTTCTACCAAATTCTGAGTGATGCCATTTTACATTGTTGTGTAAGGTTGATAGCAAGAGAGAAACCTCAGAGAAATCTGTGCTTCTTGTTTTCACCTATAAATAGAGTGTTACACGGAAGATTAATTTTTTTTTGAGAAAAAATTTCAGATTTTGAGAAAATTTCCGATGAGTAAATTTTCTATTACATCTAGATTGTGCTACTTCTCTGCTAATGAAATGCAGGAAAAGTTACTATAAACTNCTTTCACTTTTTACCTTCACCCAAATTTCCAGTGCGTGCATTCCATGTCACCTTTAGGAAACTGAGAAACTGCACATGCTGTACTTGTAGAAAGAGAAAGCAGTTAAAAAGAAGTTAGAAGGATTTCTCTCTCAGCATTTAAAATGCAAGATCTCTTTTTTTTTTTTTTTTTTGCATATGCTATAGCTTCAACAAAGTTTTCTGTTTACTCTTATAGAATTTATCATATTTGCAGTTAATCTTATTTTGCTGATTGCATCCTAATTGGCTGCATTGCATCAAACATTGGCTGGCACTGAAAGTCTCTCTGCAGCCTTTAGAACTGCAATAGAGATTTGTGTTTGGCATGTCTGAGACAGCAGGACTCTGTTGGTTCCCTCTGTGTTTCTACCAAATTCTGAGTGATGCCATTTTACACTGTTGTGTAAGGTTGATAGCAAGAGAGAAACCTCAGAGAAATCTGTGCTTCTTGTTTTCACCTATAAATAGAGTGTTACACGGAAGATTAATTTTTTTTTGAGAAAAAATTTCAGATTTTGAGAAAATTTCCGATGAGTAAATTTTCTATTACATCTAGATTGTGCTACTGCTCTGCTAATGAAATGCAGGAAAAGTTACTATAAACTATTTAATGAGAGTTTTTCCTTCACTTTGCACTGTGAGCTTTTTTAAAGTGATAAGTTCAGAAAAAAAATGGCTTGATGCATTCTCATGAATGATTTATCACAAAATGCATGTTACACAGACTGGCATTCATATCATTACCTTCATGTAGTTCAGGAGTACAGAAAAAAACTGTTGAAGGAGAGGTAATCAAAAAACAGGCTGCTGTTCTTGTTTCTGACTCATGATATTGCAATATAGTAAAAAGGAAGTAACATTTAAAAATTATTAGCAACTGTTAATTAGTTTTGATAGAAACATATAGCCTTCTATCTACTTGGGCTGCAAGGAAATTCTGTGGCATTGCCCTACAAAGCTGTAGAGTTAGATAGAAATACCTAAAGCAAGTCTAATTTCCAGAAGTAGTCTAGTTGCAGCAGGTTAGCAATTCAGCACAGGCTGTTTCTCTACCAAAGGAGCTCTTTCAACATGCATCCAAGCTGTGAGCTATGAAGATTGCCTGTAGAATAGATCAAATTTCTGTCACACATCTTAGAACATTTCTGCTCTTTTCTATTTTTACTCTGGAGCTGGGAATATTTTGCTGGGTGGGTCTCCCTGTAAAGCTAAAGGGAGACAGAGGAATTTTCTGAATATCCTATTTTTTCCTTAGGATGTATAAGTTTGTTGTACTGTGTCACTGAAAGGCCCAGTTGCATTTCTTTGGTGTGAGTTGCTGAGCTGGCCCATAAGTTGCGTGCCAAGTTTGATGTATAAGAGCAAGAGAGAACTTTGCTTCGTGTACCCATGTGCAGTTTTCCTACTGCTGCCGTTAAACTTACCCAGTTGCTTTCCAAAGGCAGCCAGAGACAGAATTTAGTACAAGTTATTAGATCTCTTGCAGATAGAAGGCCAGAAAAAGAAGCTGCTGAAGCTGCAGCAGAGAAATTATAGCTTACTTAGGAAAAAACAGGTTTCAGGAGGGAAAAACTAGCATAATTAAACTCTATGAAGAGAAGCCTGGCATAAATGCTGGGATTGGCGGTGTAGAAACAATGCAAAGAACCAACTTCTAATGGGAGTTGGTGGAAAAGGAAAGCTTTGTGGATGTTTTGGCCCTAAGACCAACATTTTGTCATCTGAAATCAGCAAGATCAACTCTGAAAAGGATACTGCTTCTTCTGTACTGCAGGTTGTGTGAATCCTACCCCCAGGCTGCTTCAAGCACTCTGCTGTGGAATGCTGAAATCAAAGGGAGGGTTCCCTAAGGCACTGCCTCATGAGAATGGGAGTGCTAATAGCTGGGTATCTTCTTTAACTATGAGGGTGCTGTATTATTTGCATCAGAGTTGAACTTCTATACCCAAAATAATAAAAAATCCAAAGCATCTACAGCTAATGCTTTCTATGTTTTCAATGGCTATAAATACTGTTTTGGAAAATATTGTTGGAAACATGAGTGAGAATTCCTGAAATCAGTTATTCTACCACGGTGGCATTTGTTTTGGTCTTTTCTGGAGAAATCTGTGTATAAAGCTAGAGGGGAAAAAAGCTGTAGAAAGGGAAAAGGAGATGGAAATTAATTTGGGATGTGGATGAAGCTGACCCTGTGTAATAAAAATGTAAGCAGTAAATAAAATGTTTAGGCAAGCTTTTCAGAGCTCTGTACTTGCCTGAAGACACTCAAATATCTGAAAATGCTGTTACCTAGCTGTCTACGTCTTCAGCCAAATAAGACCCTACAAAGGCAAAGCTTTTGCTGTGCATACTTCTATGAGAAACACCCTTGCAGTCAGCATGTGCAAAGTGCATGTGGAAAATAGGAAGTAAGATGGTCTAATATTTTTCAAAGTTGTGATTGACTGCACTTTGTAGCAAGCAACTCTGGCCTGATATATTCTACTCAAGATCTTATTTAAGACAATGTTCTAGTGATAGACATTTGGTTTAGTATGGTTACTGTAGAGCATCAATTCACTGCACTGTACATAACTTCAGAAGTAAATGATTCTTAAAACCACATTTAGGAAGTAGTTAAATAATGATTGACTCTTGTGAACCTTTTTGAAAAGTGGTGAGGGAGTAAACACCTATTTGCTGCCCATAACTTCCTGCTGTCATAACTCCATGGTAGTTGCTTTGTAACATTTTTTTTGCATTTCAGCATCTCTAGTGCTAAAATTTGTTAACGATTAAGTAGTTTTTCCCCACTGAATTTGCATTTTGAAGTAAGAGTAGCTCTGTATCTAGGCATTTGGTAGAATGATTTACTCTTAATTCATCCGTCTGTCATTTTCAGGAGTTTAATTCATATTTTAAAAGTCTGAACCGGCTTTGAATTCTGATTTAAACAGCAAAAGTTGTCTTCTTCAGTAGCAAAAAAAAACAAAAAAAAAACCAAACATTAAAATACTCTCTGAAAAAAAATATTGCTATATAAACCAGGAGTGTTCATCTACAATATGCCATGACTGTTTCCAGAAAGAAAATAAACTATGCTAGTTATAGGTGTCATTACTCCCAGTTTCCACTTTTCTGGTTTTCAGGTAGTTATGGAACAGAAAAAAACATGGAGTATTCTGGCACAGTGGACGTGTTCGCTACCTCTATTTCAGCATATGCAAAACATCAATGAACTGAATGAACTGCTACAGAGCAAGTGCGAAAAGGAAATAATGGACATCAGAAATGCAGCAACAAGTCTAGGTTGCTCCGTAGGATTTGTGTTTGCAAGAAAATAGAAGTAAATGCCCAGAGCAGATCTGTCAAATGTTATTAAGCATCTTTTATTTACTCAGTTTTTCCATGCTTGGTCTGGAGCAGTTGGCAAATGATTGATGTCTATGCGTTGCTCATTCAGTCATAAGATCCAGATATACCAAAGCTCCTTGAATTCTCTTTCAAAGTTTATGAAGAAGGAAGAACTCTACAGCATGGGCCTTTTAAATAGCCTTTTTTTCACGTTGTTAGCTTTAAAAGTTCTTTGTGCCATTTTCTCTCTGTTATTTGCTCCAGATTCTCAAGATCAGTCCTCAGCTTAGCAAATACCAGTCAGTCATGGCACCTGACATCTCTCAGAATATCTTCTGTTAAAGGGTAGACTCTGAATGTTCTCATTCACCAAAGCTGCCTTTCTGCTGCCCAAATGATTCTTCTGTTTAGTCTCAATTAGTGTTGGAATCCTCAGTGCAGCTTTTCTACGTGGCCACAGTTGAACCCAGGGTTTCTACAGATACAGTATAAAGGTTTTGAACAGGCAGCACTCTAAATGTCTTGGGAAGGTGCAGACAGAAATGGAGCACAGAGATATCTGAAATGAGCTGAAGAAATTACTGTTAAGGTTGGCTGGGCAGGAAGTTTAGGCAATGTAACAACCTTTCCAACTTGCGTTTTTAGGTGTTTTAATGTCTGCTGAGACTACTTTTGCCCTGATTTTCAGTGGCAAAAATGTAGTGAAATTTGAGCTGGAAGAGTTTTTCAGATTTGCTCACATGGGCCTTTTTTCATCCAGTTGACTGATGAAATATAACACATCTCATGGATTTCTCATCTTATTTCATCTTTTTCTTTTTACTTGTAATTTTCATTGGTTTTTTTTTTTTTCTTTTGGCTTTTATTTTTTCTCTCTCCTATATACATGATTATTTTACTGTCCTACCTATACTTGTCATTCAACTATGAAAACATAGCTGGACTTCAAATAAATTAAATTTTCATTAAATACTTCTCCAATTTGAATTTGTTATGTTTTGAACTGAGGGGGAAATCATAAACAAAAATAAACCTGACTGTGACCCTAGGTGGAGAGACACATGAGCTGTCCCTGCCTGTGGTGGGGGGTGAGATGAGTTGGGACTGGATGACCTTTAAGGTCCATTCTAAACCCTTAACACTCTGTGATTCTATGAACTTGGTAGAAATAATTCCATTAAAATTTAGGGTTTCTCAGCTATTCTCAAAAGTAATGTATTAACAAAACTGTAAGCTTTCTTAAGCTAGTCTACCATTCTTAGGTGAGTTTTGAACTTTACAAGGAAGCTCTTCTTGTGTCTCTGAGACCATTGTATTTTCCAAGCATGCTTCTACAGAAACTGCACAATTCCATTTCTGGCATGTCATTGTTTTATAGGCTATAGCTCCAAGCTCTTTGGAGAGAAGAATCAATTGAGCAGTCTATTTTGAATAGGGAAAACTGTATTACATGGGAGATTGAGCAAGGTCTGTATGACAGTTCTTTTGGCTTTGAAATCTTTAGAGCTATAGAATGTATTTAAATGTGTGTTAAAACTTAAATTTATTATTTAAACTGCAATTTAACTCTGTTATGGGTGCCATGCAAAAAAAAAAAAATCATTGAATTCTTTAGTAATGTTGCAGTATATAATAACAACATGACATGGTACATGCCCTATGGGCTTGTTTGAATGCTTTGTGGTACTGAAGCACAGCAAAAAGGAACCATTCTCTGCCAGGTAATAGCAGGAGAAAATCAAAGCTCTCTGGTCATGTTAAACTGTATTTTGGGATAATATAGTTTGTGACAATATAGTTTGTGACCTACATCTTCACTTCACTGAGACTATTCAAGGTGATAAAATAGGAAAGTAGTTAGTATAATGATTTTTTGTCTTGAGGCCTGTGATAGTCATAAGAACCGAAATCCATGCAGCATTTATTTTAAGTAGATAATTAAGAGGTCAAGTATTATGGAAGCCATAAAAAACTGCCTGAATACTAGACTTGAATGTGAGCAGGCTTAGTTTTGCCAAGATAGAAATTAGTAAGTATTTTAGAAAGATTTTGTAATAGTGAAAGATTTGGTTTCTGGCTATAAATTTCAGGCATGTGACAAAGTAGTTAAGTTCTGATTTTTGTTGCCCTATTCCTAGCTCTCTTGATTTCTCACAGCTTTGCTTAAATATTGGTATATTTACTGCATAACCAGGATAGCAAAAAATATCATAATTGTGTTTTCTGCATCCAGAAATACTCATTTTTCAGGTGAAGAATGAGCAGTCATATAGCAAGTACATTCTTGATATTTTCCATGTCTGATGCTGTCCTAAGGTGACTTGGGAAAAACATATTCTAAAACGCTTTATGCCAGCCAATAAAATGTCATTAGGAGAACAAAATGCTCGTGTTACTGCTAGGTTTTCTGGGAATTTTATTCCAATAATGAATACTTTAAAATATATTAAGAGTCACTGAATGAAAGTTTGACAATTCAATTAAGTGAAACTGATTTCTGATTAGTATTTAATTAAAAACTGAATGCAGATCAGGAAAAGAATGCCTTTGTTTTACTAATTACAAAAAAAATTTTTGCTGCTTACAGTTAGCCTGGTGGTTTGTGGGCTCCTTGCATATGAAAGCAATGAAATAAAACTCTGTGCATCCCATGCGAGATGTTTGGTTTTTCTCTTGAGTTCTCATGTGGTGTTTGTTTTTGGTCATGTGAGTGGTGGTGTTGTGTAGCTAAAAATGCATGTATGTAATACTTGAGAGGAAAACAGGGAGCATTTAATGTGTAACTTTAAAATGTGTAATGTTGGCACTTCACTTAAGTGGAGCGGGCTCTTGTCTCTGAAATCTGCAGGATTCATCTCTGTGCAGATCTAGAGCTGTGTAGTGCCCTTAGCCTGGCCTGTATGAGAAAGAGTTTTCCTTCAGGAGACATTCTGTCCTGGGGGCAGAAACCAAGGCTTTGGTACAGATGTACAGATCCGGGGACTTGGATGTGCCCAGCATGTAGAACCCGTAGCTGTTTCTTCCCAGGAGAAGGAATTTTGGCTGCTCTTCCTCACCATGTAGAGTATTCAGAAGAGCCATGTGTCTGAGAACTCAAAGTTTTACATTTACCAAGCAACATATTAGTATTTCTTAGTATATCATACAAAACCAACTTCTTCAATTTTATTTAATATCAGGCATTTAACAACACTTTCTAGGGAAGTGGATTACTTGCTGCTGTGGAAATGTGTTAGTGATATAAGTATTTAACACAACTTAAAAGGTATTCACTGAAGCCAGAAAAAGCCTCTTAATAATTGTTTTTATCCTTTACCTCCTAAATAAAAAATCTCAGGTATAATTTATAACTATAGAGGGGGAAAATAAAACTAAATTTGAAGATCCCCCATTCAATTTCTTTAAGAAATCACAGTTTTGACTTATTCAGGAAAATCTCATGAATTATAGCTGGTAATACTTGTAATCTAAAGGTTAATTTTTTGCCCGGTGTGACGGTGGAAACACGACTCACACTGAAAACGGTGACAAAGGTCAGCCCTTTATTATTCCCCAGTACAGCTTTTTATACCTTTTTTCTCACATGCACATAACACCTGTGTGCCCTTGAACTCTTTTTCAATTGGTCAATACACATCAGCACCACGCTGCTTCTCCTTCAGTGTTGTTCACCTGTCTTATACAGCTACGCTGTAGCCCCATTCCTATTCTCTCACACCAGAGTACAGTTAGAATTCAAAAGTCAAACTTCCTGTTCCTTTAGAGATAGACTGCTCTTGCCAGTTTCCCATTAAAGAAATTTCTGTGCCTCAAAATGATTTGTGGTCAGTTCATGTCAAGAGATTGTCATGAGTATATGGAGAGACTGTTAATCTGTAGTACATTTTAAACTTTTATACTATTCTAGGGTTGTTTCTACAGATTATATAAGTTCAGGAATTTGATCACACCTGTAAAACCAATGCTTCTGGAGAGCATATCATTGGTACTGAAACCAAACTGAAGGAGGGGAAAATACTTGCTTTTTGGAAAACTTGCATCAATACTGACACTGTTCAATATCTGTTTCATCTAGGGCAGTGATTCAGTAAAGCTTTCTAATTGCTAGGGAGAGAAATTTTAACTTCATTTTGGAATCTAGGCTTCTTTTCATTATTTTTTATCAACACTTATATAATTTTTCAACTGACCAATATTTTGGCCAGTTATTGCCAGTAGAAATTGGGAACATGGTCTAAAGAGGTTGGTTAGAAATGAGTGGTGCAGTAGCAGATACAACAATATCTGCAACAGTGGGTAAATATAATTTCCAATTCAGTTATTTAAAGGATTTGCTGTTTTAATATCACTGCTGAAGGAATGATCTGAGTGAGTTGTTGAGATGTTTTAAGTCAATGTTTGCTTCTGAGCTCAAGTGAATTCTCTCACCTTAGAGTTTTGTTTAATTATGCAATTCCTTGATTTATGCTTTTGACTTCTGTAAATACCTGCTAGATAGCTACACTGCTATTTAGCAACTTGCACATGTTTATAAAACCCAGCTTGTTTTTGTAAATTATGATGTGTAATGGTAAAACTTATCACTTTGGTAATAAGAGGGTTTTGTTTCTTAGCAGAGAAACAAACTGATTACTGGAATTTTTGAGATCAGATTCTCTGTAGTAACCTTCACCTTGTTGAAAAACCAATGAAAGGAACCAGACAGAAATGACAATGTAAACATAACCTTTTGTTTCTGTGGCTCTGGGTGCAATTAGACATAGGGATAACTTACCTAAGAAGGATAGAGAAACCTCATAATTAGGGGCTTAAAAAAAAAAAGGAACAAAATTCTGTTGGGAAAAAGGCAAGTAAAAGTCAAGCAAAAGTTTTTTATTGTTGCCTGAAATTCTGTGATGAAATGACTAATAGATCAATGGGAGTAACTGAAAACCTAGTTCTCCAGTAAAAGTAAAAGTTTTTGCTTTGCGTAAAGACAGGGATACATTTTTTTTCTGTAATTTACAGTGAAATAAGCTATACTTGCAATATTAGTAACTAGGTTTTTTCTTCTTAGAGCAAAGAGTGCTGTAGGTCTTCACTTCTTCAAATGCTGAGCCCTAGGTTTTGTGCTCTAATCAGAAGTAATATGGGTGTTTGCAATTTCCTGTGAAGAAAAATCTCTTCTTTAATAGCTTGTTCTGCAGATATTTTGAGGGAAAATGTTCTGACTTCTTCAGATTTGTAATAGATGAAAGACATGAATTGATGCAGTTCATAACAGCACAGAAAACTGCAGGAAAAAACAGTGTCTGATATAGGTAATGAGAGCTTTTTTGGGAGTGTGTCCTCAAGGGATTGTTTTTTCCCCTCCCTTTTGGCATCATGCATAACCGTCCTGGTGCTCTGGTTTCACTTAGACGAGCTCACTCAGGAGGGTCTGTGGATGAGTGGCTGCTCACTGTGCCTCACTGCCTGGGACGACTGGTCAAAATCAGGAGAATTTCATGAGTGGATGCACAAGGTTTGAGTAATGTGCTTGTTTAGCAATTAAACTCTGCCGGTTAGTGTCTAAATGCTGTGACTCCTGCTATGCAAAAGAAATGGTCAGTCAAAAATGTTTCCTTCAGTGTGTTTCTTACATGAGAAAAATAGCAACTCTACTTGTTGGTGCACTGAATCACTCATTCAGAACAGCTTTTACTGAAAATCTATTTGAGTCATAACTTAATACCCTTTAATTAATGTATGTAACTAAAGGCATTGTTAGCAACCATAAGAAAATACACAGCTCAGTTGTTATGTAGGAATTGAGAAGAGCTGAACCAGTGTAGGAACCTTATAATATAACTTTATTGTTATCCAGAGGTGACAGGGAGATACATACCTCTCTATTACATGTAATATGAACTCTATGGAGGAAGGAAGGAAATGGCTGCTTCTGTCTTTTAAAATACAATAGACAATAAACCTGGATGCTCGGAATGATTCAGTGCATGTGTTAGAGTGTGTGTGTGGGAAGTCTTGAATTATGAGCGGATTGACAGTTGTATGCACAGTAATTCCCTTCTGACAGATAGCCAGAATGCTAATAGTGGCAGGCAGGCATGAAGAAAACCATGAAGAATGGGCCAAGAAAATGTTCTTTTCCTGGATCTGATCCCTGTAACCAGGCAAGCTTTGTGAGTTACTTCTTATAATTAAAGCTTTCACTGGTTCAAATTTTTCTCCAGTGGCTCTAGAATATTTTAATTTGTTTTAAAATTAGTCTTTTTCAACACCAATTTTATGATTAATTTTTAATATATACCCTATAAAATATATCAGGGTGTGAACTTTCAAAGATCATGAATTGCCAGGCCAGAATTGGCAACGCTGAAATACTGTTCTTTCACTTGGCCACAAAACCTTTATATCTTAGTTGTCACCAGTTTAAAGAGATGATTTAAAAGCAGTCAATTGGCCTTTAAATGCCTTCAGAGATCCCACATAATTACATAGATGCCAAGTTCTACCCACAGGCAATCTGCAAAATTTCCTAGCACTCATAAATTGCCTTCATCTAGGCTAAAAAAGAAACTATTATCCTTGTTAATAGATCTGATTTCATAATGACCTGGATCTCATGATAAATAAGTATTAGCGTTCCTTCTTTGCTAACATTTAAAATGAGAAGATTTTTGAACTATTCAAGATCTTAATACAATTCATCTGTTAAAGGAATTTATTTGAAATGGATGCCAACTGTACATTATAAATTGCTCTTTATCATTTGAGAAGGAATTCTTGGGCAATGAGGAGGGCAGTAAAGACAGATTATGCCAAGTGATTTCATTAGCTTTGTATGGAGCAGATGGGCTTTTCTATTACAGGAATATCTGTGGAGAATGTTTTGAAACCTCCTGCAAGAGCACTTGCTCTAAATTTCCTGTTTCTTCTTGCTTGTTTTTTCAGATCCATGGGTAAGGTGTTACCAGATTTACTGTTATTTTAGAAATCTCTTTTATCCGCGGGCTGAATGGTGGTTGTCACGAACAGTTTAAAGGATGCGAGTCTGTTGCTGATTAGTAAAGAGTAAAGCTCAGTCCTCATTCCCAAAGCGAGCAGGACTGAGATATGGAGCAGAGAAGCTATTTGGCACAGTGCCTAAGACATGCAGAAAAGTCTTCTGCACTGGTTTATTAATACAGAGACAAATATATGTGCATTTGCAAAACCTAAATATTTTAAACCATGGCTGTGGAAGGAAAGACTTCATCTAAAAACCCCTACAGTTACGTCTTCCACGTGTTAGTGTATCTAAGAGATTGCTAAAATATGCTGTTGTATGGAGCAAGCACAAATCATACCTCACCTCTCTGATTTGTTATTGCTAAAGAAAAGCATTAGAGGACTGTATATTGCCCGCTGTGCCTTGGGGTTTGAGATTTTGTTCCCAAATTATGTGGGGATTCTGGGTGGTTGGTTGGGTTTTTTTAGTAAAAATGAAGAGAACAGAGAAGGAAAACAGTCACTATGTGTTTGTTTAGTTGAAAGTTTCAAGTTATTGGAAGGAATGATGCAGCTTTATTCTTTCATAAAGCTAAACCAGGATAAGGATTTTTTCAGCACTTTAGTATTTTTTAAAAATCCTTTCCTAATATTTTGTAAACATTCTCTTGTATCTACTTCCACACAGATTTATTTAGTCACTTATTTATAGGTAAGGTTAAAAGACCTGTGAATTATATCCCAAGATAATATACCCAGTAACCCCTGGATTATGACTTTTTTTGTAATTTTTTCCAAGAGCTGGATTCCCTTTGGATGTAGAGCTGTCAAACAGATACTTCAGATTAGCCAACATATTCTGGTTGGTTCTCAAGAACTGTGTTAGAACTGATTCACCAGTCTTTGAAGAATTCAGATCTTGGGAAAAGCCGGAGCGTCTCCTAGGATTTCAAGGGGTTTGCATTTGTTTGACTGGTGTTTTGTTTTTTATAAATATGCACTCATTCCTTCCCAATAAGCAGATAACAATATCCAATTCAACCATGTAGCACATCCCAAGGGAAGACTTTATTCTGCTTGTTCACCTCAAGTTGCCCAAACTGATCTTGGCATTAAGCTAAAGGAGTTTTCTTTGGTCCAGTCTTTTACATAAGAGCAAGATGAGCAAGATTTGAGACTTGTGATTAACCATGATGTCAGCTATGGATCTCAAAGCCCTATGTTACCAGACTAAAAAAGAGACTTTTATTTTCTTTTCCTTTTTGGCTGTCTGCATAAGCCTTTGTCTAGAATCAATGTGACTTGGAGTTTTGGAAGCAATAGAGATAATTTAATTGCACCATTTCTGTAGTTTGTAGGAAGCAAATCTGGGGTATGTAACCTGCTTTCCACACCCCCACACACATCCCCAACCACAGAATAAGTAGGGACAATAAAATATTTTGTGTTTTCTGAAACTCAAGGTTACTAATCTCCTTTTCTCCAAAAACAGAGGCATTCAAGACACACAAATAAACTCCAAGTCTTTTTTCTGAGTTCACAGGTTCTCATGAGTTACTGTTATAAAGCAGTGCATATGGAATTGAAGCAGGTTAAATTCTGGAGTAGCTCTGTTCATTTCCCTGAGTTGCTCTGGCACAAAGTAACTCCTGTTTTCTGATCCTATGGATGCTGAAGTGCCAAGGCTGCTGGCTCCAGGCACCACAGGGATTGGTCACCCATCGACTTGTGTTACCTGGAGGCTCCATGGCAGCCACAGGGAACACAGGAAAACTGGTAAAACTTCTAAGAGTTTTGGGTGAATTAACATAGGAAACAGAGAGAATTGTGTGATTTAGGATTGTTTTGAAGGACCTGGATGTGGATGATGTGTAATATATTTACAGATTAGCCTTTCTGCAGTTGTCTCCCATGTGGATTGATTGCTTGAGCTTATTCTTGAAAATAGTTCTTTAAGTTCAGCTTAACACTTTTGTAATTTCTTACATAAATTTATAGTTTTCTCTTTGGTTGCTGTGCCCAAGAACATCTGATTACCAGTGTTCGTTGCAATCTCTGTGGGAATAAAATCACAACCAGCATTGTGCTCTGACTAGGCTCATTCTCTTGATTGCTGTCTTTGACTCTGGATTGCAAATGAGCTTTCAACAATAAAACCATACAAAAGAAATTAGGAAAATGTCAGGGCCAGATCTACTAGTCCCTCCTGATGACTGCAGGATTGACAGAAATACTCGGTACAGCTGACGAAATGAGAAAAAATAATAGCTCAACTTTGAGCTCTGAGTTATAAACCTTTCCACTTAGCAGAGCTCACATTTACTAGAGTTGTTTGTTAAAGCATCTCTTGTCTCTGATCTGTCTCTCATATGCAGTTTAATCACATTTATCTACTTAATATTTTAGGAAGAGAAGTTCTGAACCTTAGGGAAAAGCAATACATTGACTTTTATTTGACAGTTCATTATATTGCAAAGGACATTGCATTTCATGGGAAGCTGTCCCAGGAACATCAACAAGTGCCTCTGAGTGCTAATTTAATGCTTCGGAGCTTCTCTGTAAGTGGAACTTTCCTAGCACTGTGTTTTGATTCATTAACAGCAATTCCGTGCATGTCTCATGGAGCTCCCCCTTCCCAAATCAAATTGCCTTGCAAGTCATTAATATTTTTACCTGATTTTTTAAAGTGTTTCAATTGTTTAGTGTAGTTTTCGGGTCTTGCAAATCTCTCTATGCATCATTCTGAGAAAATACTTTAAAGTCTGCTGACAAAACTGGGCTTTTCTCAAAACAGTAGGGAATAGCATTCCCCTTCTTGCCTCCTTATCACAAAATCCATTAAAGTGGCATTACAGAGCCTTTGTGTAGGAAAGAAAAGTTCAATTTTTAAATAAATCCAAGAGAATTAAAATCCCCTCTTTCAATCTGTGAGAGCACTGTTCTGATAGATCAGGTCACATAGCAAGGGGGAGCACCTCCCTGCTACACTTTCAGTTCTCTTGAGCAGAAAATCATTCAGTGGCCTGGAAGTGCAGTCAGGTCAGATCCAAACATTATGGGCCAGCAGGTAGGACATTAACCTTGGAGACAAGAGTCACTGGTTCTAGTTCGTTCTTTGAGTATTTCTTTAGAAATTAAATAAAAAAATTCCTGAAATATAAACCATAGACTATCACTATGCATCTAGAAGAGTGCCCTGGTCAGAACCATGCTCTTTCTGGTAGCTCTTTCATGCTATCTTTCTGGTTCCACACAGACGTGAAAAAGCATATCTGTGTTTCTGTAACTGGGAAAAATAGTGTTAGATGAACAGATTAAATATCTATTTACATAATGCATGTGGGTTTGCATTAAGGCAGTCTGAATTCTTTTCGAGAATTGTTACCATGATTGTCTTCTATGGAGACAGGTTTAAGCTGGAAATACCATTATGATGGTATCCAAACACTTTTTTGTTTTGTATGACTTCATTTTGCAGACAAAGTTCTATTGCAGATTGTTAACTCTTTCTGAAAGAACTTATTTTGAAAGTAACTTACTTTTAATGCTGACTTCTCAGATTCAACAGATGAGGATTTAGATAACATTTCTAAATTGTCTTGCATGGGATCTGTGTGTTTTGAGGGTTGGTACTCACTAACAGACACAGCCTTTAAAGGCATATAGAGATGCTGCAGTTTTCAGTTAAAACTTTGGACTTGATAAACCAAAAAGAAAAATTTAGCCTTTTTTATGTTGATCTAAAGAAGTGGTCATACATTTTGAGCAGAATACCTGGTGGGGTTTTTTTTAATTATTATCATTATTATTTGATTAAATGAAGACTTTTATCCAACGAGGGTTGCTTGATAAACATCTTTTTTTGCAACCACTTAAAAACAGAACCATTTGGTAGAATGTGTTTCACAGTCTCTGTTTGGAGGCAAAATGATGATGACCACATCCGCAAAAGTAGGATGACAGTCCCTTAAATAAGCTCTCATATTTTGTCCAGACATTCCTGAAGCTTCTAACTCTCATTTTGTCCGTTAATGTTTTGTCCTGATAATGTCTGTTATTTTGGTCTGCCCTGAGATTAAAGCTGAATTACTATTGCCTGGGCAAATCCCTCTAGGGATGATTTAGAAATCTTTACAAAATCAAACTAATTGCAGAATGATAAATTAATTAAGCTCCTCAACATTTATTCACTTGGAATAATTCCCAGATAATAAAATATAGTAAAACAAGTCATTTTGCTGGAATAATTTTCTTTTGCTGAGCATAAAAATATGAATGTATCTCCTTATTATTGGAGTTTCTCAAACATAATAGTGTAGATCACTATAAATGAGCTTTGTTTTAAAAGTTCAGTGATTTACAAGCAACATTTGAGGTCAGACTTCCTGTGGAGAGCAGAGGTCTCTAAGATAAGCAGTCTGTTGCCTGTGAAAAATATGTTCAAACTACGTATGGCTCACTGTGGGTGTGTATGGTATCTGTAGGCCATGTAGTGATTCATGATTTATAGACGAGTACTAGTCATAATAAAGAAGCACAAAAGGAAAACAAATTATTCAATAACAGCCTTTTCATATTAACTTTGGGTGCTACTGTTAACAAATTATTCAGTTGAGCAATATATATGCAAATAGAGATGGGATTTAAGAATATACGTATTGAGAAGGACTATGCTTGCTTAAGGAATTAGACTTCAGCTGAATTTCCCAAGCATAAAGCAGATGAAGTATAGTCCAAATGACTCAGCTCCTCTCAAGTTCAGGACTTCTTGGTCAAACACACCATGACACAAGAGTGGATGGCAGCCTCCCTGAAAGACACCAGAATCTTAATCTGCACTTTCCAAGCAAGAGAGAAACAAGCTGCACCTCCCTTGCTGCAGATTGCTGTGTGGCAGGCAGGGGACCTCCAGTAAGTGGACAGTCCTTTCTGTGTAGTTCTGGACAAACTGTATTTTTTCTGGCTAATTTTTCCCCCAGCAAGTGCTGCTTTTTGTGCATGCACAAAGCTCCTCTGATTCTGCAAGTGGGGTGTGCTGAGGTAATGCCTCGTAGGAGTTATATTTTACTTTCTTCACATCTCAGGGGGTTTTGTGGCCCACGTAGCTGACAAATGCTCAGATAGGCATTCCCAGATGTGTCTCGCTTCCTTTGCCACGAGCACGGAAACATAATGTGCATAAAGACTTGGCAGAGTCAGGATAAGATCAGAAGGTAGAATATGATCAGAAGGCACCCAGCTGTATTACTCAGGAGGTAGCACAGCAACACTGCTGAATTCAAATGCTTGAACAAGCAGGAGTAATATGAAGGAATCATGGAGAAGAGCAAAATGTAGCTCTCGTTCCTTCCTGTCAGGCTTAGCCCATACAAGCTCTCCTTACACTCAGGTTATGGAAAGGAATTGAGGGGATACATGGAGCGGAGTTTGCTTGTGCTGCTGTGCTTGATAGGTGATGGTGACACTGCTGGTTTGCACCAGCCTCATCTGGAACTGGGCTGGCCAGAAAGGAGGATATGGTTTGCTTTGTCCACTGCTGGGCTGAGAGGGGCTTGGGGCATTGAAGCATTTGGCCTGGGTTTCAGAATGAGCTTCCGGGAAAAGGGTGCAAGAGAGAAATCTTTGCACTTGTAGAACGCTGTAAACTTTGTCATATTCTTAAATTTATGTATGTTCTCCAATTTTTCCTCATGGAATAAGCAGTAAGTGCAAAGTTGGTTACTCTTACTTCTGTAACTTTCTACCACGAGCCTTTCTCTCAAATTTTGCCTCTCATTTCCAGGAATACAATTATTTTGTAACTGGTTGGGATTTTTTTCCAGTTGTGTTTCTTTGCATTATCTATCCTAGCTTTGAAATGAATCTGTAATATATTAAACAAATGTATGCTGTGTCAGTTTGATGCGAGTGCCTGACAAATAACCAGAATTTTCTGTGTCTTGTATGGGTTTAAGATAGAGGGACAATCATGCAATTCTCTCACTGGCTCTGCTAACCACTCACATTTTTACTTCCCAAAGTAGCAGTTTGTAAAGCCTGAACAGAGCAGGACAGAACCAGCACTTGGTGTGTCTCAAATTTCCCAATATTTCAATCTGTACCAGAAAAAAAGTGATTTGGAAGCAGAGTTGTTTCTTCACTTTCTAAATAAAAACTGTAGCATGTTACACACTTGCTGTATTAGTGGTGCACATTCTTCAGGTGGAAGCCAGCAATGTGTTCTGCACTGAAAAACTACGGCTTATCCACCTTAATCACATTGCAACAGGTTCAGGTTGTGCCTAAAAATGTTTTTCAATTAAAAGAGCTGGGATGATTTTGTTTAAAAGTGCTGATATTCTTCTGAAAGCTGTCAGCATCAGAATAGCAATAGTTGGGCCCTTTCCAACTGTACTTTTTTGTTGCTGGTTAATTTTAGATGTGCTGCATACAGATTATGCGTAAAACGTTGCCTCCCATCTTTTGTTATTGCCGCAATTAACTCCAAAGTGAGTAACTCTTCTGGGGATTTCATGGTCCAGTACATAAGCCACTCTGACAGGGCTGTTGCCTCTGGGAATAGACACCTACTGAAAACTAAGAATTAGTTATAGGTGCATTTAAAAAAGATTCTCATGGTTTAAGGCTCCCTGTGGCAGGGCACTGGAGAGGCACAGCCCCCAGCAGAGATTCCATCAGCCCTGGGCTCTGTCCTGAGCTGGGTGTTACCAGCAATGTGCTGGGCATCCCTTCCTCCCCCTGCACAGCTCTTGAAATTATCACACTCTGGAACTCAAATTAATTTAGATGCAAATAGCATATTTAGTCTGATTTTTTTTTTTCCGTTTTCTCCCTCAAATATTTTTTAGTGTCATCAGGGAAACAGAAACTGATTGATATGATAAAAATATGTCCTCTGGTGACTGTCATCTAGTTTTTCAGTGCAGGTTTCCTCTGTTTTACAGCTGCTGATTGTTTAAATAGCAATTGGGGGGGGGGTCTATTGCCATTTGCATTAGTCAGTAATTCCTGAAAATACACCTAGCACAGAGAAACAGGGATTTTGTGTTCTTTTGATTGAAAAAAAATGAAATCTTCCTTTGGAAAGAAAAGCATCCCTTGGTGATAATATTCACATAAAGTCATGTAAATGAAGCCAAAAAACCAAATGTAGTCCTTTTAAACTTGGAACCATTTCTCACACTGCACTATTCTTGTAAAATGTGTACCAGAATAAATATTGCTGCTTTTTTAAAGCTCTTAATTAAACTTCTGACTTCTTAAGTGTTGCCATTTTTTATTGTTTATTTACTGAATGTAACAAGAATAATTGGTTTTAAATGGTTGTTTAATTAGGGTACTAACATTAGTATAAAAGTTTCTCTTCTGAACTGTTTTCTATTCAGCATCATATCCATTACAAGAGGACAATTTTTCTCCTTGGGTTTGTCAGTGTTGTGGTGCTGCCAGTGAGTATTGGCATTTCAGCAAAGATCAATACAGCACAGAAGAATCACAGGCAAGAGTTAAGTTTTAGTACAATGGTTAAAATGTTTATTCTGTGCAACTTTTTCTATGTAACTATTTTTCTTATTTTGAATCTAAATTCTAATTAAACACTGTAAATAGGGACTTTAAAGCCTCCTTTGCAAGGTAACTATGCACCAAGCTGAATGACAATGAGAGGAGACAAACATTAAAGTAATCTTTCTGTAGTGTTTCCTATTAATTGGTGCTAATGTGTGTCTTCAGACACTGTAGCATTACAGTTCCATTTATATGCCTTTTTGGGACAACCAGCACAGGGATTAGATGGTGGAGCAAAGAGGATCTACAAAAATTGTTTCAGTGGCATTGTATTGAATAGAGAGAAAAAAGTTGGTAGAGTCAAGGTTTAAAAAAAGAGAAATTTAAAAGTAATACTTTGAGGTCTTGGAGGTGTGGGTGGAGTGACAGGAAGATGACACAGTCTGAATACCAGGTAAACGACAGCAGCAGAATCTTGCAAATAACCTCAAAGTGAGGTATTGCCTCCAGAGGGCTTGTTGAAGTTATTAAGATGAGAGTAATCTAGAAATTCCAAAACTTTTATAAACTAATTGTGACAATAGCAAGTTTTTTCTACATCTGCACTAGAGCACTTGGGTCACAAAATGCCCAGAGTTGATCATTCATGACATGTACTCTCATAATCAGAAGAATTTTTTGTCTAAATCTGCATTCTTGACATATAAATTAATTTATTTCAAAGATCTAAAGGCCTTTTATGTGAGCTAAGTACCTACCAGTGAAATAACACTAATATTTCTGTAAGAAGAGCAAACTGTACCTGCAGTTTATGAAATAAAACAAAAAAGTAGTTAATTTTAAATACTTTGAGACACTTTCATTTCATTGCATGCAAGCTGCCTTCAGATATATCTAATAGTGAAACTTCTTTTTGGGAATGTGCTAATAGTAATACACCAGCTTGTCACCTTGGTTAGAAACAGTTTCTTTACAGAAAAGCTTTCCTAGGAGAAATGCAAAAATCAGTTTCTCAGTCATGGCTGTCTCCTGACAGCCAGCACTGTCACTGCCAAGTAAGTTATGTAATTTCATAGTCATTCCTGTCTAAATAGCTAAATGACAAATGGGCTTTCTGATTTTCTTTAAATCTTCCTGTTTCTGCATCCATTCTCAAATATTCACAAAATATTTCAGACTATTGCTTTTATTATAATTGTGCTGTTAGAATTTATGTATATTATTAAGTTCATTTTTAATATTGGATTTTATTTAACTTACTATTTAAAATCATTTCACTGCTAGTTAAATTACATAGAAGACTGTTACACTGCAGGTTAAATGAAAAAACTGAATAACACTAACACTTTAAACTACAAATGGAAGGGTTTAGCTGAATTCACTGTAAAATAAGAAAGCTTATTTTCTTCTTTGAATCCGTAGATTAAATGTCCAATTATTTGTTACTAATCACTCATGAAACACTGAGGAAGAGAGGGACTGACAAAATTTTCATTCGGCTCGTTCAAATACAGGTCCTGTTACCATAGCTTATTAAATGTTTTATTGTTGAATAAAAGTTCTTGAAGTGAAAAACACCCAAAATTCTTCTTCCTTTGTGTTACTTAACAAATCCATTATAAAATGTTGCTTTTCCTCAAATCCATTAAATTTCAGTTACCATTCTAAAAACAGCTGGATGCATACCACCAGTTAAAATAGCTTTAATCTGTAGCTCTGATCTGTTAGTATTTAGTTAGAAATTCACCTGTTACAAGATTGAGTACATGTGCATTAAATTGTATAACTTCTTGAACACCTGCATCATATCTTTTTAGTCAGCAAAGGCAAGTATCAAGTTTACTGTAAAACCTTACTTAAATTAAGTTTATCTCTGAGTCTGTATATGTCAATAATTTCTAATTAATGAGATTTAGTCCTTCTCAAAGACAGCAGGAAGTACAAATGTAGTGACTAAAACTGGTCTGTTAACTTTGGGTTTATTGTTTGCTGCCTTAAATCTTGAGTAAGAAGATACTTTGAGACTTGCAGTTTACCTGTACTGCACAACAGCTAGAAGTTGGTGTAATCACTGATTTTTAAAATAACTCAAAAGAGAAAGCAAACTTACGAGAGTATAATGTTTTTGTGCTCAATAATCATTCTGGAAGACCAAGAAAGTAAGGGAAAATAAACTTTTGTGACCTTTTTGACCTTTCTGTAGCAACACACTAAGATTTACTAACTTCTAACCTGGTGTACAGGAGGCAGGGAGGTGCACCCAGAATCAGCTGTGCAACCCACAAGATGTTTTATTACCACACGCCTGCCAGCTTGGGCTAGATGTGGGCTGGGGGAAAAATCCATATTAAAAAAAAAAATGTTCTGGCTTCTCTCCCTATAGGGAAAAAAATTATCCTCCATCTTCTAATAAACAACAACTGGAAAAAATTTGCTTCATGGGCCCTCATGGATCCAAATTAGCAAGCCAGCAATGATCTTTGTTTGGCACCAGCAAGAGGCAAAGCTGTAAGCTGTTTGTTTCCACTATAATCCACAAAGGGTCAATGTCTTGTAGTTCCTTTCAAAGCCTTTGCTAGCCAAGAAGCAAAATCTGTACTACAAATTAGAAAGGCTGAAATATTATCAAATGTCAGTTGGAGGACAGAGATATGCCTATGAGTTTGTATCCCAAGTAATCTCAGGACTATTTTCTCCAATAAAGGCTTAATCTTTCTCTGGGTTTTATCAGGACTAGTCAGTCTTTTCTACTACTTTGTTCTCTAAATCACAGTTTAGGCTCTAAAGACTGTAACGTGAAGATAAGAGTTTGAAGTCTAAATGGAAAAAGATTTATCTATGTAAACTGTAGTTTATGGAACTATAGCAGATAAAGAGAAATATATTTTTGCAGTTCATTCAGATTATTATTCTTCTGCAATCTGCTGTGCTGCTTAACCAGCAAATTAGGTAGGCCAACTCATGGAAATAGAGAGAACTATAATCTATTCACCACCTCTTCTAGGTGGTAATTTAACAAACAACAATTTTGCCCTGCCAATTATCTGGGACTGTTCTAAAGGGAGCATTATAAAGACTGGAATGTATGTACCTTTGTGGCAACAGAGAAATTTTGAATAACATTTTAAGACTTGCTCGGATACAAAAATCTTTTATGCTCAATAGTCTGAAGATCTTTCACTCAGAAATGTCATATTGGAGCAGAAGAATAAAATACTGTACATTATGGGTTGTGTTAAACTCTCAGGTTTTCCGTGTTGCATCTTGATTTTTCTGAGTGTTACATAGGCTTCCCCTGCCAAATCCAAACTTATAGTATGTAAAATATTAGATTATTATATGCAACAGGTACGTTTTTAGTTTCAATTGTAAAAGTTAAAGTATTTCTGCCATTTTAACTTTTGTGGATAGCTAGGAATCAGGAATAAATTCACTAGGATAAATCCAGATATTGGGGCTTGCCCAATTTCTCATGAATTCCAGCTTCCGAGTGTTAGGATGTCATAAGTCCTTCATGAAGCCTCACTGAAGGAGGTAATATCACATCAGTCTGTTATGGCTGAAGAAATGCCTCTGGTTTCAAGCCCTCCCTAGGGGGACCACTACGTTATACTTTTCAGGTGCTGCTTAAAGATTCTGTAGGATGATATAAAGCTCATCTGGAAAACAGTGAATTTGAGTCTGTTCTCTGCTCCCAGAACTTTATCCACAGCTTTGACTATACTTCTACAATACATTCACTGGATAAAGAACTCATTAAATGTAAATTAGCAGCTGAAGTAGTAGGCTATGGAGTCGTGTATTCCTTCAGTTCCATTTTGCTCCAATTAATACTGAATTGCTTTCTGCAAATGGCCTTCCCCAGATGGGCCAGACAGTGCTTCTGCCTTTGGGACAGCCTGCTAACCTACTCACTCTCCAAGTAACAGAGTAGTGGATTTGATGTCAGCCTTGGTCACAGGTTTTCCATGTGCTGAGTGACCCGAGGACTTTATAAGAAACATAGATACTGCCACAACCATCTCTAAGAGGGGATGACCAGTGACGTGCAGAGCTCTGGTTCTGCTGGATGCACAGTCCATGTTCCCAGGCTGTGCTGCTCATATGGGCTGGCTCTGGCTCTGCAGACCTCTGTGCCTTGCAGGAGTTTAGAGACAAACAGAGACGTGATGGTTTAGAGGAACCCCTACTGTGATGGCAGCTAGGTTGGTCTTTATTGGATCACAATTCCAGAAATATTTCATTCAATCCCACAGGACTTTTAATTTCTTATTAGATGTACCATATTTCTGCTCAGAATTTATTAATTTTTGTTATTTATGCATCAAAACAAGAGCTCTGTTTCACTTTGTTATCATATTCAAATTTGAAAACGAGCTTCACCAGCATCAGAGCTCTTAGTGATTTGACACACGCAAAAAATTTTCCAACATTTTTCTCTTTGCTTGCATCTTGCTTTTGCTTTACTTTACAAGAAAATGATCACTCACCAAATCTTTATCTTCATAATGTTTTAGATGAGAAATGAGCTTTTTGTTGGGGGCTTGTCTCTAATGATTCATCGATAAATCATAATTAATAAAATAATTACATTTAGTTAATTGCCAACCAGCTGTAAGTTGTCATTAACATTTAGTTTTCTACCAGCAATTACTCCTCAGAAATCATATTTTATTCACTCTGCAAATCTATGGCACTGTTCATAGTGCTATTATACCTGTGACATTGTAATAGCAACAATGAAATCAAGTCATCTTTCTGCTGACAGAGTAAGAGCAGTAAATGTCAAACTAACGAATATAGAGTGGGCATATGTAAATAACCCAGGAGAGCAGAGAGGTTCTTAACATTTCTCATTTTAAGCATAGATCAATCTGAGTTTCACATGGTGAAACTTACATGGTTAATCTGCACTGACTGGAACTTGATTTGAAATCATTTTAAATAAGGCCTTCGTATTCTTGCTAAAAATTAAGTAATGTTCAATAGATATCTAGCTTGAGAAGAAGAAAGCTGACTGAGCTCTTATTGCTCGTCATTCTGAGCTGTGGGGGCAGCTGTGCCTCGTGGTGTGCCCAGAGCTGGCCAGGGCAGGGATTGTTGGTGTGTGCCACATCACGCTCTGCTCCCTTCCCCACGGACACAGGGAGCGCTGCTGGGGAGGGAACCTGCACTGTGGCACGCTGCCCATGAGTACATCTGCAATCAGGCTCTGGGAAGTGTCCGCAGACTGAGGACACAGCTCTAACCTGCTTGTTTGGTTTGCCTTTGTTCTGGAGAATTGCACGTACATGCTCTGTGTCTCAAACACGGCTTTTCTCTGATGTGATTTCCCATCACGGCTTGTGCTGCTGTTTGTGTCTTTCATCTTTCCTGAATCTGGTAATTGAAACTATAAGAGATGAGATTTGCTCAGAACAACTGAAATGGTTACATGAAAAACTGATTTTTTTGAGAGCAGTTTCAAAACACTCTGTCTTTTGATAATGTCTTTTATAAAATGTTGGAAAAAAAATAGAAATATCATCTCTGGCTTTCTTACAAATTGAAGAGCATTATTCTGGTTTTTTAATTCTGCTGGAAATAATGTCTGTTTATTTGGCTACATACCCAACTTAGATAAATGGAATTTTTAACAAAATAATTAATATAGATAGTCAACCATACGAAAAGATTAAAGCTAAAGAAATAAGCATTGATTTAAAAATTTTTAAAAAATATAAAACCCACTAGCATGAACAAAATATAGAACACCTGCATGTAATTTTCTGAGGATGTCCCAAGATGGATGCACTCTGTGCATTGAAAAGATTATCATAGACAAGGGGTTAGATGATATGGTTCAAGAAATTGGACAAAATATGCTGGCTAGTGTGAGCAGTCCTCTCTGGACTGAAATGCCAATAAAATTTTTCAGCATTCACCCTTCCCTGAAAAGGCTTGAATAGATGAAATCAGCTTTTGTTTAGCAGCAATCAGTCTCAACCTGCTCCACATGGCCCCTGCCGGTGCTCTTTGTAGCAGCACTTGTGCTGAGCAACCAAACCACGCTTTCTTCAGAAGAGTCTTCAGGAGATTAAAAATCTCTCATTCTTTCAGTTCAGCTCTATCCAATAAGTATACGTACTTTCTTCAACATTGAATTTAATACACTAAGGATTTTACATTAGTTCAGCTGAAAAAACCCAGACATTTTTGTAGATTATAATGTCTTCCATGTATCTAAATTAAAATCACTTAAACAAATGGATTCTCTATTTAATGTAGCATTAGATCAAAAACAGCACGACACGGGGATTAGTATTCAGTAGACTTCTTATTTTATTGTATAAAAGTAGTTACCTTTTAAATACTATCCAAATTAACATTTTAATATTCCTCTAGGCTTATGCATTTTAAAAGCGTAATATAACTCGGTACCTAATACCGAAGAACCCTATTTCCTTTTCTGCTAAATCAGTCTGCTGTATAAATTTGAATAATTTGCAATGCAAGTGGCAGAAATTCTTTTTATTACAAATAAGACTCATATAACAACAAAAGATACTCAATATTTTCAGCACAGACCACTTAGAACGTGAAGAGCTTAATTTCATTGTATTTGTATTTGGGGAAAAGAGTCTCTTATGGTACCCATCTTTATGTTTTACCAGACCTTGTCAAGGTAAAATATACGCCCAAAAATGGAGTTCCATTTCAATCCTCTGGTGAATTTTGCATATTAAAAGTCCCAGCTGGCTGAAATAAGACATAGAATTCACTTTTATCTATTAAAATTGAGACCATCTGACTGTTTATATAGTATATGTAGATATGATTTTTGTGCTTTCACATAGCTTTTTTATCAGTGCATATTGTGATAATAAGAAAAACTTCCTTCTTTTATCACCGAATTTATTTTTTGCTCAGGTCTGAAGCAAATTAATCACTTTGTCATATTGATAAAGCCACATAATTTAGTAAGAACTTTACAGTAAAATCAAGGGGACAGCTAGGAAAAGTCTTTAAGTTTGTAGAATAAAAGATAAATTTGGAAAAAAAACCAAATTATAAAGGAAGTGCAGGAGAGATATAATAAAGTTGTAGTAGGCTCATCCACCAAATATCTCAGTGGTGTTAACCACAAGAGTATATGGAGAAAAGACAGGATTGGGTTGACAGTGAAAGATTAAGGTGTATGCAATTTTTTAAAGTAATTTATTTTATTAAATGATAATGATAACTGATAAATGCAATGGCAACTACCATAAGGCAGTCCTGTGAAAATGCAAACTGTCACATCCCAGAGCAGGTTTTAGTGGCAGAGCTCGAGAGACATCCTCTGCAGATCCAGAGCAGTGGTTCTGAATCTTGTTTCTGGCATCATCCACTCTGCTGTTGTTACATCCCCAGCCTGGGGGCTTGGATTACCTCAGTGTGAGGTGGGTCCATGTGCTGCCCCTGTCCTGTGGGCTACAGGAACTATTGAAAGCTCAACTCCCTATCCCAACAGGCCATCTCATCTCCCAACCTCTTTTGATCAGCCCTATATCTTTCCTAATCCTCTAAAATATTGTCTGCATTATTTGCTCGTGTTGGGCACGCACTTAGCCTTGGGTCACTCTCCTGGCTGCTCTGTGGGTTTGTGCGTTGGTTTGAGAGGTGACAGACCTGACAGTTACAGCAGGAAAAAAAGTGAGCTTCATCTCATATGGCAAAGCATCAGAACTGTGTAGTTCCTGATGTTCTCTGGGTTGATCATGTGCCTGAAAACTCCTGGGGAAAAATCTTTCTGTGAAAAAACAGGTAGAACTGCAACTTTATAGGTCTGTGATGCCACAACCTGTCCTAAAATAGCCTCACGAATTCTGCGAGATTCTGGGACTGTAATAGGTAGTAAAATCAACAAATGTTTATCAGCTAACAATAGATTCACTACCTTCTTTTCATGAGGCAGTACCACCCTAAAATACAAGGGACATAAGTGTGTGTGTTATATGTATGTATAGGTATATGCCTTGAATTGTAGCTCCCTAGCAGCTAAAAGCTCTTTCTGACTCTTTTGCCCTCTGTTAAGTTTCTCTTAAAACACACATTTTCCCTTAACCTTAAAATAATGACAGTAAAAACCCCATAAACTTTCACAGAAAAATTTTACTGGTAGCTATTTTTTATTTGGGTATTTTTTTAATCCTTTAAAATATTCACATAATGTGTAATTTTTCCATTTCACTTCAAGTTAAGGTTCTGACACAACATCATGAACAAGGAAAATGACAGTCTAATTCATCCAAGGAAAAATGTTTCATTGCCTTTATGAAATGGGCATGCAACTGAGACCATAGAGCTTGAAAATGAATATCAGACTATGGCCACTGCCCTGCATTTTAAGGCTTGAGGGTTTGTTTTAAAAAAAGTAAACCCTTCCTCCCCTTTTTTTTTCTTTTTTTATTGATATATTTATGAACCTGTCATCTCCCTTTCTCACTAGGTTTAGTTATAACTATCTGTCAATGTAGTTTTGCCCTCAGCTGAGTTCCTCTGAATGTATTCTCATATAATGCAACCAGAACTGGTCCACTGGCCATTGACAATAACTGTCCCATTTCCTACTAAATACTTCAGACTAACCGAGTAAAAACCATTTCTGCATCACTCCATTTGGAAAATGAAATAAACTGAAAAATAAATGAAAAAACCCTCCTTTTGTTTCAGATGCAGAGTTCACAGAGAGCAGTTATATCAGTAAAATACTGAAATGAGCCTTTCTGACCTAGTGAAATATGTTTGCTTCCTATGCTGATCCCTTGCCAATAAAAAAATGAATTGGCCTGTTATGGTATGTCTGACTCGTTATTTAGGCAGCTATGGTGAACTTTTTATTAATTTAAACAAAGGAAATTGAAGCGCCAATGGCACATGCAGCCACTGGATGATTTACCAGCAGCATTTTGGTTAAACTGCAAGTAAAGGATTAAGTTATCCCAAATCTCACAGCTATGGAAGTAAGGCAAGTGCTAATCGAGGTGTACCTTCAAAGAAGACAGACCTTGAGGATGGGATATCCTTCTGCACTGTATAACTGCATAGTTTAGAAACTCTGAAGGGAAATTAATATGAGAAGCTCAAAAAAACCGAAAAAACCAAAAATTTTAAAAGCTGTGTTTAAGGAACAATGCCTTGAATCAGTTTTACTGGGAAAATTGGTCATTTACTATCCCCTATTTAATTTTTGTCAAGCCAAAGGGATTTGTTTTAATTATAACAAACCATTGGCAGAAATAACACTTCTTAAACACATTTAAAAAAAAAGAGAATTAATTCTCTATCTAGCTAGCCAGTAAGACAAAAAGCAAAGTGCTGTGGAAACTCTCCAATCTTTTATACATATTTGAGTTGAAATTAAAGAAATTTATTAATTGGCAGGTCATAAAAATTACATCAAAGCAAAGCAATCATATCTGTAAATTAGCTATGGTGTAATCCACGTGCAGTCTAATTTTGTCCCTTAGCTTCCATCACTGCATAACTGAAAGCAGCTTTTTACAAGTTTGGGAGAACCAACCACATGTGTGTTAACAAGTAGCAGACATTTACTTAATACAGCAGAAATCTTTAACAAAAATTGGTCTTTTATTGTTGTCATTCTCAATCCCATTGCAGATATACAGCGTCTCTTTAACACAAGCTCTGAAAGCATCCACAGAGACAGAATTTGCCTGAAAACCTCTATTTGTTTAGTACAGCAAAATACATTCATTATCACTGACAATCCCTGAATATGAATACCAGTGTTAGGATCCACAATGGTAAATGTACAAATCTTCCAAATATTTAATGTGGCAGAAATTTGTACAATGCTTTATCTTCGAGTTTTAGTGGCATTCCCCCCACCCCAATGTCAAACTTATTGCTGAAATTATTTGGCTTTCTCAGGCAGAAAACTATTTTCATTTGTATGTAACAGCATTTTCCTCCATAACAAACTAGATGTGAGTACTTCCAATAGAAATAAATTTAATGTAACGTATTGAGCTCATGGAGTATTTTTAGCACATTCCCATCAAAGGAAGATGAAGAGCATTTCATAAATCTATCCAGTTCTTCAGAAGCCAACTCTTCATTTTTCTTCTTTCTCTTCTGGCTTGACTTTTTCTGGCTGCTTTGAAGCACATTTGGTCATGACTCCTTTTCCCTGGAGAAATCAGAACTTCTCCTGTTTTTAAAAGAGTGGATGAATTAAATGAGAAATATCCTGGAGCAACTAAAAGCTGTGACCAAATATACCCCTGAAATAAATGGGAACATTTCTCAAGAGGCAATTAGATCATGTCTATTGAGATAATTCTCTAAAATGCCATACAAGTGAGGAAGCTGGGGGAAAGTGGAGCATCAGTCCTTTATACTTATCATATTTTGGGTTGTTGTGAGAACTGAGGAAGTTGTCAGTCTGTTTCACACAATTCTGTGGCAAAAGCCCAAAATGCCTTCATTAAATAAAGGTGACTTTATTGAGAGCCCTGCGTTTGGCCCAGCCCTCCAGCCTCTGGTAGCAGCACAAAGCTGCAGGTGCCAGGCTCTTGGAGTCCTCACACGTGTGAGAGAGAGAAAGGAGCCAGAGCAATCATGAGGATTTCTTCCCTGCTTTCAGAAAATTGTCTGTAGACAAAGAATTGCTGCAAGATCCTTGCATGGAATATACAAAGATACAATTCCTGCCTCTCTCCTCTAGCTGGGTGAAGGGAAGAACAACCCTTCTACAGCAATGAAATTTTGTTACAGAAACACCTGCAGCATGACAAGACAGGGTTTCAGGGCATCCCTCTCCAGTCTTGCAGCAAGATACTGTTGAAACCACGGAAATATTCACATCTCTAATTGTATCAGGAGCAGGCATTTTTTACAGACAAACCTGCATTCTCACTTACTTCAAATATTTTATTACACGAAAACACATCCTGGAAAAAAATGCTTCAAATTACAGGAATGCTGGTAATTATACCCAAGTTCAAATCCAGATATAAAGGAAAGATAAAGATATTTTAAATCCTGTGTTTTAGGCAACTGTAGATTTTATTTTAAAGCCAGAATAAAATTCTGGATTTTATATAATTAGGCCTAGAGAATGTTGTTTTTCTCCTTTCTGGACTGATATGGGATTATTTCAGAAAGAGCATACTAACATTTAAAAAAAATATTTATTTTGTAGCATTAACTTTATATGCATGATGGGATTTTTTTTCTTGCAATGACAAGTGAAAGGTCTTCAGTGAGATTTTCATTTGCTGCATTTATTGCTTTCTTTGAAGACAGAAATAAACAATTCATGTATTTGCCAGCTTTTGCAACTGTTGCTGGGAAGAAAATGTACATTTAGTTTGCCTAATTTTGTATTTTCCTTGCAACCATATTCAGGATGGTTTATTTGAATGAGGAATCCCTGTTGTTTTAACACAGACCTGGCTGGTTTAGGCAAAGATGCCAAGATTTCTGAGGCAATACTGAGTTTATCCAGATGCATTCTTTTGTATTTTTCCATGCTTTAGAAGAGATTTTTCCAAAGGGCTGAACGAAGTATACTTTAGTAGCTTGCTTTCTCTTCTCTTGGAAAGGTAAAAATAAGTATACTGTAAACACAATTTTCTGGAACTAGCAAGACCACACAACAACTAAAATATCGTTGGTTTTGACTGAGTAGATAGAAAACTAAAGGCAAAATATTTATTCAGTCTGGTATGTTGGTTTATAAATCTGTATGATCTCTTCTGGAAACTTTGATACATTTGTATGCTTTTTTTTTTTTTAAGTAACTATGCAAAAGGTCACAAATGAGAGAAATTACAATTTCAATCAGTGAAGTCACAGAATTACACAAATTATTCAAATATTATCTTCAAAATTCACCATATATTTTTATATTTTAGAAACAGCTCAATGTGGTTTTTCAGCTTGCAGCTCTGAGAAATGAATCTGGGAATCATAAGCATCTTTTCAGTTTTCAACAAATAAAAGCCATTCTGTCCTTTTGGAACTATCCCTATGTGAGAAGGGATTTGGCAAAATAGCAGAGCAGCTGAATTTTGGGTGTGGGGAATGACAGGCTCATTTGGCAAATTGTTTAGAAAGTGGATATAGAAAATACAGTTCACTTCAGACTCATGCTGAACCCACTCTTCAGTGGTAATAACAACTTTAGATTTAAAACCATGAAGGGGGACCTAAGTTATTTCTTGTAAATTTGAAAGATCACTCTTCTGATTCAATGTTTCTCAAGCTATTTTTAAATTTACTTGCTTGAGCCCTTCCCTTAGAAAAAAAGATCTAGTCCTCACATTCACTTCTTCTATTCCAGGACATTAATAATTCTGCATATTAAAACCATTCCCCAAGTCTCTTAATTTTCTCCTTTCTCTTTCTTTGTGTCTTCCTTAGAATAATTTTAAAAGACAAGAACTACTTCTTAAGCAAACTGTGAAAAGGATTTGATGATACATTGATCTTGCACTTTTTCTGAGAATACTGTAATTTAAATAGTTTTTTTTTCCTGAAGGATTGGAAAAAACATATGAAAATTTAACAGCCAGGGGAAAGCACAGAAACAAATGTCATTGCTTCCAACATCTTCTAGCTCTGTAACTGCAGCATCTTGGTCGGTAATCCAAAAAACTTAATAATGTTATTTTAATAATGCACTGCACTGTTTGGAGAAATCTGTTTTTCTGCCAGGAAGCAGGGGCAAAAAAGTGAGTGGATTTTGCCTGCATTATTTATAGCACTAATTTGATAAATAATTATTTTCTTTATGTCTCTTTGCAGTAGATTTATTTGCTACTCTGACACATCTTTCTGCAGGTGGTGCTAGCTCTGAACAAAGCATAGAAGACATTGTTTTTCTTTTTATGGAACTGAAATGTGAAGCAATAGATGCATAACAATAATAAGATATTATCATCAAGTCACATGTTTTACTACTCTGCTATTTCTTTTACTGCCCAGTAAGACTCTTTCTAAACAGAGGAGTTTGGCAAGTGCCAATACTGTTACAGTATTAGATGTTCAGGCTGTGGTAGGTGGCGGGAGCTGCGAAAAGTGTTAGGAATGAGGTTCCTACCACAGTCAGTCTCCCTCTACAAACCAGTGCTAAGCAGGCGGGGGGGTACAGTTCTCTCACTCCTCACTTAGTCAATGTTATGATGACCTGCCTGTGCTCTAGCTGGCTCCTGGAGTCTTTAATTTCCATTTTTTTCACAACTTCATCTATCTGATTCACCCTTCTGGCTTTCCTCTGGAAACGCATCAAAGAACACACAGACCACGAGTGCAGTCTCTTCTCGGGTTTGATAAAAGCACATGTTGACATAGACTTTTCATTACCCATTCTTGTATTACTCCCTTGTCAGATGTGTAGTGAATTATATAAGTGAAAAAATGCTACTGCTGTAGTTAGATACTGTGATGAAGTTCTATTTATTTACCTTTTTAAAAAGTGAAATGTCCTGTTTACAAACCCAAACAATTATTTCCTTCTTGTTCTTCTTAAAAGTCTCTTGCCATTGTAATTCTCTCTGAAAGAATTCGCTTCTTCTCAAATTCTTTTCTTCTCGTTTGGGTTTTTTTTTGGGACATTCTTCTAATCTTCTCAACATCTTTAGATTTCCCCTCAAATACAGCTCAATCTAGAAACCCCTTCCATTTGTCTATATCTTGGTTTGGGTATATGAAGAAACTTTGTACTAGTTTGTTTGGGTTTTTTTTTTTTTTCCTTTTGTTTGTCTTTCTAAATATATCCAGAGATCAAATATGGATGTTTTTCTCCAAAAACTTCAAGGATTGGTATACACACCATAACAACTCTTATTCCTTCCTGGGCTCTGATTACCTGAAACAGATGGTAGAGGAAAGCTGAACTCCTGCAGGATGTTTTCCCAGAGGAAAGCAATTGCCTTTAGTGACAGCTGGGCAAATGTCAATTTCTGACTCACAAAACACATATTTCATTCAAAAAAAAAAATCTTATTTGGAGGAAACACAGCTTCTCAGGCTTTCCTGCTGAATAAAAATGCTGAAAACTCTGTCCAGAATTCTAAAATAACCTTCAGAGTTTTATAGTCCCACCTGAAAATTTCTTACTTATGCTGGAAGCAAACAAACAAACAAACAGCTGCTCTGATAAGTAATAAAGAAACAATAATTTCATGTTGAATATGGAAAATGTGCTTGAGTTACCATGAACTATACTCCATACTCCACAGCTTGTGGATGTTTTGGGCCAAAATCTCTTCTTGTCCTTGTGCACAATATCAGAATATTTAAAAGAAATAGGAGTATCCCAAATCAATTTGAAACTTCTTTAGAAAACTGTTTTGAAGCTGGAATACAGCCTCTTACCCTACCATTCTCTTCTGAAAATGAGGCCAAAATGTACTCCCTACTGTAGTGTATGAATGCATCTAAAATTACTTAAGCATGTTTCAGCACACATAGCTCAGCACATCAGTCCAGGTCTCATCTATCTGCCAGTTAGAGAGGCTCAAGTGTTTGCAATTACGTCTGTATGCTTGGAACAAGGGATCTGGCACAGACTGCTCCCTACTTAACCCAAATTAACATCACTGAACTCATTTAAGTCATTTTGGCTTCATACTTGAGAAAGCGGGGACAGAAGTTAGCCTGAAGTGTCATTTGATGCTGAGGCAATTTGATAATGAACACGTCTCCTCACTGATGTCCCGCTATCTGAAAAAGTAGACCAAGCTCTGAAGCAGCCTTTGTTCTCTAACGCACCCTTGTCCTCTGCTTCAGCTGGAGCATGGTGTGCAGTGCAAACTTGGGCCAAAGAACTCATCTTGATCTTATGAGTTGTTTTATTATTATTTGAAGTTATTATAATAGTATCTTACACAATCGCTGCATGTTATATTAATACATTACTAGTATTATATAATAATATAATCAATATGTTTATTATTAATTTTTGAATAAAAATATTGTTATACTATTTGGCCCCGCTACACTGACAGAAAATTCTGTTACCAAAGACAGGAGAAGTAGGATCACATACTTGGACAAACTGCCATTTTGGTAGAAAAAGCTAGAACCAGAAAATGTAAATTATCTTCATTCTCTCACACACCAAGCTTTAAATCACTCTAAGCACTTTTAAGATTATTAAAATCAGTTTTTAAGGATAAAGTCCAGATGTCTCTGAAGTTAAAAGGTCTTATGTTTATTTTTTCCTTACTGACTTGAGAGGAGAAAGAAATCCCAAAAAAGTAGAAGAGCTTTCAATCAGACAGTAAATTAACTACTGAAGTGGAACAAGGACCAGCCATACATCAACAGAAAGGACTTGAGCACAGATGGTCTCCATCTAGATTAGAGAAGTGCTCAGCTGAGAAAGCCAAGAGAACTAAAGAATGAAGAGATGGACAAAGACCAGACAGATCCCGAAATGAACTAGAATCAGCACATTTGTTATGCTAGAAATACAGTACAAGATTACCTGGTGTGATTTTTCACAGCAGCACTGCAGCTAACTGTGCTGCATGGCTGTATGCAGCAGCAGATGCTGGTCCATGTGATTTTACTCAAACTCTTATAATCACATTGGAAGTGTAACATATTCTTTCAGTGCCAGAGTTGCTGTGCAAGGCAATATTAAATTTCACAACATAGTTCATTTCCAGGCAATCCAGTAAATTAATGTTTGATGAACATATGGGGTTTTATAATAAAGAATGTTTCTAAGCAATAGAAGTTCTTTGATTCAGCTTCTTTAATGATTTATTTTTGTAATACTAAAGTGGAAGGAAATAAACTTTTCATCATTCTCAGGTCCATTACAGCAAAGAATCTCTGGGACATGAGATGCATCCAACATTCAGACCTACTAAACATTTTTTGGGCCAAACAAATGAATTAGGCCAACTTTGCTTTTTCCTCACTAACAGCTCAAACCTCCTGCACTACATTTCACTTCCATCCTTTCTTATATTCCTCTTACACCCAAATTCTTTAGATGGTGCTCTTGTTTTGCCAGGCTGATTAGGACTGGTGGGTTCCACCTTATTTCTTGATGACTGCATTAACAATGCTCAAGCAGGCGGGTTCTTCCTACAGCACCCCTTGCAAACCTGTGGGGAAAAAGCTAATGTGATAAAACAACAAATTATCACAGTAGAGGATGAGTGACCTTACAGAACAAATTCTGGCTTTTCTGCGAGCTTCAGAGCCTCGTGCATGCCTGCAGCGGAGAGTTTGCGGTTGATATTCCTGTATCTGCACTGCAGCAGGTTGCGATAGGTTGTCCTCAGGTCCCGATTGAAGAAGGCATAAATAAAAGGGTTAATGAGAGAGTTTGCATAGCCCAGCCACAGAAATGTTCTCTCCACCCACAGTGGGATGCAGCTGCACGCTGTACCACAGATGAAGGGCCTTGCAGTCGACAGGAGGAAAAAGGGCAGCCAGCACACTGTGAAAGCCCCAACAATAATCCCAAGCGTGGTGGCAGCTTTCTGTTCTCTTTTAAAGATGGAAATGTTTTTCTTGTCATGCTTTAGGAGTCGTGAAAAATTAGTACATTCTTCAGATTCCTTGTGCAGCTTCACAAGTCCATTCACAGAAATCCCTTCCATTTCTTCTAGACGAGGAAAACCTGTGAACTTGTGTTTAGCAGCACTCTTCCTGGCAGCTTTATAAATCTGGTAGTACATGAAAAGCATCACTGACATTGGAATATAAAATGCAACTGCTGTTGAGTAAATGGTGTAGCCAAAGTCTTGACTGATGAGACAAACCTTTTCATCATTCACGTTCTGGGCCCAGCCGAAGAGCGGGGGAATGGTGATAGAGGCAGATAACAGCCAGACACACAGGATCATCTTGGCCATGCACTTCCCGTTCTGCCTTACAGGGTATGTGAGAGGCCTGGTTATTCCCAGGTACCTGGAACGACAGCACAGAGTTACTACAGAGGGCAGGGGTTAACTCTTAGAAGTTACTTCACGTAGTCTGCCCTAGACCAAAATCTTTGGCTAAGTTTTCTGTTTCATAGTTTTCAAACCTCTCTTTGCATGTACTTCCAACTTGTAAATTCATGTGTCTCTCATATTAAAATTTGTTGTGTTAGTATTATATATAAAAGGTCTTTTATTCCATAAGGAAATCTCCCATTGGTGCTAACATGCTGTGATTTCTATTAATTTGTTCAATCTTAATGCACGTAAAGCATATTTTGGCTTTTAAGGAAATTCTGAAACTTAAATTTTATTTTGCTACCTTAAGAGATCTTGGAGTATAGAAGAATGCTTATTCCACAAAGTCTATCATTTTTGTATTGAGTGGATGGTTATAACAAGCAAGCATTCATCTTCACTCTTCTTATGTATTCAACAATTAGGAAGAGCCTGCCACAAAGCTGAGGTGATGAGTTGTCTTTTTTCCCGTCATGTTCCAGGCAGGAACAACAAACTGTGAACTTTTTCCAAGAGTAGACTATTTCAGTACTAAAATAATTCTTGTTATCATCACTTAATTAGAAAGAAAATATGTTTATTCAATGTCCAAACTTTTACTGAACAAAATAAAAGTCTGTCTCATTTCAAGAATACCTGGGGAAGAAAACACAGTTTTACAGACAAGAAAAATGTCTATAATGGGTCAACTTTTCATAGGAAAAAAAATTAAGTCTATAGACAACTTTCATATTTCCTAAATTTTCATATTTTAAGCTAAATATCTTTTTCTAATTACCAAATTATTAATATGGCTCTATATAGTTGGGTAAGAGTATCCTAAGTTTGAATTTACTTTGAACTGTAGAAAATTTCTGTATTTCCTCTCTAACAATGGGAATTTTCTCTTAGATGCAATCAGATGCCTTTATTCAGACCTAAGAATTTTAGTTTCAATTTTGGCTTCTGCTCAACTGGAACTTATCTATGGGTTACTGTTCACTTCTCAATTTTTTTTTCCACTTCCTCCAAAAGAATTTAGAGAAAATCAGTGTGATTTGTTTTGTTACTTGTAAAAGAAATTATTTCAAATTAAGTTTCTGAATAATATTTTTTTTTCAAGAGCTACCAGTGTTTACTCATATATTGAAGGTTCTGGAATGTTACAAACAAGAATTATACCGGTGTGATAAAAATATTTTTGGGAAGCATGTTTTCTCTGTCTATTCACTGAGCGCATCAAATATGAGATTTGCCTCACTCTGTGGAATGCTGCACTATTGGTTTTACTGTAGTGCAGTAAATCATGGCCAGTGCTCTTGCTTTATACAAGCACCCAGGTATGCTACAGTTATGGATCTAAAAGAAACATCATTTAATGATCTGATGAGCACCAACAACCCTGCTCACCCATGTCACTAGTTTCATATTGCTGTTATGACAGGCGATACACGAAGGACAGACTGGTTTTATTGTACCTTATTCTTGACAGGAGGCACAAGTAAATTACAGCAGGTCAGTATTTTGTCAGTGAATCTGTGCCTGGAGGGACCATGAACTGAGAATTCTTATTGGAATTGTCTGGGATTAGAGCAGGGCAATCCATGTGCTGTGCTGTTAAAAAAGGCTGCTTCTTGTGCCCTCACCATGAGCACTAGAATATAGGCACTGCCCAGCGACCGTGGGCATCAGGCAGAGACCATGGAGATTTTTCTTTTATAGCACCATGGGCAAAACCATTTTTACTCCCAAGGAGCCAAGGGTTTTCCAAGGTGCTCCAAGATATGGAAGAGAAGAGTTAGTGCAGTGAAATTTCAGTTTATCTAAGCATCACACTGCTTTAAGCAATGCAACAGCAGCGAGGGTGAGCTCTCAGCTGCAGACTTCAGGGGACAAGAGTGGCCTACCCTTAAAATTTGTCAAAGAACAACCCAATTTAGATAAAAAACAGTTAAACACATCCTTTGTGCACAAAGACTTCTTGCACATTTACAATGTGTTGTTTTTTAAAAAAATCCTTTTCTGCCTTCCTGAACTACACACTTCTATAGTTATTACCCAACTGGTCACCAAAAATAACACATTTTTGAGGGGAACTTTATTATGTAGCTAAAAATTTTAAGCTGGATTTCTGTAAAAATCAGATCTGTGGGCTGCATATTCTGAGTGCCTACTGATGCATTCTCATGCACCAGAATATAACAAAAAGAATTCATGAAAGCATAAGTATCCTGAAAAGAATGAAAATTCATTAGTTTTGCCCTGGCATCACTTTTTCTGGAGTGTGTCTTTTCTTCAGAAGTGCTATTTGAAATTAAAATATGTTAATTAACATAAAAATATACCAGCATCCTTTCAGCCTTATTCATTTTGCTAAATGTAGTATGATAGGGGGAAAGTAGTCAGCAGGCACAAATGAAGGAATGCTATCTTTTAATCTCTCTATATGAAATCCATTACCCTTGAAAACTCATTTGCAACGTCAAAATAATGTAAATCACTACTGTTGTCTAATACACTAGAGAGTGTTCGGGGCTTAATAGATTCATGAACTTCAAAAATATTGTGTCAAATTCAGTGGGAAAATATGCTTTTTTAATGCTTAAACTAGCACTTTAATAAAAAATGCTTAAGGTAAATCAGCTGAACTTAGCATATTCAAGTTTAAGTAAAACCTTGAGGTCTTATTACTGGAAAAGAATGAAGTCAGAGTCCCTAAAAAGCCCATTTCAGCTATCCCCCACATGAAAGAAGTGTCTCAGACTTGTTATTCTGAGATTTGTTTCTTTCACATGCCGCAGATGTTCATTTTGATCTTGGTGGAGAAGAAACTGTGCCTCAGTTCTCACATTTAAAAGAAGGGCAATATTATTTTGTATTCTTCCTGCTCTGAATTTCTTGACTCTGTGGTTCTGCCAGACAGGGCACCTCTCCCTGTTACACCCAGTACAGTCAGATCTGTATCTAGGTTGCTCCCCAAAGGCAGATGAATGGCCTTTTTATTTCTTCTAAACTGGTCACAGCATTTTCCATTCAGCCCTGCCTGATGCTGCATGCAGAGCTGAAGTGCAGGAGGCTGTACCAGTTGGGCAGCCCTACGAGAGACACAACACACAGCAGTCATGCTCTGCTGCCACTCCAAGGGTGCTGGGTGAGTGGAAAACACTGAGAAGGGAGAATATGGCACTACTCTCTAATAGACAGAGCAAAAAAAAGATGATGTGAACGCTTTCCTACTGCATCACATATGTGGAAAACAGACGCTTGCTTGGAGAGCTCTGAGTAAACAGCAGAGACCAAAAAGATGGCAAATGGTGAAGGGCAGAGTAAAGTTCTTGTTAAATATGTGCATCTCTGTTCTGGGTTGGCTCCTTATCATTTCTTCAGCATCTCTTCCCCACTGGGAGTTTGGAAGCTGGTCCTTCTGCTGCAGACCCTTCAGATGTGAGGCACACAGAGTGAGCCCAGCTCTGGGGAGGAAAAATTACCCCATCCTCTTTCTGGAGCTCTGTTCAGACCTGGGAGGGGTAAAGAATTCCCTCCTTTCACCAGTCATTGTACACAATTGCCATTTTCCACACACAACGAACAGCAATGGAAAAGATAAATTAACAAATCCTTTCCTTTTGCTTTACAAAAATCTGATTCCCTGTGACAGAATTCTTCCCCAGTAGCTCTAAATGGTTATCGTTTAATGACAAGAAATCATCATAGACAATTTAAGGTAAAACCGTTATAACTATATAGGTCTGCTCCTGAGATTTTTCAGTCTGTGGGCTTTTTCATTCTGGCTTTTCTGTTTTCTACCCATTACAATGACCACATAGAATAGATTTTTATCCTACAGGGCTAAAAAAAAAATCTCTATTATCACTTTAACTGTAGCTCATACAGGCAGATGTCTAGTCCTCACACCTTTTGAAATATCCAGCAAACAACCTGAGACTTAACAGCTACATTTACTTAAACAATAGAAAAAAAATAGTAACAGGATGTTCCACTTGGTGATCATATGTCCTAAATCCTTCTTTCCTACCTCCATTATATGGCTAAAAGAGTAAAAGGACTTGCCTGTCACTGTAAGCAAAGTCATAGAGCAATAGAGAACCATCCAGTTAAAAGAATTAAAATCATTTTGAAGCTTCCTGCCCAATTCAATAATAAATTGAGTGTATTATGACATCAGCATCACTTATGCAACTGTTGTATCACACGTGGTTTCTTTGTCTCTGGTCTCCATGTACTTCATAGGGAGATAGAATTCCATTCCAGTTAGTCCACATTTATGTCTCAGAATTCATTGATTTGATCAAATCACATATTTCACTAACTGGCTATGCTTTTAGGAAGCAGTATGGATTGCTATGGAATAATGCTAGAAACATTGGACTGGAAATTATACAGATGTATATTACAGCTATTTCTGCCAGGAATCACAACATACTGTTTTGTTGTCACTTTCCACTTCATTAGGAATTGTGCTTAATATGAGGTTCTGTCAGTTCTTCTACTGTTGTATTTTAAGAGACATGAAACTGCTTTATTCTGAAGACACAACAATGCTTCTTCCTTTGCTTCTCTGTTTCTCTAGCACAGAAGCTTTCTGTCTTCAATAAGTATCTCCATGCAGGATTTCTTTGCAAACTACATCTGCAGAATCCCTTCCTGTGCTTCACCTGCAATAATAACTTATTCTGAAGAGTTATGCTGACCTACTGGCTTTTCTTCACTGGCTACAATTCTCTCATTATCTTTCATAGTTTTTTTCTGTTTGGTTCAGCTCAGCATTAAGAGACACTTCACAAGAATAGGAGCAAAATACCATTCCTAAAATCTATCAAGCTTTCAAAAATATTCTCCCTAGTATAGTAATGTATCTAGGTAACTTTTTTCCTTTTCTTCAAATGCAAATGTAACAAGTTGAAACAAATACCAAATCTATTCTTTCTGTTATGGCTATGTCAAAGCACCTAGCAAATACAGTTTTCCTTTCAAAGATGGTATGTTTACACAATGAAGAGATGCTCTGTCCTTCAGACTTGCTTTTAAAGAAAACAAGGTATACAAACTGATTAGGGAAATACTGATTCCTGCCATGTACTTAAGTAATTGACACAGAAGTAAAAGAACAGAAACATAAAAATACCTAAATGGGAGACATGAGCATTGTAGTACACAGCTGTGGTGCTATAATGTGACAATTCCCTTCTTAATTATTGTACAACAGATACAGACTGGCCTCATAATCACATCATGATCACTGCCAGTTTATTATCTGGGAAGAACAGGATATTTCAGAGGCAGTAAAATACTTTTCTCTTAAGCAGAAATGACCAAAGTTACTAATTTCAATCCATATACGAAACCTTTCAGAATATGAATTGGGTCACTTTAAAACCTGAATATAAAGTATCATGCAATGGTAGAGACAGCAGAACTGAAATAATCAAAACACTACCCAGTGGAGAGAAAAAGACTTTGATTAGTTCTATGTTCTATCTAGTTAAATGTTGCATCTTTCCTGTGCTGTGAATTAGTACACAGTTTATAAAAGTCTTAGCACAGTGGTCAGCTTCCACATATTCATTGCTAGAAATCCTAGAAAGCTCTATTATTCATCCTTCTCAGTTGATGGTGAATGAACAAATATAAACGATCTTAAATGTGTGTTTTGATATCTATTCTTCTAGGTGTTTGTGCTTCACATCTCATCAAATTTCAACATTTTTCTTATCGCTGAAATGGTGACGTGATAATTTTGTTATTTGGAAGAATCAGAATTAAATACTTGTTTTGCTTTCAGTAAAGTTAACACTTTGCATTATTCCCCTTTTTCCTCTTAATCAAATGTATTTTCTTAAATTCTCTTTTTAATAGGATGACCTTCATTTCCACTGCTATAGTGGGTGCATATTGAATTTATTCTACATAGTAAATGTTCTGACTTGATTTTTCTTTTCCTCAAAAATCTTTGTAGGGGTTTTTTTTAATGAACTCAAGAAGTGTAGGCTTTCCTGGCAGTGGGGGAGGATTAAGTCAATCAAAATTAAATATCTTCATTCTAAAGGAATGTAATTTGCATGGTAGAAGGTTGCTTTCTCCTCTCTTACATTTCTTTTAGTTTCTCTGTGCTTTCCTGAGCTTTCTTCTTTTCATATTGTATAACTTAACAGCTTCACATTTTTCTTATTTATTTTAGCTCATTTTCATACTTTTATTTCACCTTCTTGCTGTCTTAGTTCTCTTTCTCTGTTAGCTCTCTATTTTTCCTTCTTCATTTTTGCCTTCTGATCATAGACATCCATCCTATAGGTAGGGGAATGCATCTGTTCTCTTTCTAAGAGATATGTAACACCCATATTGCCAGAGTTTTACTTCTACTCGTAATTGCTCTTTACTTTCAGACCTTGGCAAATTTCTTTCACCTGCCCTCACTCTTTGCCTTTCATTTTCACCCTGCATGACTGTCAAAGCATTTATCACCTGTCACATCTCATTCTCAGCTTCTTGAGAAACCAGTTCAGTAGCCTTTCATTTTCCACTGCAAATTATACATTGCTTGGAAGGAAAGGTGCCAACGTTGTTTACCTTGCAGTACTGCCTGAATGTTAGATAACATGTATTTCCTACCCAATATTTTGCAATTACCCCTTATAAATATTCTAAATTGTAGACTAAATGCTTTTATTAACTCTTTTTGAAGAAAACTGTACCTGTATATTTTCCTTTTTCCACCATCACCAGAGACATTAATGTAGGAGATATAAGGAGGGAGGTGGATTTCAGCCCATTTAATCCTTCACTAGCCTCCTAGAAACCAGATACATTTGAAAACTGAAAAGGTTTTGGACACAAATTATTTAGAATTAAGTTGCATTCTGTAGTGGAAGACTTACTATTTTTAAATTTTTTCAGAGTGTCTGAACTCCAGCTTTGTGGGTTTCATCATTACTCGCTTCCTGTATACAAGTGTGGTTTGCTTACTGAGTGCAACAGGATTAATTATATACAGAGCTCAAAAGTGCTTTTCGCCCCACCTCTTGATAGATAATCTGTAACACTTCAAAAGCTCTCCAAATCCAGGCAAGTCACACATAGGAAGAACCACTTTTCTTCCCACTGTTCAACAACGTGAAAGGATGAGGGAAAATAAAATTTCATGCTTTTCTAAAAGAAAATGCGTGACTGTGTCAGGGACATACTACCCACTTCTGCCTTTTCTCATACACACACACACACCCCTCCCAGATTTGCAAGCTCGTTTATTTATCATAGATATATTTATTTTCGTGGAAGAAGTGAAAAGAGAGTAAAAATATTTTTCCTAAATTTTTCTCCTATTTTTTTTAAGTAAAAGTTCTATTAATAAAAATATAGATTCACAATACATACTAGTAACATATTAGTAATATTTCCTAGAGAAAGACTTCTCAGGCCTTTTAAGAAATATCTAATTTACTGAAAATTTCTTCATTAAATTAATCATAGTATATACACAAGCTGCTTCACAAGTGCAGAAGCTTGTGAATACAGTTTCATACCCTGTGGTGTCATTCAGAGGAGTTGTTAAGTCATTTTATCAATCAAGGAGAAAAAAGAAAGCCAAAACATCTTCAAAGATGGCAACATTTTGCTACCTTCAATAAGGGGATTTACATCAGAAAACACTATTTCTATTAAAATTCACATTTCAACTTATTCCTCATTGAGACCCTTTTTATTATCCCAAAATATTGTAGACCCATTGTAGAAACAAATGCAGTGCATTTTTATCATGTCAACAGTTACATCTAACTGAGTATCTAATTACATGTGTTTTTTACATTCATTTTCTTCTTTATGTGTATGATGTAGTATTTCATTTTATGAAATTATTACAACATGCCTGGCCTTTTTCTGAGAGGGCAGAGAAGGTATTTAACCTTCTGATACTATCTGGGAGACTAAGATAGGAAAAACTTTTCTAGAGAAAGAATTAAAGAGGAATTGCATTCTTGGTTTGTTTCTGTCTGGTTGTGATGCAACATTCATTAGCAAGTGAACACATGGGAAAATAGGTTGGAAAAAGCTAGGAAAGAGGTTTTATCTCATATGGCTTTTTGTATGTTAGAGGAGAATTGGGTGATTCTGAAAAGAGAAGATGAATCTGAGTCAATGATGTGGCATGACTGGAGGGAGGTGGTGCTGTCAGTGAGCTTGAGAAGCAGCAGGGACCTTGAGCATGAACGCATCGTCCAAAAGCTACTGAGGCTTGACTTGTAATATTGCTTAATAGTGTTACAGGGGACTTATTCTCCCCTTTAAAGACCTGCTTTCTTGAAGCACCAGCTCAGATGAAATCCCTGCTCTTTTCAACAGAGGTGGTTTCTGAACAAACAAAAGCAAAAATGGAAAAGAGTAAGTTTTGCAGATAGGAACTAGGAAACCCTCATTTTCCTTTCATGTTCTCCCCCTCTCAACCCTCCTGTCCTTCACACCTAGGGGAATTATCAAAGAATGTGTGGAGGCTCGATTTCAGAGCTATGAAAAACTGTCTTTTGTTTTATAATCAGTCATCAGACTACCATAAAGCAGAAATGGCTAAGGTGATTTTCTCCAACTTCACTACATGAGTCACGCTTGGATTGACACTAAACATCGGCTTAAAAGGAATTATTTTGAAAGTTATAATAGTGTTTCAAAATGAAAGCCTCCCACAACTTTAACTAGAAAATCATGACTGATATCTTTGGTACAATTAAATTAAACATTACAGAAATTTCCACAGTATAAGTGATGAATGAAATGAAAAACCACAGCCCACTGAACTGATAATACCACTATATCAAAACAAAGTATCCTCAGGGAATAGCTGTATTTCAATGTGCTGACATTTATGTCCCTTCTCTTCCTTCCTTGAATACAAACAGTTTAAACATAATATCTCCAGATAAAGCACTTAAGAAACAACCTCCTCTAGAATACTTCTTCCCTCCTGCCCTTCTTTCTTTTCCTCTCTATGAAGAGAGAGGAAAAATGCTGGAAAGACCAGGTCCAAATTCTCCTCTTCACTTCTTCATGACAGTAATTTTGCAAGAGCCCTAAGGACACCTGTGCAACCTGTGCATGAATCTCAGTACAGACCTAACCTACTTGGACATTTGTGGCTTTGTCCATAGCTGTATTGGTCTGATAGCAGATATGATTTTTAAAATCACACAAAAGTTTTGCTGTGTTCCACTGGATCAGATATGTGAAAATTATAAATGTTGACCTCAAGCTCCACTTGTTTGCCCAAGTTTGGCCAGACAAAAACAAACTATATCAATAAACTGTGTTAGATACACAGGAAAATCCAAGTCTAAAGCAGGTTTAATTAAGAATATTCTTTCAAAAACTTTGGGATATATAAAGCATCTTGTATAGTGTTTATCCAGCTGTTTTTTAAAGATGCACCCTGGAGTTGCTTCCCCTACAGTAGTAAAATCATGTCTCTCTTCCTAGTATGAATAAGTCTTGAAACAGGAAAAATCCTATTCAGTTTTGGAAGCAGAGGCTGTGGGATGGAGAGAGCACAGCATGAGGGGAAGCTATCAAGGAAGGAAGGCAGGAGGTTAGATCAAATTGTGAATCTACATTCAAAAACCTTTTAGAAAACTGCTGTTCACAGTCCTTTCCAGCAGAAACTTTTGGTTCAGTGACTTATCATTAGATAATAAGGTGATTCCTCCCCTGTAACTTATATAAACAGCTATTTTGTGTAATTTCTTGATATTTTAGCAGTATATTTTCTGCTCAGTATGTGGTACAGAATGAGGTTGTCATGTCTTATCATCCTCCATGACAATGAATGTAAGGTTTACTGTAGCTACCACATTTCTCAACCATATGTCATTTATTTCTTTAGCACTCATTTTAACTAACATATTCACTTACAGCATGCTTAAACGCAGTGTCGAGTTCTCCCTTCACATGTAATTCTTGTGCCTGCTGTCATTTTCCTCACAAATTGTCTCATTAAGTGATATTTTGGAATTTAATATCAATTAATAAATTAGTCAGGTTGAGCTCTCCTATATAAATGGGAACTAGAAAATTTTCAGGAATTTAATATTACTTTATTAATATTTCTTCTCTTCGCAGCCACTCAGAATCCCTAAATACAGAGCCCCAGGTGCCCCTTAACTGAATGAGAGGGTTGAAGGAGAGAAAGAACTTGTGATGAGAAGTAACTCAGCAAAACTGCTGCAGAACCAAGGTGCAGTCAGCAAAACTGTATGTTCAGCCTTTCCCAACCTTGGTAATTTAGAAGTTCATTTGTCATAATATTTATTAATTTTTGCCAGCAGCCTTCAGAATGAAGAAAGTAATGGCCAAATGGACACAATTTCTTTCTAGCTAACAAATCCTCCACTCTAATGAACTTTGAACCTCCTGGGTCTTGCTCAGGCCCACCAGGCTGTGGTTCCACACAGGTGCTTTCTTTCAGCTTCCATTTGATCCAAATCCAGAAGTCCATTCTCCTCATTTAAGATGTCACCAGGTCTACCTTTGTAAAGGTAGATGCAAGTAAGCTTAGAGATCACCAGATAGGAAACCTGGGGAAAAATTAGCCAGGAGAGTGTGTCCTCTTTGTCTAGATGAACACAGGCCTGCCCACAGCAAATTTCCACTACAGTGTATTCTTTTTTCCAGCAATATCCTTCATATTTTTCTTTATTTTTAAAATAATGCAAAATCTGCAACACTAAATATTTTTAAAATATAGAACACATTTCAACACAAACTGCTACCACCAACTTCACAGGCATGAAAACATTGTACATCCAATCTACCAAATGAACCTCTTGCTTTCTTCTTGTCAAGAAAGGAGTTTCTGGTTCTTTTCCCCTGAGCTTTCTGTACAGAATGACAAAATTTGAGGACAAATTCAGCTATTGATTTTTCACAAATACCAATTTTTCCAGCTCAGTGTGTGATTGTGTGGTCACAACACCTTTATAACACCTTTTCACGTTCCTCAGAATTTGGAATTATACATGTATGCTAAAACAGAAGTACATCTGATGATAGATCATCTCCTCTGCCAGAACCTCTAAAGACAGCAGGATGTGAAGATTATCAAGGATCCCAGAACTCTCTTTTGTATTCATTTTACAGATGCTACACCACACATGAAAGCAGTGGGACAAGTGGGATCAGCAGAAAGAAGCCCTTCTTCCCACCTCTCAGTGAGTATGACTTCCCTTTGGTTTTTTTTCCTCAGCAACAAGTAGGCAACTCTAAGGTTCTTCTGAGATATGGTGGCATCAACTCTGTGTGGATAAAAAGTAAAATAATTAAGGTTTATTTCTGTGCCTATAACTTCCAATGATAACAGCTTTCATTGCCAGGCTGAAAACTTCAAACATTCATTTGAATTTAGGAGCAGTTGGCATCAGTGTGGGCTGAATCACTGTAGCTGGCCTATGGACATCTCAGGTAGCTCACTGCAAGCCACAGGTGTTTGAGAAATTTGACAAGATCCTCCCTTTATTTCAACATCTCAGTAGCAGTGCAGAAGCTTTGTGTTAAATAACGGGCTTTGGAAGTGTTAAACTCCTTCTTATGTTGTTTAATTTATAGTGGACCATTTAGAGGAATGGTCCACTATGCTATTCTATTTTCAGGTTTTTTTTTTTTAAATAATATTGTGTTCTGTTAATGACCATATTCATTTTGCAAAAATAGTTTTTTCATATGAGACAATACACTCTTGAGACACAACAATCAGTATTGTTTCTAAAAGTGCTTGTGATAAGTGGGTCTTCAAATGCAGATACTTAGGGCAAAAAGGAAACTGCAATACATAAAAATTTAAAAGTTAAGTCTTATGAGCCAAAGCCATACCACTTTTAGCATCAAAACATCTTACTAGACTATTAAAGAAAAGCATTGCATCTTGTCAGTAGCTCTTTTGGGTCATGGATATAAATATCTCCAAGTAATTTGTGGCCAGACAACAAAATCTTTGTTCAGGGATTTAATATTTCAACTATTTGCTAAATGTCAACTTCTACAGCAAAAAAACAAAATATAACAAGCCACATGGAGAACTGCTCACAGAAAATTATTCTCGCAAATAGTACTGATATCTGAAATATTTCATGATAGTTACAACATGTTTTCGTGGCTTATATTCATGATGACAGTTGCATTGTAAATTCTACAGTAAGTTTAGATAATAGCATAAACTTCTGTTATCTGTACTTATGCCTTCCATTTTTACCTTCTCTTATTTATACCGATTGACAGTTTCTGAATGAACACTTTTAATCAGAGTAAATCTCCTAGGGCACTATTATTTACTTGGATTTAAAAATTCCTGTATTTTCTCACATGGGAACAGTCCTCTCTTGAACAGACAGCACTGCCACAGACTTGGAATTTTTGCAGTTAGCTTTTGTGTCCCTCTCTAGAAATATGCAAACCATACATTGAAATACACTGTCCCTAACACATCTCATAAAAAGCAAACAGCTTATAAATAAGGTACTTAAAGATCTTTATTGACGGCCCAATTTCAATTGCAGCAGCAACAGGCCATATTTCTGATTACAGATATTTGAATGGTTGACAAGAAATTCAAATGCCACCAAGAGCATCAGTATTATTCAGTGGTAGTGAAGGTGGCACAGCTCCATGCCAGGTTATTGGGAAGAGACCTCATGATGTATTTGTCTGGATCTCCAATTACAGCCTCTTCTCAAAAGATTGGAGAGTTTTCAGCCAAAAAATAAAAAGTTTGTACATAAGTATGCCACAAAAACAGTGTTCTTGCAAACCTTTGCTGCCAGTTCTGATTTTACCCAGCTTGGTGAATGTCTGAGACACAACAAGCTCTGTCCATTCTCCCTTGGTCTCTGACCAGGTTTTCCACCACTGTCAACACGTGACAAGGTGCTGCTTGCCCCTCAACCTGCCACACGTTCCAGTGTGAGAAAAATGTTACTCTTTACATGGTTCTGCCTCCACTTCCCACAATCTCCTTAAGAGACATAAGAACTGCACACAAAAATGGATTTTTTCAGATTATAATCTTTCCTTGTGGTTATACTTTAAACATCTACAAGCTAAAAACCTTGGGTTTAAGTGTTTAACAGTACGACAGCCCCACCCTTTTCCTTGATATATCTCAGGAAAAAAACTCTGCTGCCAATTTTCTCTCCAAGACACAATGTACCTCTAAGAATAGACCTCACCCCGGTTTTCCTTAACTTAAAAAAGTTATTTTTGTAATATCTCTCTTGGCTTTGCGTTTTGGTTTGTTTTTTAAACAATTACAACCAACTAGCAGTGAAATAGCTATCAGTGATGAAACAAACCCCTTCAGTGTTGTCTTGTACTAGCTTCCATTTGATAGCAAAGGCCACAATAGACAGAATGACTATGCTCAATACTGATTTGATTTCCATGCTCATCTCTGTTCTGCACTACTGGAGAATTCATTCTTGCCTGTGCATTACCCAAAAGCCATATTTATTGTTAGAAGTGAATCACTACCAGATTTGCATACATGCTAATATGTACAGAACCATGCAGACATATCAGATAATCTAGATTTCTATACAAATAAACAGCAAGGTACAAAAAGAAAATCAATGATGCTCACTCTTCAATTTTGCTATGTTAGTTCAAACAGAACAAAACAAATTTTCACTATTACACATTTAATCCTGGGATCTTTTGAAAATGAAAATTTGCATAAGAGATTGTTCAAAAAATTTCAGCTGTTTTTTTGCCTCTTTTCAGGATATATAGGAAGAATTATACTATTCAATCCTTTAGAAATAGTTGGCTATCCAGTACAACAACAAAAACTAAAACTTGTAAGCTTCCCTGGAGAAAGAAATTATTCTCACCTTACAGACAGTAGTGCCTATTAGAAAAAAAAACTGCAGTGAGCACTGTTTCATGGTACTTGTTCTTTGGGTATGCAGATACCAGAAGTTTTGATTTTGCTGCCCAGTCTTTCTTCTGACAGCTGCACCTCAGCAGACTCAACTATTTCTCAAGCTCTCTATTTTTATACAAGACCTACAATGGCCAGCTTTCTTCAGACTTTCTGGTCCACAGAGGGAGGACCAGATCTGTGTGTTATATATCGAGAGGGAAAAAAAAAAGTGTGTGTAACTGACAGACAGTGCCATATGTACCTATCAACTGCAGATGAAGAAAGTTTCAAAAGTTGCCACAAATATTTCCAATTAAATATTTCAGACTAAACAACAATATCAAAAATAATACTGTATTTCTTTAAAAGCAATTAAATACGTGGTATAATTTTCAGGGAGTTCTTCTAGACCCTTGTGTGAGAATGTTACTACTGATAGAGTAATCTTGTTTCGGTGTATAAAACTACAAAAGCTTTGCTGTTTCATCCTATGATACTCATCCAGGTCAGGAAAAACACTAGGAAAATATATTTTGATACCAGTGGAATCAGGTTACACTACACATCATGCCCATATGATATGCATTTGCATTTTTGTGCTTTATATTAAGATATATTTTCAAAAGCTCTCTTAAAAAAACTAAGAGAAGTGTTTCTAAAATTGCATTTTTTGCTGTGAATCTTGAAGCAATCCAACCTCACTTACAGAAAATATTTTTGTAACCTTGATAGGAAAGAAATCACTTTTTAAATGTCTCCAGAGTGCTCTGCTTGGCAAAAATGCGAATTAATGTTCCCTTACCTCTGACTTATCAGGCTCCTTTGAAATGTCTGGATGAACCCCCAAGAATTAGAGACCCCAAAATCACTTCTGAAAACTCATCCAGTGTTAAACCCTGGTAGGAGCAAACAGAAGATAGTTTCAAATTTGGGGGGAAAGTACAACATCCAGTTTCAAGAAAAAGCATTCAGGTAAATGTGGTTTAATCTCAAATCTCCTGATACTCACTGGACTATAACTCCCCATTCATGCACCGTGAAAAATTACCAATTGCAGTCCCCTTTGCACTGCCACCTGCAGGTTTATCTTGCATCTCCACACTTCGTGACTCCCTTGCAGTAACACTGCTCAAAGGCATCCAGTATAGAACAGCAACAGAATAACCAATCTATAGATTTCCTTTCTATAACATCTTTTAGCTTCCCAAATTTTGTCAGCCTCTACAAGACACACCCAGCAAACTTCAGATCTTATGTCTCTTCCCTCTGCAAAAGGACAAAACTTCCACTCATTTTGATGTCATAACTTTTTTTCTTGTGTCAAGTTTTCACAGAATAGTCCATCTGTTTTATAAAATATCTTTTATTTGTTAATTTCCACCTACTTATTGTGCATCTGGCAGTTTGTTCATGAAGAATATTGTCTTTGCAAAGACATAATAAAACAATACTTGCAGCTAAAACCTGCTTACTCTGTAAGTAACTGCATCTCTTTCAGGCTGCCTGTGACACAGGAAACAATACCCAAGGATGTCACAGAAAGGTACCTAAAGAAATGGGATCATGTTAATGCAACAAAACCCCTCAGATTAATTTGCTCTTTTGGAGTGCGTTCTCAGTGACAGATAAACATTGCACTGCCTTATACTACTTAATGCATCCAACTTTCAATTGAACTTCTTCATCTCTGAAGTTTGAATGAAAAATTTGTATTGTACCATTATTTCAACATAAACAATGAAAAGGAGATTGCATAGGCATTCGACAATAAATTCTCCGCAAAAAAGAAACCACATCAGCTTAAGGAACATTCTTTAAACAGATTTCATTACAAAAAACTACATGGAAAAAGTAAGACCAAATCTGTCCTTTTTATTTTAGTTTAGTTTATCAATGCTGTCTGTGTCTTTCAGAAGCTAGACAAGTTATTTACAGGCTTAGAAAGAGTACTGTGGTTTATCAGGCTAAACAATGGAAAAAACTGTTCTTGTGAGGTGGCTGCTGTTAGCAATCAGCTGCCATACTGATCTCAAAACTATCTGCAATATAGATCTTAACTGCAATAACTTCATCACACACTTTTCCTGTAGCTCCTTTTAGGTTTTTTCTTATTTCTCAGTTATTTCTGTGTAAATATATATATATATATATACATATATATATAGATAAATATATGACAAAATCTCATGAATGGTTCTACTGGGGTCTGTCTATGTTTATTCTAGATCCAAAATATATTACATGGAGGATTTTTTCATAGCTATTTCTGCATATGTATTCTACATGGATTTTGTGAATGATCTGAGCAGGGCTGGCAGAACAGACTGCTGTCTTTTGCATCCATGACACTGAGGCAAAAAAGTCTTCATATCAAGTAGGAAGCTACACAGGACTACCATTAGGTTTAGCAAATTGTTAACAGTTTTCAGGTCATATTATCAGCTTGGGATATAGGTAGAATTTAGACAACTGGATTCTAATGAAAGTGCTTGAATCTTTATTTAAATTTTGTTCCAATTTCTTCCTTTGAGGAAATCTGAGGTCTTTGCAATTCATAGACATGGAATGAGGACTCAAGAAGCTAGTGTACTCTTGGGACTGACACATTGTAAGGAGAAGCCTAAGTTACTCCTATTTGGAGTGTGGAAACAGGCAGGGAGAGAGAGCTGATCCTTGTATATAGAAATCTCAGGATCAACAAAAAGGCCCACTTATTTGCATAGAAGTTCTAAATCCTCATCCATTTAATGGAAGCCTGGAATACTCGTGAATTGTTGGGCAAGGTACAGACTGGAAAAGTTCCCAAATAAAAGTGTTTCATTACTTGTGTGGGTGTGGGGAAAGTGTTATAATTCTTCAACTGTATCTGAGTAGTTATGTTTCTTTATCACTTTCTAAGCCAAAGAACTATTTTTAAATTGAATTAAAAATTGCTACTTATGCAGTTATCCTGTGGATACTCTCCAAACCAGCAATTCTGTAGCTGTCTTGGGTCAGAACAGCTTGATGAATCAGCATGAAAACATCACCAGCTCAAACACAATTAATTCCCTTTACTTGTTCATTCCCCACTAAGATGTGGTTTCTCTCTATCCCTCATAATTCACTCCTAATGTTTTCTCACTCTTAAATGTAAAGGAATTATGATGTGATATAAACTACTTAATTCAGAACCAGAAAAGTGGCACCTTAAGAGCAAAAGAAAAAAAACTCCAAACACATTAACAGGAAATTATTAAAGTCTCTTCAAAATCCTGCAAAAGTCTCTGTAGCTCCTACCCTTCTACAGAGCTGATGTTCATGTCACAGATGGAGAGAATAGTAATGGCAATCACTGACTGAGTATAAAGTTGTCTTGCCTGTTTAATCCTTACAAAATTTGAAAAGGCAGAAATCCTCTTGTCTCTCCATTATATCTGTTTTAGTTCTGACAGACTTGCCTGTAAGCAGATAGCCTTCTTCCAAAGTGGGGGCTTAAATAAGACAGAGATGCCTAAAATATGTTAATCTCAGGTCATCCTGATAAAGATATGTGAAGGTTTTTATGTTGTGAAACAAAAGGGAAGATAGAATCTGAAGAAAAGCCTAATAGTCCAAATCTTGGTAACTTCAAAGATGTGATCTCATGATCTCCACAAATTTAGATCTTTGTGGATAATCAAACAACCTTTCCAACCTAGCTGCTTCCCTCTGCAAAGTTAGATACCCCCACAAATAACACCCTAATATCTACCTTGCACCTTCATCTTTAACACAACTTAGAGTAAAATCAATTAAAAAGTACAAGTGCTTGATGTGTCTAATCAGGAAAAGAATACAAGGTTTTCAAACAGAATCAAAACAGCCCATTTGTATACCCCATGCTAATATGCTTCTTTCAGAAGCTGTTACATTCAGCTGAAAAACACATCCCCCACTAAGGGCTGTGCAGCAAAATCTCTCTGTGAGCAATAGGCTCGCCAGCTGCTGGCATTTTCAGGGCTCTCAGTGGCATAAGCTGAGTAGCACATGTTTGTGCAAGGAAAATAAACCAAAAAGCCTTTTGAATTTACTCATTTTATCCTTCTTGGTAGCTCCTAAAAGCCTCTGTTTTACTAACTTTTTTGTTTAATAAAAGGTATTATTTCTCTTTACAAACCCTGCCTAATAGTTTGTAACAAAGTTGGTTCTTAGAGGTTAATTCACTAGTAATATTCTTTCAACTATTTACCTGCTTCTCATATCTGCTTCAGGAAGAACCTAGAGATTTAACAAACTTTAAAACAGTCAATTTATTTATTCTCTCTGCTCTGCTTGCAACAGCCTCATCTTTTACTTCAGGACAGATGTTACTGGATCACACAAATGTTTCCTGAAGTGCCCTAAAGAACCACGTGACAGTGCCAATTCCTAATTATATTTCAAAAATGTTTCTTTGACCTGTCTTAACCCTTCTTCTAAACAACTGTCTTCCATGTAACCTCAGGATCTTCAAGATTTAAGTACATCTAAATGCCTGTGAGGACAGTGGTAACCTTGAAGGACAATGAATTTCATTCACTTTCTCTGCTTCTGGAATTTCTGATCGAAATTTCCGGGTCCTGTATTTGTATTAGTTGCCCTGAGATAGTAAGACCAGTAAGGGAGCTATCATTGGTAATCCTCTCCTCCTACATAACAGAAAACATGGAAATATTTTCACCAAAGCCTTGGAAAAATGGACCTTGCAAAAAACAGTCTGACCTTCTAATGCACTGTATACATTGTGATTTGCAGCTCCTGTACCACAAACAAAAAACTTAAACTGGAGGTATGTGTTTTCAGAGATAAATTTTCCTCAGTGATCATTCAAGGATTTCCTAAATACATACATGTAAGAACAACTGCTGATATGACAGCACCACTACCACCGATGCTGTACTGGCGACATTTCATCATTACATTTGATTTTCATAATACCTCCCTGCTTTGCATATTTTGTACATATGTACTATTCAAAGAGTTCTTAATATCCAAAACTAGTCTTTGGCCTGGCTTAGCAGTGTTACAGCACTATAAGATTAATTATTTTTAAATAGGATTACAAATCATGGAGATTTTTAAATTCTTTATTGCCAAGTAATAGAGACATTTTGTTAATGAATTGCTGGCTTGTCTCCTTTTATTTATTATACCTACTATCTCAACTATAGAATGGATTTGGCTGACAGAGGTTAAGCATCGTAAGTCACAGAATTTTAATTTCAAGTATGTAGTAGACAACAGTATAACGAATTACGAAGAGATGGTGTTCAATGAACATTCAGTGAAAGAAGTGGAAACATAAAAACAAGAGACTAATTCTAGTTTTAATCAGCACTAGCTGGTGAAAATCAGTCATTTACAAGAGGTGATATTATTCCTGAATACAGAGGTATATCTCTTGTTAGTAATTTAGGGGGAGAGGGGGATGGAGGGTGAACTGAGAGAAGACAGCAAGAAATGCACTCATCGGTGTGACCAGCTCAGTCAAAGCCCCTGTTCAGCACACAGCAGGGACCTCAAATGTTAAACTAAGAAATAGAAAAGAGTAAAAGCCCAGTGCTACAGTGTGAATCATCACACATCCTTAAGAAAGCTTAATTATGTTAACCTGTTTTCAAAAGGTTTGTAGAAATGGAGATGGAGAGTTCAGAGATGGACATAAAAACAATCAAAAAATAGAAATACTTTATGGGGAGAGAGTGTAAAAATGAAATCACCTATCTTAGGAATAGTATAGAAAAGCAGAAAATTACATTGGGAAGGTAGATAAGCCTATTCACATTCTCTTGCAATACAGGGATTAAGTTAAAAAAAATAACTTAGATAAGTTAAAATTAAGCAAATGTCAATGTAGCAGCAATTTAAAAAAAAATCCCACCAAAACCACAAACCGTTTGATACCGTCAAAGTCTGTATGTGTATTTCATTGTTACAAGATGCTTCGCAGCATTCAGGTAACTGCTGGCCAATATAGAAGTCACAAAGAGTGCTGGAGCAGAGGATGCTTGTCTAGAAATTAAAGTTCTGAAATTGATACAAATAGCAATGCTCCCTGGTACAAAGCAACCTCCACTTACTGTAGGAATCTCTTTTGAAAGACTGTTGCTTTGCAGAAACCTAATGCAGAGCTTTTCTTAAAACTTTCTGAAGTAAACAGTCAAGGCAGCCTTTGTATATTGGAGTTGGTAAACTACTTCTAAAACCTGGTTATAGAGTTTTTCAGTTTAAGCCAATTGTGTAGAGTTGTAATGAAAAGTTACCTTCTGGCTGTTAAAATTCTTGGCATAGAATTTAGGCTGTGGAAAAGGGAAGCTACAGGCTGCAACTTACTTTAGAACAGAAGCTGCATGGAACAAAGGAATCTGTCAGCCTTCCTCTGCAGAGAACTGACACAGGCAAATGTGGGCTCTTAGATATGGTTTTTACATCGGATCTGAACACCTAAGGTATTCCTCTGCAGTGTGTACACACCTCCCTGTTGCCTCAGTGACTGTATCTTTTGGAAGAAGCTAAATGTCAATGAGTATAACTTGGTTTTTAAGACAGCAGGAGAAAGTTTTTAAAAGCCAACCTTTGAAAGTAATTTTCCTTCAAACAAAACATTATTTGTCAAAAATAAAATTGAGCTATTCTGGGATTGTCCTAGAATAAAGATAAAACCTTAGTAAGCTGTAATTACTGCACCTTCTCTGGTCTGGTAAAACTCCACTGAACCCAGTAAGGTTGCACTGCCACCAGCTTTGAAAGAATCAGATAAAATCTACCTGTGGTATAAACCAGTTAAAAGACATATGTTCCAAATTTTATAGCAGCTGGAAAGCCCTATTACTTGCATGGAGCCGTGGTAAACACTGACAGTTTAGGTCCGCTTTTGCTTCGACACCTTGGCTCCCGAGTGACAGCAACGAAGTTACCCAGAGGGATAACCAGGCACCTGGGCCGGCATACGGGCTGCAGCTCACCCTGCTCCGGCGGGCTCCTTCGAACAGAGAGAGGCTGCGGGCTGGCACTCGCCTCGCTCCCTGCTCTGAGCACGGCTCATTTCCAAGGGACCCGGAGGAGGAGGCAGGAGAGCGCTGCTGGCACCGCTCACCGCGGGTCCCCGCGCCGGGGCCGGCGGCCGTCCTGGGTGCCCGGGGCTGCGGGCAGCGGCGCGGGGCCGGTCCCCCGGAGCGGCGGGAGGCCAGGGCAAGCCTCGGGACGCCGGGCTCTCTCACCTGTCGATACTTATCACACAGAGGGTCATGATGGAAGCCGTGCAGCACATGACGTCCATGGCGATGAAGACGTTGCAGAAGAGGCGCCCGAAGATCCACTCGCCGCCGATAAGGTCGGTGACGCTGACAAAGGGCATGACGGCCAGGGCAACCGAGAGATCGGCCAGGGCCAGCGAGACGATGAGATAGTTGGAGGGCTGCCGCAGCTTCTTCACGAAGCAGACGGAGATCACCACCAGGCAGTTGCCGGCGATGGTCAGCAGGGTGATGAGGCAGAGCACGGCTCCGATGAGAACTTTCTCCGCGCTGCCGTAGCTGAGGATCTGCTCCCCGCACTGGGAGTCGTTGGCGGGGAGGGGGCTCGCCGTGGGGAGCGCCGACGGGGGGAGCGACGGGCCGAGCTTCGCCAGGCTGCGCGGGGGCCAGGAGCCGGCGATCATCCTGCCGCCGCTCAGCGCCCGCGGCTCCTCCAGGACCAGCGGCCGGAGGTTACCGTAGAGGTGGCTGCCGTTGAGGGCGAGCACCATGGTGGCGTGAGCAGCCCATGAAGCCTCGCCGCTCGTTCTCCGGCTGTCTCCGGCGCCGGGATGCTCGGGCTCCTCCTCGGGCGCCCGGCGCCGCCCGCCCCCTCGCAGCCGGCCGAGCGGCCCGTAGGTGCCCGGCCTTCAACTTCCCCCGGGGCGGCCGGGCTCGCCCACGGCGCATCCCGGGTGGCCGCGGGGTGGGCACGGCGCTTTCGTCCCCAGCCCGCGGGCAGAGGGGCGGGNCTCCCACCCGCGGCTGCTTTCCGAAGGCGACAGGCGACGGGATGGGAACCGCTCCGCCCCCCTCTCTCTCCTGCCCTCCGAGCTGCAGGTGCGGGTGCGCCCCTTCCCCGCAGTCCGGGGAGCCGGTTCCTCCTGCGGCTTCTCCTTCGCGGCTGCCTCAAGCGAGGGGCGCTCTGGGAACCCCCTGTATATGTGTATACGTGTATATGTGTATACGCGTATACGTGCATATGTGTAAGTGTGTACACGTGTGTATACATGCACATATGTCTATATGTGTACGCAAGTCTCACTCGGGAAGCTGCGGGCAGGTGGCCGCGGCTGGGGCAGAGGAGACCGCAGGCTGGGCTGCCCCGGCCGGAGCGGGGTACGAGCCTCTCGGTTTGCCGGCTCCAGCACAGCCATGGGGCACGTCCGTGCAGAAGGATTCGGGCCGGCAGGACCCCGGCTGCTGCTTGGAGAATTGATAGTGGCCGCTCTTTTAAGATCTATGTCCAATAACACGGCCAGCGCTAAAGCACTTCTCTGTATATCCAAGCTTGAGATTCTTCATCATATTAGGTTTATGTGAATACCATCACCTATATTTTCCTCTTTTATTAGTGATTTTATACCCTGATTTTGAATTTAGTCACTGTCCTATGTGCAATTCCTTTGGTAAAACTAAAACCAACAAACTCCCATTGCTTGGATTGCCTATTTTTTCACGTAGGTTCCCTGGACTCTGAGACACAAAACTCTCAGCTGACAGTCCTACAGACTAGTGAAACACAAATCCATAGCAACTGAGGCTTCCATATTTGACTCACAGAATGTCTTGGTTTTAATGAAATCTTCCATTCTGTCAGCATCTCCTGTTTTCTCCATCTTCTTCCTACTGGAAGATGAGCTTTCCAACAAGCAGGACTCTGCATTGGCCCATACGTATGTATGAGCATCTACGGGACTGAGAGGTTGGGCCCAGCTGTGCCTGACACAGATTGATCACAGGCAGAGCCTCCTGTGGTCAGAAAGGCAGGGTTTGGTAGTTCAGTTGCTGCCCTTTCCTACCACCTCCATATCCTGATTTTACTAAGATAATAAAATAAGCAATTATAAGTATGAAATCTTGCTGGGCAGCTCCTTGACCATTACCAAGTTGAAAGTGATTTCCTGTTCAGTCAAGTGTTTTCCTACAGTTTGTTAGTGGCTTTATTGTATCCAATCAATAAAATCACAAATAAAAGCGATAAAATCACAAAATAAAAATCCCTGTTTAACCACCCAAAATGTGTTCCTGAGCCTTGAGCTTCAGATGAGTTACCTCACCAGATGATAAATCAAGTCTTTTGTCCTCCTTAGTTAAGCAAGTATTAGGAAGAAAAGGTCTTTAGAAATGGCTAGGATGTATCTAAATTATAACATTAAGGCAAAACTTGGAGAGTGAATGTTTCCTTATTGGTTGAACATATTTTTTTAAAAAATGGTGTCTGAAGTACAGCTAAGGAGTTAGGAACTTAGTAAATTTTGTTCAAAATAGAGTCTTATCACAAAAGCTGATGAAGTTGTATACAGTTTAATACTCCCAGTAAAAGCAATTTTCCAGTTGCTTAAAATGTCAGTAAGGCAGAGCAAATTATAACCTGGTGCTTCCTGCAAATGTGTTAACACAGATCATTAAATCAGTCATTCTTCTTGACAGCTTTTCAATACAGTTCTGGGATGTGATTCTCTAAATGTTCTCAGTGGATGATACGCAGGATCATTTGTGTGTACTCCTACCCATTCCAACCCAAAAGTAGGACTGAACCTTGTCTTTTGTTCTGTGTTTTAAATTCCCTTACAGTTCCTTCCAAGTCAATCACCTGATTTCTTTCCTTCTCAAAGGTCAGGTTACCATTCTTTGAATTTGTTGTAGTCTTACCTTTGAAGAAACAAAGTAATTTAAGTCATTTATGTACCGTTATAGAAAGGGATTTATGTACTGTTGCAGAGAAGACGTGAAAAACCCTGGCAAGACAAAGCAGATGACAGGTCTCTAAAATATGTTTCTTGAAAGCTTTTTACTAGGACACACCTAAAATAACTTCCAGTTTCCCAGGCTGGGCTGAATCTGTGAGGTGCTTTCCATGAGGGTTTAGAGGGTTTCACATGGCCACTGTCTGGAAAAGCACAGAGAATCCATAATTCCATGAGACAACATCTATTCTAGGTACTTAAAATAACAATACATGAAAGTAGGACTTGATCTTTTCAAGGGTGCATCCCACTTTTGTTTTCAGTGATGCTATTTAAAAATTCTAACATGTTGTTCCAGACAGCATACAGAAGTGAAACAAATGTCCAATTGGGTGTCAAGAATAAGAAGTTGACATTTGTTCTCTACTCAAGAAATTACTTTTTCATCTTCCATTAGGCTTCAAAAAATATCATCAAATCATTTTTCTGGCTAGGCTTAGTAAAATCCTGTCCTTTGAGTAATTTAGGCTCTCTATGCATAAAAGCCTCTTAATATATCCAGATACCTCCAGCTCTGTGGTAAGTCCTTTGTCTCCCATTTTTTCTGCACTTAGTGAAGTTAAACTATTTTGTTATTATTTTATAATGTAATTATAATAATGTAATTATTTGTAATTTTGCAAATCTCACCTTTGATTTTACTTGATTTTAACTATTTTATTATTGTTATATAGAGACATTTCAGATTATAAAAGGAAAAAATTCAAGAGGACTTTTTACTTTGATTTTTTTTCCCTCTCCCAAAGTAATTAACTCCTCTGTTTAATTTTTTCCCCTCCTCCAGAAACAGTGCTAATCACATAACATCTTCAGCATTTGTTATTCATACAGAGTGTATGCTATAGCAGTGGGTATTGGTATCAATTCTTTGCCCCCATGTCAGTGAGATAAAGTAAGACAGGTCATTAGAGCTAGCCAAAGCAATACAGTTTCCCAAGCACATGTTGATTTAGTGGGGCCAGACTGTATCTATCAAAGTGTGTGTTGAAAAACCTCACACTAAATCCTGGATCCTTCATCCCTCCCTGGAGGACTAAATGCTTGCCAACAGCAGGTCTGTGCTAGCTTGGAGGATCTTGACTGAAATGGGTCAAGGAATGCAGTGCAAGAGCTGCAGCAGCAGAGGAGAAAACGCTGACAGCTCAGCCTGGTAACACCCTCCCTCACACAGCTGCCTCTAGAAAACAATAGCCCTGCTTATCTTAGCTTAAAAAGTTGAAGGCACTGCTACATTCCCCTTCTTAAACTAGTTAATAGTATATACATGGCAGGAAAGTAACATGAGTATGCAGTGCAACAGATAAACAGAATTGAATTTTTTCTTGTTCTTTTGCTCTTTCTTATCATCCCTTTTTTTGTCCTTCCTTGCCTGAGAGAGCTTATCTCCTTGAATTGTTGTTTTCATTTATCTGTTTCTTTTCCCTTTCCTTTCCTTTCCTTTCCTTTCCTTTCCTTTCATTTCCTTTCCTTTCCTTTCCTTTCCTTTCCTTTCCTTTCCTTTCCTTTCCTTTCCTTTCCTTTCCTTTCCTTTCCTTTCCTTTCCTTTCCTTTCCTTTCCTTTCCTTTCCATCTTTTTTTTTCTTAGAAACCAATATAAGATTGGTGAGGACCAATTGTTGGGAACAACAAATAAAGTATAGGTATCTATTTCTTCTGCCTTGGGGAAAACTGTTGTCAAAACATTTAGAATATTTTATCAGAGACTGGCTAGAGGTATTACTGAAACCTCAATTTTTATTCCCAGCATGTACTGTTTAGCAAATAGCACTCTTGTCTAACTTCTAGCAAATATGTTGCAGCTGCACTCTTCTTTTCTGTCTTTTCTTGTCTTTGTGAAGATAAATCATCATCACTCTGTGGCACTAAAACAGAGAGGTAACTATTTCCATATTTGGCATTTCTTACCATTGTCAAAATAAATACTTGCATCTGTGCAACTTAAATATGAAATTATGTCTTCCTTTTTTTTGGAACCAGAAAATACTAACAATGTCAAGCTGGCATCTGAAAAGAAAATGAACAATTAAGATGACATTTATGCTTAAAATTCTATATCACTCAAAATGAGAGCTCCCAACTCTCAAAACTCCATTTGTACCTTTACATAGGAGCTTATGGAGGTTATGATAAAAGTGACTGACATTCATGTTACTGAGTTGCTGCGGCAGATAGCGATAAATAAAATCTTAGCACCCTAAAAGTGCCAAATGCAGAACTAAAGCAGAAAACCCTAACAGTTGCTACCATGGGCTGCTCATTAAAAATCTATTTAGAAGAATTGTTACTTTCCGCATTGAAATTTACTGAAAGGACTGTGTCGAGGTGTAAGTGTATTGAGAAGAAAACACTTGGAGTGAGGAGATCTGTTTTGACCAAGAATTTCAGGACAGCAATGAAACAAAGCATGTTAGAAGCTTGCAGCTTAACAGTGAGGACCACAAGGAAGTTCTAAACAGACCGCTGGGGCTGGTGTAAATAAAAGCAGAAATATCTAAATAATAACATAGGAAATAAGGCTGTGCACTGTTCTGACTACATGATTTGTGATACCTGGTGCTAAAAGTGCTTTGTAATGAGATTCCTACTCCATTATAGAAAATAGCATTCTGCAGATCTTCTGCATGAAGAGCTGTTTAAATGTCCTCCATTTTAAACACCTCAAAGAAAGGTTTCTTTTGCTTTCACATTGCCGAACACAAAGGCTCTTAATCCTCTTTGGTATCACTGAACACTGCTGCGGTAGGGCCATTCAGAAATAACATCCAGAAATACATGCTTCTGGATCCATTTTTACATTCATTAAGACACATCAAGCTACATCAAACACTAAGCCAAAGAAAACCTGGAATAATATCTCGAGCTGTTCCATTTTCACCCACATTGAAGAAAAACCTTGGCAGTATCATTCAGGCTGTGCTGCTTGTTCAAATGGCTGGCAGAGAAGCAGTATTGGCCGATCTGATGTATCAGGCAAGCACCTTACAGATGCAGATGGACTAAAACGGAGCCTCTTTACTGAAATATCTTGACATAATATTGTCAAGAAAAAAATGCTGCCATAGATGTGGCATGAACAAAGATGGTTTACCAGCTGGGGGTTTTACCCCTTTCAGAGCGATGTGTTTTTTTCCTGCCATACAGATGTGTGGGAGCTCTCTGCTATCACCATCCTGGATATTTGTAACTCATCAGACAGGAAGTCCAGAAACACACCAAGAAGGCACTGTTTGTTCTCAGCCGTACTTCGTTAACCAATTGATCCCCTTGGTAGAAATGAGTGCATGCAGCTGGCACAGGCTGCATCAAGGTCAGACCCTGTAAGGAGTTCAGGGTTTGGCAGCAGCCTTGGCCTCGATTAGAAGCATTATTGCTTTATTCAGGGCTCCAGATACTCTACAGACTTCCCCTGGTGAGCATTTAGCCCAATTTGAAGATAGAAAAAGCAAAGGATTCCCTGGTCTGGTCACCTGAAGTCGAGCAGGAACTGCAGACCTGCTGTCTTCAGCAACTGCTCTAAGTCACCAAAAACCGCCTACTGAGAATTTCCATTTGTATTTTTCATATTCTGTGCTATTTATCAGCGGTATTTGTACTTTTTGTGGCAGTGCTACACAGTGAACTTGGTCTGTGAGAATTCCTAGGTCCTTTTCCTTTCAGGGGCTATCTTTGAGCACGGGGCTTTGTCGGAAAGAGGACAACTATAAAACTATAAATAGAAAAGTTTGGTTTTTATTTTTATTGGCAACGTTCAGACGGAGCTGAACCAGTTTAAGAGGTGATAAACGCGCCAATGGAGCAGGGCTACCGCTCCACCTGGCGGGCACCCGGCGGCTCGGAGGGGCTGCAGAGCCTCGGCCGGCGCCGCCGCGGCTGCGGAGAGCGGCAGAGCGGGGCATCCCCTGAGAGGGGGGATGTCCCTCGGAGCCCGGGACGCGCTGCCTGAGAACGAACCACGAGGGATCTCCTTCAGGGCCCCCGCCTGAGCCCTGAGATATGACCCTACGACCCCGTCATCGCAGCCCCANCCCCCCCCCGGGGACGCCCCCCCGGCCGGGCGGCGCCCCGCCCCGCCGGCCCAGCCCGGCCCAGGTGGGACTACAAGGCCCAGGCTGCCGCGGGCGGGAGGGGCGGTGCCGCCGCCGTGCGCCGCTGCTGTGCCCGGGCGCGGCCCGCCCGCCGCGGCGTGAGCATGGCCGGCTTCGCCGACCTCAACCTGCCGCAGGGACCCGACAAGAAGTCCCTGCAGAGCCTGCTGGAGGCCGCGGCGCACCGTGAGTCCTGCGAGCGGGGAGGGCGGCGGGGTGGGCCCGGAGCTCGGTGGGGCTGAGCTGGCGTTGGCGGGCCGGTCCGGCCAGGAGGGCAGCGGGACGCGAGCGGCGGCTCTCCCGGCTCAGGAGGCACAGCCGGAGCCTGCGGGCCGGGGTGGGCACAGCCGGACTCCCCGGGACGGGCATTCCCTTCCCTCTGGGCAGGCGAGCCCTCGGCACTGCCCCGCTGCGGGCGCGTTTCCCCCGGCGCCTCTCGGCTCTGTCCGCTCAGCCCGCAGCTTTCTGCGAGCCGAGTGCCACGGCTCGGCCCGCCCGGGACTGGATCGCAGGAGAAGCTCTTGATGTGGCTTGTAGCTGTGTCTCTGCCTGCTTACCCCGGTGTAATAGTTGGTTTTTTTCCCAACGTGGACAAGTTTTTCCGCCCGCAGTTTCGTAGGGCCCGGATCTTTTCCTGTGGAGCTGCTGTACAGCCACGTGCTGCCTGCCGAGTGTTTGGGGCGGGTGGTTTAAATGCCCCTGGCAAGTCTGTCATCTTCCTCAGAGCCCTTCGAACGATACATTCTCATCCGTTTAGTCGGCATCGTTTTGAATTGCTCTGCCTTCTCCGACAGCTGTATCTCGCCCAGATCTGCGTTGTCTGCAGTTCTAACAGCTGTTCTGAATATACTTAGCAGTTTGCCGTAGAGCAAGTCATAAACAGGGCCAGACCTCTGGGGACACCAAGCCCAAGTATTCGTGTTCATAAAGCTCTGCCATGAAGAGTTGTCAGGCCTGAGCTGTGTTAAAATCCGAACAGTTGTTTGTTTGTTTGTTTTTTTCTATTTTAAAGCACTTTTTTGGGGTGAGCTAGTCTTCTTAAGAAATATTGTGAAATCTAAACGTGCACGTGATTATTAACTTGAAGACATTTAAGTAATGAGTATTTTGCAGTCTTCTTATTGGATTTGTTTCCTTTTTGTTTACTGGACAAAATATTCTTACTGTATGTTTTTCAGTGGGGTATTCTGCAGTTGCACTTAATCATGTCATCGATTTTAAAGACAAGAAACAGGTAATTTTTCCTGGGGTTATTTGTTCTTACTGTGTTTTCCTTAGTAATCTTGATGCGTTATTGCATGTTTCCAGATAGCTCCAGAATGCACATATGGACGCAAGTAAAAATCCATTTGTAACAAAACTCCCATTTTATATTTTGGTAGAACTGTCCTGGGATTAATTTTTAATTGATTCATGAACTGTCCAACAAAAATAGTTTTCTTAGTGTAGCAAATTTCTTCTTAAGTTTGGAACACAGTTTTTGTTTACGTGTAAATTTAACCCATGACATTTTTGATAACTTTGTTCTGTTCCCTTTCAAGGAAATCATCAAGCCAGTGTCCCCTTCAGAGCTGTTTCCATCTTTACCTATTGTGCAAGTATGTCTAGTTACTTTCTGTATATATACTGTTATTCTGAGTGAACTTTTTCTACCTTTGTGTGTTTGTATATGTGATTTTGTGTATGAGGTCTTAATCAAAAAAGATAAATTTCTCCATAATTTCATGGTTAAAACACCAAACATTAGAAGAATGGTACACTCACAGAGTAGGCTCTGTTCAGTATCTTAGAATTATTAAAGAAATTGCTTTATATGAATTTTCAGTCTGCTTGTAGTTGAATATCTACAGTAAAATTATTGAAACTGAAGTTTTGGAAATAACTTTGTGGTTTTGATGGAGCAAAATTTGGTTGTAAAGAAATACAAGACTGTGTTTCCGGTCATTGACATTGATTAGTTCAATAACTGCTTTTCCTTTGCCTGGGGAATCATAGCAGTAGTAAAACATGCTCAATTTTTCTGCACGATGGTTTTTCTTAATTTTTTTCCCCTTTCTGTTCATCCTTCCCCAGAGAAACACAGTTAGTCCTTCTTTGTAAGGGCAGGTATAATATCAAAGAAGTACTGTAAATTAGGGAAGTGTAACTACAGACTTTAGAAAATTAGTAGAGAAAGACTATAAGCATGACACCATTTTCTTTTTATAGCAGACTGGGCAGAAATTACCACAAATATTGTTTTGGGTTTTTACTTTTTTTTTAAATATTATTCATTTTTCTGTAGGGGACATCTAAAAGAATTAAAGTCTTGACCCGGCTAACACTTGTTGTTTCAGATCCTTCTCACTGTAATCTCTTGGTAAGTATTCTCAGCAATCAATTTCGCAACCTTTATTTCCTTTTCTCAGTGAATGAATGAAACTTTTGAAATTCTATGGGGACAACTTCTTGGAATTTATAGGGCACTCAGCAGTGATTTCTGAGATTGCATCTTCAACAAATAATGTGATCATGAGCAGATGCAAACTTACAAAACTGGATATGGCTTCTGTTGATCATTTGTCAATATGGAGCAACAGTTCTGTTCTTTGGTTTCTGGACTTCTGTGCATAAACTAGAAGACCATGAGCAAGCCTTGTGTCTGGTTATGTTTTCATGCTACAAGATCAAAGCAAAAAGTGTAAATGTCTTAGTAGATGAGTGGGACAGGCCTCAAACTGAGAATAAATTACTTCACTGTAGAAGCCTGCTGTATATTTGGATGGTTATTGGCTTTGTTTTAGTACTTGACAGGGAAAAAAGATTTTTCTTCTCATTGTTTTGGTTGTAATCATTGTGCACAGCTTTGACATTTGTCAGAATTCAAGGTAGTAATTGTTTGCTCTTTTTATAGAGATCGACATCTGCAAATATAAGGTTATATGACATCATAGCAGTATTTCCAAAAACTGAGAAACTGTTCCATGTAAGTACAATCATCTCATCAGTAATGCTTATTTAGCAACATTTAGTGCCTTGTGCTAATTTAAGTACTTGTTTTGTTTTGGTTTTATTTCCCATTTTATAAAGATCTCATGGAGTTAATCCAACATTATAGGCTGCCTGGTCAGTTGATAGGTCAAGGGGTTTGGGAGGATTTGCAGGAGGCTGCAAGACCCCCAGGTGACAGCTTAAAGTCTGTAACATCTACCTCATTCTACCTGATGAATGGGCTTGTATGCCCCTGCACTGTGGTTGCCTTTGTGTGCCTTGAACTCTAGTGAGGAAAGAAAACATCCTTTTTTCCCCCTGATATATGTGTACTGTCATCATGTAGAAAACTTCTGTCTTCAGCTTTAACTTCTCAAATTCTTGCAACTTCCCTAAAATATGCTTGTGATCTTCTGTTAGAACTAGTTATTTCTGGACTCTAAAGTGCTAGGGANTTTTATAAAGATCTCATGGAGTTAATCCAACATTATAGGCTGCCTGGTCAGTTGATAGGTCAAGGGGTTTGGGAGGATTTGCAGGAGGCTGCAAGACCCCCAGGTGACAGCTTAAAGTCTGTAACATCTACCTCATTCTACCTGATGAATGGGCTTGTATGCCCCTGCACTGTGGTTGCCTTTGTGTGCCTTGAACTCTAGTGAGGAAAGAAAACATCCTTTTTTCCCCCTGATATATGTGTACTGTCATCATGTAGAAAACTTCTGTCTTCAGCTTTAACTTCTCAAATTCTGGACTCTAAAGTGCTAGGGAGGATTTTAAAGTGGAAATAATGTGGTTCTGTGAATTACCTGATAGCTGTTCACTTCCATTTCCTCCATATTTTTATTTAAATTGTTCTCAAATACTTGATAACAGCTGATGTCGATGTTCTGATTGGATGGAGCACCTTCAAGCAAGTTATGTTTTTGTCAGAATTTTTCTTACAAAACCCAAAATTGTAATGTCTGACCTGTTGTAAGCTCGTAAACAGTAACATTAAGTCTGAATTGGGTGAGTAGGTGGAAGTGTTCCATCTCTGTTATCTTTGGCAGGCAGCAGGCAGGCATGCAGTTTAAAGGAGTGTGAAGGAGGGACAGAAAAAAAAAGTGAGTTTCTTTGAAGAATTTACTTTCAAAGGGAGCTTCTCAGTTCAAAACTGAGTCTGGCAGATGTTTTTTTAAATAAGTTAAAGCAACTTTCTAGTACTGCTGAGTACCTGTTTTGCCACATTAAAATTGTATTCTTCTGTATTGTTTTTCTAAATTATTTCCCCTCCTATTTCAAGATTTGTGCAAGTAAAGTACATAGGAAGAGCATGAACTTTAAAGAATTTTTCAGCAGAATTCAAGCATTATTTATAAGAGTTGCAGCTAAATGAAACTAATTTCTGAATTTCATTTCCCTTGCAAGATTTTAAGACTCTTGGGGGTGTGTCAGACGGAAATGGTTTAAAATATTTTTGAGAGCCACTCTCCACTCTTTCTTTTGATCTCTGGCAATAGTATAAAATCTCACTTCTCAAGTGAGCTCAATCGGTTTACATGTGTTTAAAGCACCTGAAACTAGGTAATCAGCAGGGGTGTGCTGTGTTGTTTTTTTGGGAAAAGGGTGTTCTCTCACTTAAGGGTTATTATTGTTTATTTTCAGCCAGATCGTGAGTCCTGCTGCAGTTGGACATCCAGCTGTGGTGGTGTTTAAACTGGCATAAACAGCCATTCATTTCTGCAGGTCCCTGTCTGCTTTGCTGCTGAGGCTGCTTGCTTGCTTAGCTGCATGGCAGTTTGCTTTGAGGAGCCTGCTTTTGGCTGAGCAGTAACCAGAGTTTTTGCCAAGTTATTTTTCAGGCAGATCCACTTTCCCAGTGTGATTCAGCACCCAGGCGTGCAGAGAGCTGTGCCAGCGCAGAGCAGTGGCTGTGCTCTGGCAGGCCAGGACAGACAGTGCCTGGTTAAGCTGACACCCTGGCAGGTGATGGACAGGGTGAGAGGAAAGAAGCAGGATTGTCAGTGAGATTATCTTCATTGCTTCCATGCTGGCAGCACTTTGGGCTGGGGGTAGAACCCAAGCATGTTTCTTGCAAACTGCGTGAGGTGAAAGACTTCATCCTTATATTTTCACAGTCAGGACAGGTTTGTGTGGTTATCTTTGGTTTTGAGATTTTAGAATGCCTCACTGTGGAGAGCTGGTTCAGTTTCACAGAGGTATCACACAGGGAGTGTGGTGGAAGGGACATTAGACAGAGGGCTTCAGCACATACAGTTTGGCTGTTACAACACATGGATATTTCATTATTAAGAATAAAGCCTTCAAGAGTGGGTCTTGCATGACAAATTGACTTTCTATTGGCTTTTGGTAACTTAACATTACCTCAAGAGCATCATCTTTCTCACCATAAGTCTGGCACTTGTATATTTTCTCCATAGAACAAGATTTTTCATGTTTTTGTGAAAAAATTATATGACCATTGGAGATGTACTCTAATTTTAGCATGGCCCAAGGGAAGGTCTTTTGTTACTGAGTGTGGCAGTGATATGTACTGAAAGATGTGCTCAAATTCTTCAAATAATTTATATCCTTAAAGGGATGAGGAAGCCATGTTTGCCAATTGTAGAATGGGCTTCTTGTTTAAGTGTCTCAAAAAGATTTTTTTGGCCTGCATCAGGAATGCCCACTCCATGCAAGTAATAGGGTCTGTACTTGCTGCTTTTAAAAAAATTTTGCTTTCTAAGGTTTCTGACTGTTTTAATGATGTTGGTTAGCTCTGTCTGCTGTTCATAAGCACTTAGCACATCACCAGGACCTAAAAAAACTTACATATGTAAGTCAGAAGATGTAGTGCAAAGTAAAATTTCAGTGTTTATTAAAACGTTTGCTAAAACTTGCTTCAGAGCATCCAGACAGTGGCAGATGTATTTATTAATGGCTGGCTGGAGCTTCCCAGCAGATGGGGCTCTTGCCCACAGTGCTGCCAGGCAGCTGCTGGGCTCTGCAACTTGCTGTATGTCATTTTCTGGATGAAGTTGTTGCGCTTCAGATATTTTCAGCAGGCAGTGTAACCTTACCTTGCCTGGATATCTGACTTGTCTGGAAGTCAAAGCTAGGCTGAACATTAGAGTTCTTGGAGAAATCTGTTCTCCAGTTTTTCATACAGTGCAGGAATTCCTTGTGGGGAAATATGACTCGCAGTTTGTTTTTCCTTGGTGGTATTTTTTGAAGTGTTCATGTCACTGGGATCCTGTAGATATCCTGGCTTTTGAGTCACTTCCTCTCCCACTGCGCTTAATTTGCAAAGTGGTAAAGAGTTTTCCAGCAGTCTTTCTGGAGCTGATTAGGAAGGCTAGATTTCTCTCACACAAGGGCAACTTGCATGTGTCTGATGTCTATTCTTGCTTTCCTTAATTTTTAGCATTATCTCTTCCTGAATTTTTTATGAACTCACTGACATATCTTTTAGGGCATGATTCGGAGCTATTTGTTCTGTGCATGTTCCCATAAATCTCCTCCATGTTGTAGTTTGTACCTCATATAAGAAAAGAAGGGAAACTGACTGTAGTAGGGCTGAACTTCCTCATGCAAGTCTAATTCTATGCCGTAGATTCCATCGGCAGCCCATGTCCAGCCTAATGGAGGCTAAAGGTAGGGCATGAAGAAAAAGTTTAGTCTGCATGTCCTGGCAGGGACATTTCAGCTCCCAAGCCCTGTGGTTCTCCTGCATGTGTACTGTGGCTCTCTTGTGTAGGAGAGAGTGCTGTCAACAGCTAAGAAACATCCCTAAAGCTGGGCCTCTGCTCCCATCTCCATCCAAATTCCACGTGAACAAACTGGTAGAAGACCAGTTTGCCAAGCAGTAGTGCTCTTTGTGTTGGAGCAGCCCTTACCCCTCCCTGGGGCTCCTCACAGCCCCCACTGCTTTTGTGCCAGTGGGAGGGGGGATGAATGGTTGGCACCTGGCCCCGGTGTATTTGGAGCAGTTGCTGTCAGGTTTCTGAGTGCAGAGAGTTCCCCTACACATAGGCTGAAGAAGTTGAAAAGGAATTTTCTATCTTACCTTCTTTGTTACAATACTGCTTACAGACATTGGTCTGGCCCTGTGTAATCAGCCTTACGGAGTAGGCATATATCATTCCTACCTTGGGTGCATGAGATTAATGTAAATCAAGGAGTTCCTTTTAGGTGCCCTTAATTTTCCTTGTTTCTCAGTGTGAGGAGCCTCTGCCCCTTGTTCATTCCCTCCATCTCTTAATACCACCTATAAGTGCTGGTGTGAATTCGAAGCTAAACTCTTAAACTGTGGCTTTCAGTGCTGTCTGCAGACTCTGCCAGAGGCATGGCTGTTAGGAGGAGCTGCACGTTCTCCACCCAGCCAGGAAAGAGAGGTTCTGAGGATTTGTCTGCAGTATTGGGCATGCAGCACCACCAGTCACAGTCACATTCTGCTTTTTTCTCATTCTTTTCTCTATTGCTTCTGCTAAAAGTAATTCATCCTGAAAACAAACAGGGAGCAGAGCATGATGAGACAAAGGGCAGTTCCTGGGCTCTTCCTTTTGTAAACTGGTGTTGGTCTTTAGTATCTGTGAGTTCTTCTGTCAAAAGCCAGCATTGCTTCTGCATTTCCTCTATCAGATAAAAACAAAGAAGTAAGTATTGCTTTGGGGTTGACCGTTATCTTCTTGCAAAATTAATTCCGTAAGAAATGGAAGACTTGAGTTTTAAATCTCAAATGCTGCTGTTCTATTGGCATACCTACAAGGCATAGTACCTCTTAATTTTAAAACTGAACTCACCCTGGAGAGACATTTGTTGCATTAAGAAATAAAGGAGAATATTAGTGCACCTTAAATCGATTATGCATTTATTGGCATATATAATAATCTGTTCCTGTTCCTTTGCTGTAGATTGCTTGCACAACACTAGATGTGGATCTGGTCTGCATAAATGTAACAGAAAAGTTGCCATTCTACTTCCGAAGGCCCCCTGTGAATATGGTAAATTTACATCTAAATTGTTTTCTTGCTGTTAGACTGACATTAAATACTGAATTTGCTTTGAATTCCCTACCGCTTTCCTCCCACCATTCCTATCTAAGTGGTTCTTTTATTTTCTTGCATAATGTATGGTGTTGTTTCAAATGTCCTTCACTTCAGGGCCTCCACTGCAGCATTTAATACACAGTGATGTATGTTCTTTCTTTTTCTCCTCCTGTCCCCCGCTTAAGAAGGCAGAAGTGGTGTTCCCAAGGAGTGCAAGCAGAGCCTTAAGGCCACTGTGCTGCTAAGCAAGGAGATGTGGTGTGGTTGCTGACTAAGCTGCTTCCCAAACCAGAAATGGTACAGCTGTGTCAAAATAGATAAACAGCCCTTTGATTTAAAAAACAGGAGATGTGAATGGCAGTGTTAGTTTGGGAGAAGAATGTTGAGGTGGTTACTTGAAAGACAACTGTGTTGAATCCATGTTTGGACAAAAGAATGTCTAGGTAAATGAACCAAATGTAGCATTGCTAAGTATGTGCTGTGGGACCCAAGATGGCTATTATTGTGGATGAAATACAGTTCTGCCTGCTGTTGGTAGTTTGCCAGAAAACTTAATCTGAACATGCTCTTAGGGGAACTTGTTTTCTCCTCTAAATATATGTAAAGGTTTGTTCCACATGGGCAGTCTTGGCTGATGTAGAACTTAATACTCAAAAAATTAAATTTGGAATTGGCTAGTAATCCTACTTCCTTTTGTTAGAAAATTTGACCTAGAATAAAAATTCAAAATTATCTAGAATTAATTCTGTGACAGAATGAAAATACATTGGAGTTTATCATAAACTGAGGATTTCAACATTCCACTTGGAATAACCATTTAGTATGAAAAGTACCCTAGCTGCCTAAAACTCCAGCAGCTGGCCCAGGTAAGGAGCTGTGTGGGAGACATTTTCCTTGCAAGCTGTTCTTCATCTTCCACGTTCCCAGCTTCAAGGGAGTCTGTCTATTGGACTGGCCTGTGCATCCTGGGGCAGTCAGATTTGTTGTTATGATGCCAGATTGGCAGGCAGCTGAAGTAGGGATGAGGTTAAAAAACACCTTGACTGGAAATTGGTGTATTGCCATCACCTGTTTGGTTTTGATAAATTCAGGCTTCTCTTGTTTGCAGCTGTCAGGCCAGTTCTGTGTAAAATGTTTGATGCACATATAGTTTCTGTTGTGCTTGCATGCAGAGGTCATGCATGGGTGGGAGCTGGATTCATTCCAGCTGTATTCAGTTACTGGATTCTCTTACAGTATTACCATTGCAGCATATTTTAATAATATTTGTGCAAATGTAGAGTATAATTTCAGCCCAATTTAGGATTGCCATGGAACAAAGAACTCCTGGCTTTACATTGTGTCTTTATTGCCGGCACACTGTGTGCAAGTTGCTTAAGCTTTCTGTGTTTGCAAAAACAAGAATACTAGGCTTTTGGTGAGGCACTTTGACAGATAGTAAAGGATGTCAAAGCAGCTGAAAATATAATCAGTATTACTATTTGAAACCTCTTGTGTGACTCACCGTTATTTAACGTTGTCACAAACACCAGAGTATGCTCTGAGACAGAAGAAGGGTCCTTGCTGCTTTTGTGCAGGGAGGAGTTCTTCATCTGCAATACATGGCTGCTGAGGGAAGGAGTGATCTTTCTTTCTTACAGGGTGTGGGACTAGAGGAGTAGGGTCCTCAGAGTTTCAAGACAGCAGATAACCAGCAGTGGTTATCTGTCTCCTCAACTCTGTGATAGTGTGTATATATTAGTGATAGCCAGTTACAACAAATCAGTGGTTGGTATTTGTTTATTAAACCTTGTTTATCTGTCATCCAAGATTTATGCACACGTATCTGGTCTACAGTGAAGCCTTCCCCCACCCTCTTTTCGTGCTATGCTTTGCTCTTCCTGGAACAATTCTGCCTTATTTTTTTCATATGTGACACAGTTAAACTGAGAATAAGCTACATCAATAAAAGACAGTAGTTGCTAGATTGTTAGGCTTCTCTCCTTTTGATTTTTGATCACTCTCTTTCATGTGAAGGCAATAGATCGAGGCATTTACTTTGAACTTCTTTACACACCTGCCATCAAAGACTCTACAATGAGAAGATACACAATTTCAAATGCCATCAGCCTGATGCAGATCTGCAAAGGAAAGGTAAGCTCTCAAAGTGAAAACAAGGTAATTAAATCAGTTCAAATTCTTCTGGAGTTTTACGGGCTGAGCCATTTTAAGTGAGTTTGATGCTGGGACATCTGACGCTGTCGCTAAATCTTGGCCTACTAACACAAGGACACAATCATTGTAGCTTCAAATACTTCGTCTTGCACCATTGCCTGCTTTCTTCTTAAGCTGTCAAGCTGTTAGATGCTTTTTTCCAGAACAACCCATGTTTTGTTATGGTATGCAATTCCCAAAACAAAGGTGGAAGGGGATGGAGGGAGATTCAAGTGCTAGACATCTAGGGTTTGCACCAGAACTGAAATTCATGTATTTTTTTTAAATCCTCCATTTCATAATTCTCATTGACCCAAAGCTCTTTTGACTGTATATTTTGAATATGGGGGCTAGAAAACAGTAAGAAAAAAAAAAAGTAGAAACATTGTTTTGTTAAAAGGTTAGTAAATTTTCTGTGTCCAAAATAGACCCAAGAGCTAGCTTGCTGTCAGCCAAGGTTTTGCTGTAGTCAGATGAACTGCGTTCTTCTGTGCTACTGAAACCCAAGGAAGAATTAACTTTGAGATGCTTGTAACCCATTGGTTTCATAACTTACCTCCTCTCAGGCTACCAGATTAAGTTATCTGTTATGCTGTGTCCTCTTAGGCCATGCTTCTTGATAGGGGGTCATATCATAATGCATATCAAAGTTAACAGAAATTGTAGCTCCCCCTTCTGTATTGTAAATGGCCTCTGCCACATGTAGCTAGTCCAAAGAAGCTGGATTTGGCATCTGAATGGCAGCTGGATTTAGAAAATCTGAAGTGGGGTGTTGAGCTTGGAAGGTAAAAAAGTAGATCTGTCATTACCTCAGTTCTCCTCAAGCATGGCAGCTTTTGTAGGACAGCAGGGTGGGTCAAACAGATTCATTTCCTACAGACGAGGTATTTGCACAGCCTCTCCTGTGAGAGAGAGGCCCAGCTGTGGCAGTAAATGACATGAAGTACAGACTTGGACATGATTTCTATACACACCAGACCCCTTTCCTTTGGAATTCCCTTTTTGATGTTGCTTCTGTTTCCTCTGTGCAGTTCAGGATGTGCTTCTCACATGGTTGCTGGTGAACTGGAGAGCACCAGTTGAGTTGATGTCATGGACAGGGCAGGTGAGATGTGCAGGTGCTCAGTCTGTGCACAGGGCCCTTTCATGCTGCATCTGTCAGTCTCATGGTTCATCTGTACCTGGAAAGTCAATCAGCTGGAGCTGCTCATGACACGTTGTTGTTGGGCACTGGAAGAGCAGTGCTAGTTTGTCTTTGTTCTTTGCCTCCAGACTCAGTAGGTTGTGGACCAGCAGAGGTGGTTATTAGCCCTTACTGAGCTTTTGCCTCTGTCAGTGAAGTAAAGGCCCTTGTTTAAATGAGACATGGCTGGTCCATAGGCTGCTTCCTTTGGCATCTGGCGTGCAACTCTCACGTTCTGTAATGTGTAGTTACTGGCTGAACCTGTAGTAGCTTTTGGATCCTTTTATTCCTCCTCTATTATAGCAGGGTAGAAAAACCTTCAGAAATGTACTTGTGTTCTCAGAGCTGGCATTGAGCAGTGTCTTTAAAACGTTAGAATGTGCAGGAATGAAGGAGAAGCTCCCCTGCCTTGCCAGACAGGAGGTGTATATAGCCACAGTCCCTCACCTCCTGTGTTTTGGTAACTGAGTTGGAGGCTGCCTGGAGCAGTGTACTGAACAGCTGCTGTCTGCTTTACCTGGGGAGATAGTGTTTTGCCTTTTAGATTTCCCTTTAGCTCTTGCCCTGGATTTGCCTTTGCCTGCCACTCCTTCACATGCCAGCAGTGCTTTTCTTGTCTGCTCTTGTCTCCTTCCTCCATCTTACCTGTCCCCTGTGAAAATGAAATGCCAGTTGCCTTTGAACCAGGCAGAGCGTATCTCCAATGCACAGCAGTGATCTACAGTCCCATGCTGGTTTGAGATGTCTCATGCAGCTGCTCTGGGAGCTTCTCTGAGCCTGGGTGACAGGCATTAGTTGCTACAGTTTGGAGCCGGAGACTTGAATTTTCCCAGCAAGCTCTTGTAGTCAGCACCACTTAGGCTCAAAAGCACCTTTGGGATAGTGTAGTCATTTTAAAGGTGAAGTATTCAGAAAAAACAGTGTCCTAGGCTCCATCAGGATGTGTGCTGTTTAGTCACTTTGATGTATATATTGTTTCTACTTCTGGCTTTCCTTATGGTGAGGCAGACGTCAGTCCCATCCTCTCCTCTTTGGCACACAAGGAACCCTTGGGCACAGTGTGAACATGCAGTCATTTTTACATAGGTCTTTCAGCTGTTGAGTTCCAGCTGCCCACAGGGCATTTTCTTCCAGTACTTGCTCAGCTCCTTGTGCTGGGGAGGTGGTAGGGGAAGCAAAGCCCCACCTTGAAACCAGAGATGGCTGGTACTGACATCAGAGAGGGAAAGTCTGTCTCTGCCTCAGCACAGTTCTAATTCTCACCCACTCAAGCAGGAATTCCCAAAGCCTTTTATTCACTATAATAAAAGGTGCAAGGAGATTCTGCTGCTGCAGAGTTACCACTTGAGCTAAACAGGCTCCCCCTAGGTAAGCATCCCTGGAGCTTAGCATCAGAAGAGCTCTGGCAGCTGAGCTGTGGGACTGCCAGTCCCTGTGTAGTCACATACCTGTGCTGCAGAAACCTTTTGGGAGAGAAGCAAGAAGGATTTCTCTGCCTGGTGATTTTCATAGTGGTGCCAGTGTTGAGGGAAATGAGTGTGTGGCACGAAGTGGCAGACACTGCCTAAGTGTAGATATGTTTCCTGAACCAGTGTGAGTATGGTCAAGGCTAACATGAATGCTTAGCACTGAGTTGTATTGCAACAGCATGTGCTGAAACTCTGGGAGCACCAAACTGCCTCAGGGCACTATCCAAGTAAGCTGCTTCTTGGGGATCCTGGACTCCAAAATGCATTTCTGTTAAAGCTCAAGTTGAGTTGTTGTTTGTGTGGGGCCTTTTTCAGCTGGTATAAATAACAGGGACACTTGTTAACACAGTGCCTGTAACTCTGCATTTTTTCTTTACCCTTAAGGGTGCTTTGAATTCCACTATGAAAGATACAGGCTGATAGGTGATTGCTTAATGCCATCATTCTGGACACTTATACTGCTTAGCCTATCCCTCTAAAATGTGATGTACTTATTCATCCCCTGTCTGGCTGTTAGAGGTTTATAATTGCAAGGGAGGGCTTGTGCCTGTGCCCCTGTCTGTATAGGGGACAGGGCAATAACTAAGTTTATAATGTCTTCAAATTAAGTTTCCCACCCTGGTAGAGTTCACTTCATCTGAGGGCATTAGATACTCTGATGTTTAATTGGGCTCTGAGCCTGAACTTAGCTAATGCTTATCAAGTTTTTGCATCTTGCTGATTTTTTTTCATTTCTTGTGCTGTCTGACAGATGAATGTTTGTTCTCTTTTGTTTTTCAGAACATAGTTATATCTAGTGCAGCTGAAAGGGTAAGTCACTGATTTTTTTTAAGTCACAAATATTTGGAGATTTATCTGTGGCTGAAAAAAACAGCTTTAATTAACACATTAAACATACAGAAATTGTAAGTTTAAATATGGTTGCCATTACCAAAGTATTGGCATTGTGGGTTTCGAGATTATATTTTTTTGATTGGTTGTTTTGTTTTGTTGGTTTTTGGGGAATTTTTTTTGTTGCTGCTGTGGTATTTTCCATGACAGTTTTCTCCCAGATGGAGACTATGTTTGCCAAAATAGGTAGTATTTGCTTGATTTCCTATTATCTTCAGTAGCTTGCTATTATATAGCATTTAATCTTGCCTCTCTGATAGCCTTGCCCTGCCTGCTCACACTGTCAGCCTGACAGCAAATGTATTCACCTATCCAAACTTCTTTGTTTTGTTTTAGCCTCTAGAGCTTCGAGGTCCTTATGATGTGGCTAATCTGTATCCTTTCCAAAGTCAAAGGCAGCAGTTAGTGGTAACACTGGAAAGTTGAAAGTGGTTTTGAAATTCTTTTCATCCTTTATAGTCCTTGAACTTTATACAGTGGTACTTGTTGGTGACCCATTGAATGAATCAGGGCTCTTCTGAGTGTGTGTGGAAGGAGCAGATCTTGGTCATGGGGTGACATGAAAAGTCACTTTAACTCATAATGTTTGTGTTCAGCTGCAGAAATGTTTTGTTGTGATGTGCATTAATGTTGTGGGGGTATAAATGGAGAAATTAATAAAACCCATAAAAATATATGGACACTATGAACCAAACAAGAAATTATTACTTAGTATCTCCAAAGTGCCACATTTTTGGGAACAGAAGCTATGAATTTGTATTTATGTAAAATTAAAAGTTCCTATCTAAGCAGTAACTGCTTCTGTTCTGAATTTTCTAGTCCTTAGTAACATTACATATAACATAATGTTAAATAAGTTGTTGTGTTCTAGAAACAGAGTAGAGTGTCTTTTCTTCCCTTCTTTTAGTTCAGATGCATTTTTATCACTCTCCCCACCCCAGAAGCAGATATCTGGCCTGTCCCTGGAAAGGAAGGAGCATGCTCTGAGTCATGAGAACCGTGTGGGAGGCTGTGTGGCCTGGAAGGATTTCATGAGTAACATTTTCTTCCATCTTAAAATGAGCAGTCAGGCTCAACTCAAATTAACATAGCTAATGTAGTGTCATCCCTGCTAAAGGTGGCTGGAAACTTCAGCATAATGCTTTTGTATCAGACAGTGCCCTATCCCCAAAACTGAAGTTTCTCGTGGGGTATTTTTTTTTGCTTGATTATGCGTATCTGAAATGTTCTTATGTTGACAGGCTTTTATTTTCAAAAGTACAGCTTCTTGTCTGGAAAGAAGCAATGTTGCCAGGAGTTTTCCAGGAGGGCTGCTGGGGAGCTGCAGCCAGGAGAATTGGGTGCTTCATTTCTTTGCTTCTGGGTAACCTTATGCAAAATGTCACTTTGAGTTACAGCTCTGCTAATTCCCAGTTATTTGTAGAGTAAGCAAACCTGTGGTGCAGAGAGCCTTCCCTGTTCTGTTTGTTGCTTCCTGTGTGTTTTGATCCTGAGCAGCAGTGACAGGGGTTTGCTGTTTGGCCTGTCAGAAGGCGAAGCAAAGGCAGCTGTGTCCACCAACTGCAGAGCCACTGTGCTGCATGGAGGTGAGCACTTGTAAGCTCCTTTAAGTAATTTGTGCATTCGTTAAACTACGTTCTTGTTGATGCATACTCTCCAAAAGGTCTGAGACGTTACAGAGCAAGTCAGATCTGGGTTTTAGATTCTTTGTCCAATGCCGGAGGAGGAGCTTGGGTGGTAAGTAAAAAAAATTTTACCCTGTTGCCCTGTTGGCAAATCAGTGGCTGAACTGATGGTGCTGTCTGTGCTGGAGGACTTGCTCGACCACATTAATGAGTCATAAATGGTTGAACCAAAATAGGGACCTGCCTGCTGCACTTCATAGTCAAGCCATCCCGTTGCAGAAAGCTGATCTTGGTGATACTGACAGAAACTGTGTTTGACTTTAAAAAAAAAACTGTATGCATGTGTTTTGCATTTGCCTTTTTGCAGCATGTGTGCAGAAGCAACCTTAGTCATGTCCCTTTCTGATGCTTTAATATGTAGATTATTTCTGACTCACTCGTCATTCTGGAATCATTTCAAACTCATGGCAAAATCAACAGGTTCTCATCCAGCCTGCTACTCATCTACATGGGGATGTAGAGTTTGTCAAATTTATGTGGGATTTCTCAAGCCTGTTATCTATCTCATCTGTGAAGTTAAATGGCAAGCATCATTTCCCAGAGAGGATAATAGCCCAGAATAAGTCCATGTATTTTGGCAAGGTTCTTGCAAAGCCTCTCTGCTAATAGGCTATTTGTAGGGAATCTCTTCTAATACAAATTTTGCAGAGAAGCTTCCCACCAGTAATTACAAAATTGGATTGGGCTCAGTATGTTATTTGACAAATGTGAGGATTTGGTAACATCACACACCAGTATTTCATGATAATGTTGAGAGTTCGGTAAATAAAATTCTTGAATACCATAAAGTCACTTCCTTGGAATGTAGGGGATTCTCTGCCAATACAGCTGTGCCCGCATAGTCTAAGAATATTGGGGTATTTGAATGCATTTTTTAGTATTTTTTTAACAACAGTATGTTTGGCTTAGAAATTCTTTTGACAGTGCTTCAATAATGTGTTCTTCAGTGATTATTGAACTGAATAAGCATGGTTTCCTATGGTTTTGTGTCTCTGCAGCTCCTCAGCCCCTGCAGACCTTGATTTTCCCTGGTTTGCTATAATTCTACACCCACCACTGTATTTCCTCTGGTAGTTTCTCCACCCTGTAATGCAGTGAATACCGAGCTCCTGCCCTTGCTGGTTGCTTCCCTGCTTGTATGCTGACTGGCTGGTTGCTCAATGTGTCCAGCTGTAGTTTGGGGCACAGACACTTGAACTGAGCATGCCTTAAATGCATTTTATTTGAGTACTTGAGGTACTGGTACTGCAGCTTCTGCTTCTGTCTTCCAGAAACTCGAAAGAGTGCCTGTGGCATAGTGTACACGGTGAAGAAACCTCGCAAGGTTGAGGAGGAAGAAACGGCAGTGCCAGCCTGCAAAAAAGCTAAGACTCAAGCTTGAGGACTGAACCAGTTCTCAACAGAAGCCTCCATCTCTTCTTTACCCAGTGTTGAATCTTCCTCCAACCTCCAGCCAACCTAATTTTTCCCTTACTACCTTGCTTAGCCTGCAGAAGGATTATTCTTCCAGCACTCAAGTGAGGAAAACTGTGTGAATGAGACTGCTGAATGGTATTCACCTCATCTGAAAGGTCACACTGGGCTTCTGGCCAAGGTTATGAGACTGACTCTTCAACCTGCCTTAGGTCTCCTGGAGTTAATGGAAACTCCATAGAACATTTCTAACATGGAAATGTTTACTTGTACACGTGCATTCCTTTTTTTATTAAAAACATGTCTAAGAACACATGCCTTTGTAGTCTAGCTCTTCTGGTTACTCAAGTCTTAAACACATCTCCGTACAACTGCAAGCCAGTAGATGAAGTTTACCTTCAAGTGGCCTGTGAAGAAGAATAATAATACAGTAAAAAAAAAATTGCTTCCTATTCAGTTTTGTGAATGGGTATAATGAAGATCCCAGGATTTGTCAATTACTAGAAGGTATTTTGGATTTGGGTTACAGTACTTGTAACTGTACTGACCTGACGTGGCAGATACATATCCCAAAGGCCATCTGCATCCTCAGCACTTCAAACCAAACAGTACCGTTAGATGTTTGCCAGAGGTGGGAGGGAAGAGCATATGGTTACCCTGAGCTCAGCAGGGGATGTTGCAGTGTAGGAGCTGTCTCACCTAGCCTGAGCAGCCTCCACCTCACATCATCTTTACTGCACCATTTCCTTCTTTACTTCCTGCTCTGGAATTGTTATCTATGCACGTGTTCATTTTCCTGCCTCTTGCTTTTCCATATTCCTTCCTTTTAATACCTCAGTAAACCTAATCTGGCTGCCAAAAAAGCAGTCAAACAGATATAATCAACAGAGCATTTTCAGAGCTCTTCCAAATGTTTACTGAAGTTTTTATTTCATTAAATGAATATAAAAATCACACAACCTACTGTACTGAGATCCTGTTGAGCCATTTTTACTCTGAGTGTTCTGGTTCTCTACTGGTGCCTAACGGCAAGTTGAAAAGTGGAAGTTGTAACATGGAAAATACACTGCAGAAATCCTGCAGTGGGTCATTTCTGAGCTCTTGGTAACTGGACTGAGCAGAATGGATGGCGTTCTCATAGATTTAACAGTTCTATATAATGCTAGTATAAGTCACAACAGTTTTTGCTTCATTCAACAACTATGAAATGTTTCCTATATGTCACTGCTTGTTGACGTTGTGAGTCTATTTTATTATAGGTATTGGAGAGATTTTTATATATAGATACATGCATAAAATAGTTTGTGATTTATGGACTTACCTCTAAAATGATGCTCTAACCAGAAAAGAAGCAAAATGTGTTCGGTGCAGTTTTCTGAATGGCATGTTGACCCTGCCGTGGGCAGAGAATAACCTACCTTGAGCATGACAGAAGTTCTTTGGTAAATAACATATGGAAGGAGGCTTTGAATTCTTGAGATCCTTCTTGCTACTTGTTTGACTTTAAAAAATTAAACTCTGCATCTTCTCCCTTTATTAGATACAGTTCTTCAGGAGCTGATTGAAAAGTTTCTTTTCCCCCAGTTTCCTGAGGCACATTGCTGTGGCCTCTTGGGGCCTGAATGATGGAACTGCTCGGTTAGGTGATAAACAGGCTGAGTTAGCCAGCATTGATGTCAGTTCTGTTTCCTGCCAGGCTTGCTGCCAGTGTCCAAGTAATTGGGCAGAAACAAGCAGGGAAGTCGTGGCTTGCAGTGAAGGGCCACAAGCAGAGGCGTGCTGTAATTCCTACGGAGAAGGATGTGTGCACAAATTAGGCCTAGGGCTGGCAAGGTGACACTCAGGAGTTACAGTGCTCGTGTGAGAAAAGTCTCATCTGTCTGAAACTGTTGGCCTCAGACTAGGAGAGCTGCCTGCAGACAGAACAGGTGATTCTTTTGGTTGCTTCTCTGGGTTTTGTGTAAATCCACTCCAAAATTGGCATTCCAGGAACAACTATTCATTGCTGCCCACTTCTGCCTCCACCTCAGGATATTGCCCAGGACACTGCTTTGGCCAGACTATAAAGGCAGCTGACATGGCTTGGTGAAGGAGTGTGAGAGCCTCAGGCGTATTTGTCTGTCAGGCCACCCGGTGAATAATTGGGAGTTTAACTGAATGCAGCATTTTAAATACCCCTCTACTCTGGTCTCTCCCACCCAGAGTGCTGTGTCCAGCTTTGGGGTCCTCAGCACATGAAGAAGATGGAGCTGTTGGAGTGTTCCAAAGCTGGGAAGAACGTTGGAGCGCTTCTTTGTGAAGTGCTGAGAGAGCTGGGGTTGTTCAGCCTGGAGATTAGAAGGCTCCAGTGCCACTTTATTGGGGCCTTTTAGTGTTTAAAGGGGACTTATAAGAAGGATTTCTCCAGAATTTTCATCACAGCCTGTTCTGATAGGACAAGAGGTAAGGGGTTTAAACAAAAAAAGGGGTGGATTTAGTTTGGATACAAGAACAAAAGTCTTGTACAATGAGGATGGTGAAACTCTAGCACAGAGAGAGAGGTGGTAGATGTCCTATCCCTAGAAACATTCAAGGCCAGGTGGGAGAGGGCTCTGAGCAACCTGATCTTGTTGAAAATGTCCCTGGGCATTGCAGATGGGTTGGAATAGACGAGCCCAAACTGCTCCGTGATCCAAAGAAAATGGGACATCATACCCTGGCTGGCAGCTAAAGCAAAGGGAGAAGTGTCTGCCTTTCCTGACAGGACTTGGCATCTCTCTTGGCTTGGATAACTGGTGCTCCACGTAGTAGTGACTAACTAAGAACTAATATTTTTTAAATCAAGCTCAGTAATGGAACTATAACTTTATTTTACTAGCTAGTCAAAATACTGTCTGTCTGCTTTCATATGTGCTTCCATTTAACAAAATAAGTGAGATGGGATTTATCAGTGGTAAGGAGGTAGCTCAAGCGATGGCTGCTCTTGGCAGCTGAGACTTTTTGTTAATTTTTAAGAATTTTAAAGTAGTCATGCTGTGAACTTCCTTTAAAGAGAGACAAAATTACTCCATGCATGCTCACCACTCCATCATCCACTCCAGCAAGTAAAAAGAACCACTCTGTTCATTTAATCTGAAATAGCTCAGTTCAAAATGTACAGAAAAAGCAGTACAAATTTACAAATATACATAATCTGATTTTTCATTCTTCTATCATCATACTTTGTAGTAGTCTTTTAAAAAAATTCTCTTCTGCAATACAGTCTCCTCGTAATACAGTCTCCTCTCACCCTCACAACATTATATCTGAATCCTTCCATCCAAAGGGGTACACGGTGGTTGGAGTTCTGTCCTTTGGCTCATTATCAACCACAACTGCCAAACCCTGAGTAAACACCATTACTCAACTACTTCATTAAATCCACTTGGCACTTCAGTGTACCTTCTTCCATTGCTCTTCCACATCCTGCCACTCAATTCACAGGTTATTTTAGTAGTGAGATAAGGCAACAGTTGCAAGCATTCACTATTTAGAGCTATTGGAAGGCTTGAGGAAAGTTGCTAATATAGCTGAAAATGTTGCCATTTAAGACAAAAGGATTTATGTTGTTGGCAAAAATTGCATTTAGGCCAATTACATCTATTAAAAAAAAGCTTAAATAATGAGCATAATTAAAAATTACTTTTAAATAAATAAATAATAAATAATAAATAAATAAAGCCATTTTAGAGCTAGTGGAATTTTAACACTCAACCTGTCTTTTAAAATTTCTTTGCAGGTTTCTTGCCGTTTTCAGTGATGGCACCTCAAATAATCCAGTGCCATAAATATTTTCAGTAGATATTCAAGGACATTTTCATCCAGGGTTGTGGAAAGCATTTCAAAGCAGCAAAAAGAGCATGATCTGGTTTCTCTCTTCAGAATTTACCTAGATGGGCACTCTTTCTGGAATTGTCTTTCATGCTGTTGAATATCTCTTTGGTGCCATTCTGCCACTGAAGAACGAGATCCATAGGGGTTTTCCCTTCCTGGTTAAAAGAAGCAGAGAAATATTTAATTTCCAAGTCCTTGTTCTTTCTTGTTCAGTGCATCTGCATGGTGCAAATCCCTTTTGCACACACACTCTTGCACCCTTGAGGTCAGACTACTTTTGCTGTACAGATCTAGTCCCAGTCATGACCAGACCCATGATGAAAACTCCCTGGGTTTCAGAGGGTTTAGGCAAATGCTGCGACCAGCAGAACACGCAAGTGTTCCTTTTGTTCTACTTTCAAGTGATTAGAAATATATTTAGGTGCAATCTCAGTAAGACACTCTTCCATTTAATACAGAATTCAGATAAGAGTTTAATTAGGGTCTGAACCACAGGAATTAAGTAGGACCAACTTTTGTGTGCAAAGTCTGAGAGAGCAAGTCTCTGGCCTTGGGGGCTGTGCCTTCCATAACTGTCATACTCTGATAAGGGATAATGCTGGGAGCAGCCATGCTTCAGGAAGGTATGCAGAGAGTAGTGCTCCAGTGACTGTTTTGTTCCTGTCCCCTGGGGTTTTGACTGACTGTCAATCAAAAACATTGACTGGCAATGGTAAAACCCATGCTGCTGCTGCTAGTTTTGGATTCGGGAGAAAAGGTCTGTTAAGTGCTGTATTTTAACAAATGGTCACAGAGCTCAAGCTGCAGTGGCTCTGAGCACAGCCAGGTGTGGGACTTCTCCCTGATCAGCCACAGGGATTTGATGCCCAGCAGTAAGGTTAACAGCCAGTCCACCAGCTGTAGTGCTGAGGCTGCCCCTCAGCTGTGGGCTTAACAAAAAGAAGATTTCTCTTTCAAGCTAAGTTCTTTGTTGTTCCAGTGGTGGTTGAATCCCAGGAGTTGTGCAAAGTGTCTGTCTATGACATCTTTTCATTATATGAGTAATTAAAATAAATCATAGAAAAGTATGATGTTGTCTAAGTAGCAGAAAGTGGGTTCAGGTTGTAAAAGAGGTACTGGATTTTCCTCTTTTCCTGACCTCCCCCAAGTTACCCTTTCCCTGTCTCAGCTTTGCTTTAATTAGCTCAGAAGTGATCTAATTAAGTTTGTTCAAAATAGTCTCTCCCGTTCTTGAAACCTATAGAACTGCTCTGGTAGGAAACTTATTTTAAAGCATTTTAAAATGACTTCGATTTAGTGCTATTACTTACGCAGTTCTTGAGAGTCAGATTTGCTCCATGCATTATCAGAAGCCTGATGATTTTGTAGCGGTTCAGCCTCACAGCATCGTGCATTGGTGTGTCTCCTTCCTAGAGACAGGAGCTCAGTGTCAGTCCTGCCAGGCCAGCCCTGCCAGCCAGCCCCAGCTGCACAGGGGCTGCTCGTGGGCCAGTGGAGCCCTGGGGGCAGTGGGCAGTGTGGTGCTGCCTGGAGCTGGCAGTGAGAGGTGCTGGTTCTTACCCTGTCTCTGGCGTTGAGATCCGCCTCACAGGCGATGAGGTGCTCCCCGCAGTCGTAGCGGCCTGTTCGCACAGCCACGTGCAAGGGCGTGCTGAGCAGCTGAGGGTTCAGGGGAGGAGATGGTCAGTGGCATGGAACACGTAAAAGCTGCTTCAAAAACAGCTGCCAGAAATTATCTGCTGGGAGTAAGGGTCAGCTTTTCATCTACAATTAAAAAAGCTGCAGAATTCCAGAAGCACATACCTTGTCTCTTGCATTTATGTTTATCCCTTTGTCCAATAAGAATTTCACAACATCCAGATTCCCACCCCGGCATGCCCAGTGCAGAGCTGTAGAATGAAGCTTTAATAGGAAAAAGAAATTAAAAGTATTTTAATACAACATTATATTAAAAAATCATCATTTTTGTCAATTTTTTAAATTAATCCAAATTATTTTTTTGCCATTTTAACCTAGTGCACTTCACTGTGATCACTGTGTGATCACAGTTTCTAGTAACACCTTTTCTTATGTGCCCTAATTTCTGCAGTACTGTTATTTTCTCACTCTTCACATTCATTGCACATTACTCCTAAAGACAGATCTTGGCAACACTGCTGTGAGAGAGGATGTTTTCTTTGAGCTTGGAAGTTATCTTTAGCCAGGTATGTAGCTGGTATGTGCTAGTTAATATTTTTATTCAATGCCTTTTGGGTTCTAAAAAGCATAGAAAATTAAGCTTGAGGGAAGAAATAGTTCTCTTTAAAAAAACAAACCCCCAATTTATGTAACTCCACAAAGTGAGTTAAAACGCTTTCCTCTTCAAGATTTAGCATCTCTGCCCTGAGCTGTGCTGGCAGAAGTCCCTGATGGTCCCACTCTGCCTGTCATTGCTCCTCTCACCGTCTGTGAGCACTGCTGGGTTAAGCAAGGGGAAGTGAGGCTGGCCAGTGCCAACTGTTCAGCTAAGGGAAAAGGGCAGAGAAGCAAAGAAACAGCTGCAGAAGCTGTTGATACTCAGGAACCCTTGTGGCCAGCATTCCAGAGAGTCAGGGGGCTCTCCTGAGCCCAGCCTTGAAATCCTGGTCGAGCTGACCCTGGATATCTGCATGGGACAGTGCTGTCCCAGCACCTGCCAGCCGGCTGAGGTGGGAGCCTGACCTCAGCTCCCTCACCTTATCCTAGGCTTTCTTGTTTGTGGTGCTCTGCTGGCCAGCACTTGGTTTGTTTTGCAACAACCATTTTGGCAGAGGGAGGCGGACACTCCCTCCTGAAACCTCTTCTCGACCATGTTATTTTAAGGATAAACTTCAAAGACATCATAAGGCCTTTTAGTATGCCTGCTCTATAAGAAGCGCTTCTATAAATGGTTCTCCTGGCACATATGAAACAATGAGCAGCCTTTGGAAAAGAGGTGTAGTGGATGTGCATACCATGTCTTTCTGTTCAAGCTGGGCTCCAGCTTCCACCAACTTTTTCACCACCTCTAGATGTCCTTCAGAGCATGCCCTGTGCAGCGCAGTGCGTTTGAACTGGCAATTGAAGCAGTGCAAAGTTAGATATTACATACGGCACAAAGATATCTTTAAATCTCTTCTCCACCCTCCCTAGGATGATGGCAAATATATATTCCATGCTGTTTCCTTTTGAAGAGGTAATACTTTTGAGACCTGAAATCTGCTAAATTTTAATAGCAACCTGATAGCTGAGAGCAGCCTATCCAGCATTTTAAAGGATAGGAGAAGTATCTGGAGTATAGCATCCAGATTTAAAATGACACATGTTGAGTTCCACATCCAACATGCTACACTGTGTTTTGAAAGTGCAGGTTATGAATTATGCAGTATGAGGGCAGCCACTTATTTCTGTTCCGCAGATAAATTTCTTATCTCTTTTTCCATAGCATTGGAAGTTCACCTTTTATGGAAAATCATGTTCTCCTGGGCACCTGGCCTTCTTTTAAATATAAAGGCTCTTCTGAGGTAATAGGATTTTCAATGGTCGCAGTGGCCACTAGAAAACTTGATGTACAAAACTTCCAGCATTTATTTACTTTCCCCCACTCCTTTTATCCTCTCATGAAGGTAGAATCTACAAAACCTCATGGTAAAAGTTATTTTTGCTGTCTTCTCTAGCAGGCCTTGCATTGGGAAGAAGACTGTACCTTATCACAGACATTTGGATCCCCTTTGTCTGACAGGTATTTTTCGATTACTGGCAACTTATTCTCCAGTGCAGCTTTGAAGAATGTGGGAATATCCACAGGTCCTGTCTGAAGGAAAGAATATAGAGAACATAAATGCGTGTGGCAAAAACCCCCATTAATGCTTTTCTAGAATAATGTACTTTGAAGTAACTTACAATAACTTCTGGTTCAGGTTTCTTTAAAACAGGCACTTTCACTTTCTTGCATCTTTTCTTCTTCTTCAGCTCAATAATTTTTTCAAGATCCTCCAAGTTTTCAAGTTTTGATCTGGCCTCTAATTTCTTCTTCTTCAGCTGAAACAAATCAGGGAAGGCATCAAGTTGAGCTGTGTGAGCACCTCTCCCTTTCAGAGTGGCATTACAGCAATGTGATACTATTCAGCTGAATTCAAGTAAGACTGGATGAACTTTGAAATAAATTGGGGTTTTTTTGTTGTTGTTTTGGTATTGTTTGGGTTTTTTGTTTGTTTGTTGTGTTTTTAGATAGGGCTAACTGACCATTACAATAAGTTTCTAACTATGTGAGAAATTCTACCTCATCTATAGTTTTTCATATACCATTAGATCTCTTACTAAGTTCTTCTTGAGCCGTATGTTGTGGCATGAATTTAGGCCAGGAGTCAGAGCAGCACTGCAGTCTCTTCTGGCACAACAATTAAAAAAAAATCTCATGTGCAGCTTATGAGAGCTGGAAAGCTTCTGCAGTTTTAACTGACTTTCACCAAGTGATTTTCTTTAATCACTTATTTTTTTAATGATGCAGCCCCTAAATTATTGAAACTTAATTGTCTTTGCTTAAAAACATGCCCTCAAGAGAAGAGCAAGCTTTAGAATGATCTTAGCATTTCAGTCCCCAAACATTACTATGTTTTGGGAAGCCACAAAGAATGTCCTCAATAAATGTTTAAGACTTCTTCAAACCTGCTTGTAGAAAGCATCTGGGTGTGAAGTCAGTGTGGGGCACTGCTGACACCAAGGGCAAGTGTGTTGCCTGAATGGAGATCCCACGAGGTATCCTTGGCTTCAGAAGGGAGATTCACAAACAAGGGCTAACTCAGGTGGGACAGATTCTGTCCCATGGTATGATTAAGGGTGAGTACCCTGGTGATACCCTGTCATGTGGTATACAGTTTTGTCAATTGAATTCTTATTCAGGTTATTTCCACCTCTTCTTTTCATTGTTCTCTGCATTTGTGGTTTGATCTGCAGATCACTGGGGTAATGGAAAATAATTATGCTGACTGTGGATAACTGGAAACCCAAAGTTCTTAGGAACCTGCTTTGAAGGAACTAAAAAAAACCCCTCTGTAGCCAGTAATGATGTCTCTGTTGAAGTTTAGGAAGTAGTTTTTATCCTAGTGTTTCTGAGACTGACTTTCTCACTCTTCATTTTTAAGATCAAAGTCTTATTTCCCCTGCTACTTAAACTTTTTAATTTCCAAATCACTTTCAATTTTTAGGTCAGTTGATTGCTTATTCACAAAAAAAAAAAAAAAAAAAAAAAAAAAATTACAGCTACTATGTTTTTGGGGGAATAAACATCAGTTCTTAAGGATCTAGGGAGAATTGTCATGCTCCAGGAATAGAAACTGTTCCTTTTCTGTAGATCAATATGAGTTTCATTTGTAACTGTTCTTCCCAAATGTGCTAGTAAGTGTAATGCCTTGTTTTCATAAAAAGAACATTTTCATGTTAATTAAGACTTCTGGCTTCAGAAATGCACTCTTACATCTTTTGTGGGTTAGTTATTTTTGGTGGCAGTCATTAGGTGTGCAAGCTGAAGGTGTCTCACTGGCTCTGATTGCTCCCCCCTCACTGACAGCCAGGAGCAGGTGCCCCCTGGGCAGCAGGAGCTCTCGGGGTTTCAGTCAGTCAAACAGGGGGTGTTTTAGGTTCTGCCTCAAAATGTTACTGCCTGCACCCGCAGGCTACAGAGGTGAGCAGATCTCCATGGTCTTCAGTGGACTTTAGACAAACCTCTGTCCCTAGTGGTCTCCCAAGGGTTTTTCTAGCTCACCATGCATGTATTTCTAACTTAGAGAGAGGGAGAACTTCAAGGACTGCAGCAGGAGATGCATACATGATGATAGAAATCCTAGCAGAAAACCCAAGAGCCTACCTCTGCTTCTAGTTTTCTCTCCTTCTCATAAGGCAGATCACCTCGGCTCAATGAATGCTCGGGGATTGTCTTTAGGTCCTCCTGCTTCTCTAATCTTACAGCTGCTTCATACTCTCCATTTTTGAAGTCCTCAGGGAGGAAGCTGCCGGTCTCTTTATCCTCCACCTTCTTCCCAGTCACCTGTAAATGCAAACATGATATGATATAATCTAATCAGTGGGATCTCGACTGCAGTGGCCACCACCTGGGAGCATGGATTGCCTAGGGCTGATTGCACCTCATTCCTGCCCTCTCTTGGAGTGTGTGACAGCCAGGACAGGCCATTCTGCCTCTGCCTGGGTTAGCTGGGGATGCAGCTGGCTGGGGCACATCTCCCATGCAGTTAAATCGGGTTGCTGAGTGATTTCAAGGCTGGTTTTATCCACCGCTGTCAGTACCAAAGTTCCATTTATAGTAAAATGGCAGAAGCTATGTGGTGCTGTGCATCACCACAGCTTTTAATATTTTTCAGAAATATTTCTGATGCCCAATTAAGTGTGAACAAAGAGATAACTTGTTAAACTTAGTAGAGGCAGATGTGTATTTGGAGAGTGGTCCATGTGGCCTGGACTGCCTTTCTGTTTGATTACCTAGTAAAATTGTATTTGTTACAGAGTTTAAAGCAGAAGGAAGTGTGAGAACCTTGCCAAAGAATTTAAGACAGCATTAACTAGTTAGACATTTGTATCTTGACAAAGCCATCTGGGAAAATAAATACAGTGTTTTACTGAATCATTCCTGTTTTCCCAGTTTCTTGATCAAATCAGACATTCTTAGTCTGAATCCTGCAGTGGAATGTCCCATTACTTTTGGTCTAGACCTAATTTTTCAAAGACTCTTTTACACTATGAACAGCAATGGCTGTAGGACCTGTTAGTTTATTATTAGAAAACAATACAATTGTTAAGCTGTTAATTTAGTATTATAAAGTTCTGTAGTTTCCCTACATTAATATGTTGTCCCAGTCCCTTATTAGATTGGAATTGCTTAGTGTGATCATAAGATTACTGGCTTCTAAAAATATGTATAATTTAAAATCAAGGACGAAGTCAAATAAATAGCTAAATTTTGGTTGATCTTTTCCTGGTGAACTGTGCTATGATGCCAAATCCAAACAGCTGTGTAGCTGTATCTGTGGTGATACCCTTTCCCAGGGAAAACTTAAAATGAAAATCTAATAATATAACAAACACTATATAAGAGTTTGCACCTAGAGCACAGCAGTGCTGGTAATCTGCTAAATTAGTGATTACAAAGGTTGTCTTTCTCTGCCTGGTATAATGACTGTCTAGGAAATAATTAATTGTGAGTAAATGAAAGAAGGTTGCACCTACCAGCTCTTCTACTTTCATCATCATCATCATATTTGCTGGTGCTCGAAGGCTGTGCTCCTGTAGGGCTGAAACCTCCCAGGGCTCAGGCTAGCTCTGCGGGGACCACCACGCTCACTGCACTTATATATCTTTGGGAGAACTGTGCTTGAATGAGATAATCTTCCAACCTGGGAATCCAAGTATGTCCCTTGTGCTTGCCAGCTGAGAGGTGGCTCACGCTCATTCCAGACACGTTAACGAGCCAGATCTGGTGTCCAGGCAGCGAAGGGGCGTCAGCTCAGCGAGGAAGGGTGAGAGCCCCACAGTCTGACCACACCAGTATGGGAATCAGAGTGAAATGTGAGCTCATCATTCCTTTGGCAATGACTGCACTGCTCAGCAATGCGAGTCATCCTGTGCTCCCAATGCCCACTAGGACAGCTGTCTGTTGATACAGCGTTATAACTTCATCTTCTTTCTTTTTTTTTTTAATTGACATTCAGGTGACTGTAAAACACTGGAAAGAGTAAGTGGCTTATGTACAATGCTTATAGCAATGTTTTCCTGATAAATGGATTATTACCCCTGAAGTTTTGAAAAGCCATTATTTTCATTGCTATTTATTCTTGGATGATAAACACTTTTAGGGGAAAGGCTTTTTCTCATCATGATGACAGTCTCCTATATTTGTTGGAAGGAATTCTCTGAAGGGATTACTATACCAGAATGATGTCTCTGGTGCTAAAAGGGCCTATGACATGATAAGTCACAATCAGTGTAAGATATCAAAACAGTAAGATTTGTATTTTTCTGGACCCTTGTCAATGATTATAAGTCATATCATAAATTATGTCCTATTATGCAAAAGAAAACAAAAAGAGGGAAAACTTAATACTGTTTTCTCAGCCAATATTTTCCTTTTGAATATGAGAGAATAGGGCCCCAGAAGTGATTTGTTTATATTTTAGGATGAGATACACACAAATAAATGCAGATGATGTGTGTGTTTTGGGGAAAAAGAGCTTTTGAATCCTTTGGGAAAGCTTTTCTTATGCTACGAATCAGAGTTGTCTGGAATCAGGAGAACGATTGCCAGCAAAAGCAGTTTTATAAGAGGAAGATGCACTAATCTTTGCATTCAAAGAATGTGGATAAATGCCAAGAAACATCAGTTCTGTGACAGTGCCATGCCTGGAGCTCCTGTCCTGTGAGGTATGCAGGTCACCTGGCTGAAATGAATACAGCAACTCAGGTGCTTTAAGTACGATATGTACGTAAGTGCTTCACCAAATCGAGACCTCTCTCGGGTGTTGTTTATATCATTAGCATCATTAGCATGCTGCATTCCTGACATTGACCTTTCAAGGTGTCTCTCCTCTGAACTATCCCCCAGTAATCCGAGCACTTACAAACTTGTCTTCTAGTGCCCATCATACCTATGCCCTCCCTTTCCCTGAAATGAAGCTGGACATCAGGTGGTTCCTTTACCACTCAGAATATATATGACATTCGAGGATGAGTCCCAGAACTAAAATAGAGTATGTGCTAGCAACACAACCTTTCAGAACATTTTTTTCCGAACTTAAGTACAGCAGCGCTATCATTCCCCCCTAGTGGTATGTTCTGAATCACACTGCCAGGCTTTTTTTCACTGCAGTTTTGTACTCCTGCTAAATGTCTCCATGACAAGAGGCAGCTTTGGCTTTTTCTTGTGTTCCAACAGCTTGCCTCAATCTGTTAATTTCTCTGAATTTTATTTGGGAGATTATCTTGAAATCCACAGACCTAACGGGATGACTGCATAGAATGCTTCTAGTTTAGTAGAAATAGATCACAGTATAGACCTGATGCAGAAAGAGAAATGTAGAGATTTGCTTTTAGAACAAAAACTGTTTAAGGTACTGGGAACTTCTTCTGGACTTCTAGGGGGTTTTTTTTGAAGCTTACTTTCCCCTTTTTTGCTTTTCCTTTTTTTTTTTTTTAACAGCTTGATATATAAAAGTGACTCAGCAAAACCTAATGTAGAAGCTTTAAGTGGATAGATCTTCCTCTGCAAATGGTACATAAATCCAGAGACAGAGTAACTTTACAGGAAACCTCAGTGCTCCGAGGGGAAACAGAAACCAATTTCTTGTGAGCGCTAGAACACCACAGTTTATTCATCTTTAAAGCATCTTTAGTCATCCATGATGACTAAAACAATCATAAAGAATAGAATATTCCTTGATTATCCAAAGTTTCTATTTTAAAATAATGGCACCCAGAAACCCACTTTAACCAAAGCCTGGGATCTAAATTAACCTAGCAGTAAATGCTTTTAAGCTAAATGTCATGTAAACAAAGGCAACACTATTGAAATAGCAGAAATGCACCAGTTTGTATCAGCTAAGACTCTTGGCTTATCACTATTGCTTAATATTGGAGCGGGAAGTAGTATAATGAGCTTGTAACCTTGTACTGGACAGTAACCACTCAATCACCTTTCATCAAGTGATTTCTCGTTAAGGTGGTAATAGCAGATGGTCAGTGGGTGATGTGTAACAGGAATCTGAAAAACTCTTGCCACTCCACTGAAGGATAAGGGCAGAGCAATCATCTGCAAGGTGTGAGGCAACTGGATATTGTCACAAAACTCCTCCACTGAGAAAACATGAAAGGACAGTAAGCTCAGCATGACAGGGAGAAAACTGTGGCACACCCTGTTCCCTGCTACCAAAATGGAACTGTCTGACTAGAGTAAAGAATGTTTGCAATTAGTTTTTCTAAGTGATTAATGGAAGAGTAAAAGTGTCATGTGTGATAAAAATGATATTGCCACCTCCCGTCAAGGGTGCCACTGTGGTGTTTTCAGTGGCGTCACTGCTCAACTCTGTTATCTTACATTTTCCAGCACTCTGCCCTTGGCTCTGGCCATGCACCCAAGAGATGCTGCCCTTGGATGCCATTGTGCCTGGCTGCCTGTTGTCCTTTTCCTGCTGCTAAGTAAGTAAAGGTATGAAAAAATCAGCTGCTGAGGAGTGGTTATGCAGCTAAGAGGTTGTTGAGACAGCAAACTGTTCCACATGTGTGCAGTCAAAGATAAACTCGGAACCAAGGTACACGGAAGAAATAGCAACCACAGGTTACTCCTCCTGGAGTAATGATGTGTTAGTGTGTAATGGCTTCTTTATTTTGCAGTGTATGTGTGCACCCAGCACACTTTATATATCCACATGCAACAGAGCAAGACGCACGTTTATTTCCTCCTCTTTCTTTTTAGCTGTTGGTTTGCCATAAAAGGCAGGAAACACGTTTATTTGTCTAACATATTCTCTGCAATACTTCTGTCAAGAAGTTAACTGATTTGGGAAGGAGTTAACTGATATGATCATTATACCACTCATGTTCTAACTTTTTCAACAAAGCAATACATATGTCTGTCTGTTTTTTCTAAAATGGTCAGGGAATTGCTACATCATCTGATTAGAAACTCCTTATCAGTGTGTATTTTTGTGTCTAAAACTGCTAAAAGGAAGTACATTATCTTCTCAGAGGAAAAAATATCCCACAGAACTTTTTTACCTAGGAATATCAAGCTAGTCAAGTATACAATTATAACGTGAGAAATCATTGAATTAAAAGATCAGGTTATTTTTCCATTTTTTCAGATTGTTATGGAAGAAACAAACAATTAATAGCCTAGCAGGCTGCAGGTCTGACCAACACGGTTCTCTGATGTCAAAACTCAAACCAGCAATGGGTCAATTGTTGCATCACTTCAGAGAAGCTTTAAAAAAAGCCTCTTCAAATTACATAAGGGTGGGGGTTTTCACATAATAGAAAAAAATACAACTGATTTCTATTTAAAACCAAGGTATTTTAATGTATCTGAAACGGTGAGCTTTATCACAGTGGCATTTCTACAACACATGAATCTAAATAATTCACCTTAATGAATCTCAGCTAACAAGCAAGTGCAGCAAACAAATCAGAAGGGTTGTTATCTGTGGTCAAATGGGTTTATCTCTTGGCTGCTTGTCTTTCTAGCTGGCAATATAGGTCAGGGTCCTGCTGCTCCAGCACACCTGTGCTGATGCTGTTCTTGTAACCTTTGTGTGTGATAGATGATGTACATTATTCCCTCAGCTACTGCAAAAAGGCTTTTCTGTGAAAGCGTGGAGTTATCTTAAAGGTTTGTACTGTTCAGAAATACTCCAGAACAACTCCAAGTCAGGCTGGAAAGGAAAAGTGCTTCAAGTAGAGAACAGTGAGTGCCTGCCTGCAAATCCTGGCTACCTGAGTCACAATCCAGCACTGGCCACTTGTTCTGCAGTAAAGTGTAGCCCAGCTCTCCCAGTAGCACCAAGGGAAAATACATCTTTACTCAGGAGAAGATGTGGCATTTTTAAACTTTATTTTTATTTGGAATTTCACATTGTCTAACTTAAAGCCTCCAGTTATTGAATCTTGGTAAAGCTTTGCCTAAAACCTCCTAAGCACTCCCTCTCATCCCAGTAGGGCAATGCCTTTTTTCTCTATAAGGGGCTTCTATAGTTTGGGGTAATAGAAACACCTCTGAAATGCTGCAGTGACTAAACAACATCAGCCATCGCTTTTACCTGTAGCCTTACATTAGAGTACATGTTGAAGCAGTTATCCAACAGGATTCCCAAATACTCTCCAGACAAAATCAGCCAAATTACATTCCTACCAAAGGGAGACTTTGGCAAGGCATCCAGTCCAAGGTTCTGCTCAAAACAAGGTCAAAATTTAATTCAGGTAAGGTTGTTCCAGGCTTCATCCAATCAGATCTTAAAAACCTCCAAGGAAAAAGATTTCATAACATCCCTGGCCATCTTGATCCAATATCTGATTGTCCTCATAGCAATTTTTTTTTCCTTATATATAGTTGAAACTTCCCCACTTTCAATTTATGATCATTGTGTCTCTTGGCACAAAGCTCTGTAAAGAGCCTGGCTCTGCTTTCTTTGTAACCTCCTCTTAGGCTGTTTTTGCTTTCCCCAAAACCTTGTCCTCTCCAGGCTGAACAAGCCCAGCTCTCCCAGCCATTTCTGAGACTGTGAGTGCTCCAGCCCCCAACCATCTTGGGACTGATTTTACATCATTGTTTGGACACGTGATGAAAATACTAAACGATGTTGTACCAGGAACTGATCCTTGTGGGAATCTGCTGGAAATAGTTCCACTCGTTACTCTCACCACTTTGCAATCTGTCAGTGAGCCAACTTTTAGTTCTTCCAAAGTGCTTCCTTTTAATTCCATACAATGCATGCTTTTTAATCATAGCAACATATGCCATGAAATGAAATGCCTTTGGCAAGACCCGAGTAAACTGCATTAACATGAATGCTACTGTCAACCAGACCTTTCATTCTGCAAAAAGACACTTTAAAAAAATATTTGCTTTGCATCTAGCCTCACAGATTGACATCCGTTTCACGTAACTTGTCTGATGCTGTCTTGATAAAGCTTTGGTTAACTCTTCCCCATGTTTTCCCAGAACTCAGTCAGGTCAGCCAGCCTGTTATTAACTCTTTCATCATTTTCAGCCAGTCAAAACATCTTGGGAGCTAAGAAAAATATGAAAATGAACTTCTCTGCTTTACTGGCACTGAAGATGGTCTGTGATATCTTTGGATGCAGCCCAAGTGGATGCTCTACCTGAGGGAGATTCCTGCTTCTTGTGAATAAAAGGGAGCTCAGGGAATCAAGGTGATAAAGAATTGGATGAATTTTGCTTTAGAATATGAGAATGTTTTCATACAGCATTGATTTTGTAATCTCTTAGGAAAACAGTAGTGTGTCACAACTCTGTTATAAGATGTGCACTCAGACAGCCTCTTTCTCATTTATTGGAATCATATCCACTATAATTTTAGAAACAGCTTGAGGAGAATTTTAAAATCACTATCACCTAGAAAAAAATAACCATTTTGTGTTTTTATTTTGGGAGAGAGAGTTTATTGTTTCAGGTTTTGTTTTTGCTTTTAACATTTTGCAATTAAAATGTAAATCTGTTAATCTGCTTCTCATTAAATTTGCTGAAAAACTATTTCTCCCCTTTCATGAGGTTTCATTGGCAGTAAGATATCATTGGATTTTTATCAAAGCTATGTTTAACAAATATCTCCTTTTATTCTGATAATACCAGTGAGAGTGGAAAAGCATTGATGCAAATCTGGAATTACATTACAACATATATTGGTCATCCTCTTGGGACAAGGGGGTAGATACTTCTGTGACCACAAATAAGAGAAGAAAATATTTGTTCTCTTTTTTGTCAGTTTATTATAGGTATATAAAATATACTGAAAAAGAAGTTTGAGTTTAATTTTAGAGAAGAGTGTAAGTAAAACACCAATAAAAAAGGCAAGCAAAAAAAACCCCAATTGTACCTTTTCCTCTGAAGTTTCATAATCCAAGACAAATCCATGTCTGTGATGAATTTGAAGAAAAACCTTGTGTCCTTCTGTAACACAGAAGTTTTACAGGAGTCTGTTATGAAACTGGCATGAGGTTTCTGTATTCTGTTTCATTTCAGGTTCAGAAAGTGTAGAGAGTGCATGCAAAGGGAGGAAAGAGGAGTGAATGATCTAAGTTGGTTTCTCTGGGTCTGCAAACTGCTATGTATTCATCTGCAGACACTATTTTTAGGAAGTCACTATTTCACAAAGGAAAATACTAAAAATCCCCTCCATGGCTATTTTGTCTCAGCAAAGACATCTTCACACCAGACCCAGCTGGATAAGGAGACCATAGCGTAGGCCTTTTCCCCAAAACCTCTGTTGTTATCCAAAGGAGTTAGAGAGGTGACTAGGCTGTGACCAGGACCAGACAGTTCTTCCTGAGGCTCTCTCCATATCATGAAATTAAAATACCCTGTGAGAAGTTTGCTACGAGCTCTTCTTCTTTTTTCATGTTTTTTCGACCATCGGTGTGGCAAAGACAATATAGGCATAGGCTGTTCTCACTCTAAAATCATAGAAAGAGAAGGAAGATCCTTCTTTTCCCTTCCCGTAGGGCATTGAAAGAGAGGATGCGGGATGGCATTAATGGCATTAATCCAAACGAAACACTAAATTTCATGGTGAAGAAGAGAAAAACCAATACATACGGATACCAGAAAAAAAATTAAGAATCTGAGATACTGAAGGGCATTGTCATTTGTCAGTGCCCAGTTTTTCAGATAGCCAAGGGTTATGGCTGAGTGACCACAGGAGTGAAGACATTCCCAGAGGTTCCTGCCTGAATGGCAATGTGGAGGCCACTGCCTTCTGTGACACTTGCATTCAGACCACTGGTTGTCTTTATTTCAAGTGAGTGGCCAGTAAATTCTGTTGAGTAACCTTATGTTTTCATATGGTGGTGTGTGATGAGGAAGGGAAAAGGCATTGCTTTCCCAGCTAAACAGAATGAGTCAGAGAACTAGTTTGGAGGAAATGAGAAGTCACCGGGGGCTTTGCCAAGAAACTGCAGCTTGTGAGACATAGCACAGTTTGGCTAGTTATTTTGTTTTCTTCATCCAGTCTCTCTGCAATTCTTAGTTTTGGCAGAAAGTGGAAAAAAAATACTGAAACATTGGATGTCTAAATTCCAGCAGGCTCCTGGCTTTCCTGAAGCAAGGAAGTATTGGGCATCTCTGACTGACTACAGCTTTGTCTGAATTCCATCTCAAATAGGTATGGAAAAACTTTTTCCTTTTCTTTTTCAATATTCTTAAGCCTTATTTTTCAGAGGCTAAACATATGGTCACAGTCTGATCTCTTATGTTTACATGTGCTGGCTCAGAACACCAGACTGGCTGAGGTTAGAGCCAGGTACAGGTGAATTTGTGATTATCCTTGCAATTTCCTTTTGGGCTTTCCTCTTTTAGTGTTGGATCACAGAAATCACTAGAAATGTTTTCCCTGTCTTTTTGGGGAAAAAAATTCACTTGAGACATATATGACATTTGTCACTTCCTATCAGAAATCCCTACCAGGTGACCTAGAGACTCTCACAGATGGAAGGTAGATGTTGCTTTGATCAAAAGCCAGTCAATCAATAAATCAGGAGAAAGAAAAAAACTGCATTCCAAAAAGAGGCAAAATAAAGCACTGTCATGTGTTTTGAACATCTACCCAGCACTAAGATCATTACGGCTGTATTCTGTGTCCAACAATGGCCATTTGATTTTCGAAGGCTACTGCCATGTGCAGCCTCTATCCCAGAAGCACAAACACAGGCACTTCATACACAGACTCTATAATGCCCCTTCTAGGAAAGCTGGAGGAAATGAATCCCAAGAGTATGCATCCATGCTTCCCTCAGCTTCATGGCTGAGACTTCGTGGAAACTTACTGCTGATGAGACTGAGAACTGTGCTCTTCTCGCTAAGGACTTTTAAGGCAGGAAGAGCACCAAATTCCATATCAGCTATAAATTATTGATGAGAGGACAAAAGTGTCTTCTCATCAGCAATAAGTGCTCAGTGGAATGAGCTCTCAAGGCATTAGAGCACCATTCACAGTAACACAGTGCTGTGAAGCAGACCTCCAGCCTGTTGAACCAAACAAATTAATCCCAAGTAAAACATTAGACCCCTCAGCACCAGACGATTGAGAAAGTAAAGTCTATTACCAAAAGCTCTTTGCAAGTGCAGAGGACTTTCAACTTATGATTTGTACCACCAGAATCTAGTGTGGGAAAATGGTAAATTTTAACCTTCAGATGAAAAATGTGTAGATGAAGCAGTTCCCAGATGAAAAACATAAGGCCATGGTGCCAGATTTGACTTTTACTGTCTGAATAATTTTTTAGAAATGATGAATAGTCATATGAAGGTGATTTTTCCAAGGGCAGAATTTCTATACAACTGCAGCGTTAAAATACTCAGATTTGAATTGCCTTGAATCAAGCAGCTGCAAATAGTTCTGTGGTCCCAGTCACTGAAGAATGCATGTTGGGGTGTCTGCTTTTCTGCTGCTGAAGGGAAACAGTCATAATGCACCTTCCCATGCTAGCTGTAAGCTTACAAAAAAAAAAAGAACAAAAGGGCAATTTTTACACATGATGAAAGCATATTCACATTTGTAATAACTTATGACTTTACTGCTTAATTTTCTATTGACTTTCCAGAGAACTACTTTTTTTTACTAAGCTGCATAAGCAATAGTGCACATGCTCATTTTGTTCTTGGGCAAGAAATTATTCTAGACAATAGATGAAAGCAAATTCAATTTTGCTTTTATTATAAGTTGGTAAATATTTTAGCTATCAACTCAAGAAAAGCAGCAGCTTTGCTGTCTGGGTTATCTCTTTATGGTTTTGCTGCAGTATGTCACCTAGGTTTTCTAAAATTTATACCATCTGCACCCAAAGCCCATGGCCCCCATCAGAACTTTTGATACATGCATAAAAATAATGATTGCATGTTTATTTAGTAGCTGGTTGTAACAGAATGAAGACATTGAAAACGCTGTCTTTTTCCCTGGGTGCCAGAAGTAATTTATAAATAAAACCAGGGAAAAAAACGTAGTACCTTGAGTATGGCGTTACAATGTAATTTAATTTGCTTCTAATTACTGCTGTACATTTGAGAAGGGCACTTTCTAACCTCTTCTGAAAACATTCTATTTTTCTTTGATCTAACTGTAATTTATTGAGTGCAGTTGCCACTAGCATCTGTAATCCTTCTTAAAATCCCTCTATGCATTCCACTTTCTTCCAGGCTGGCCTTTTTCTGTCCATCATTGTGAATATATTCTCCCTTTTGTTTATAAGTGCATCTTCCATTTGTCTCCACTGGGGTTAGAGGCACTCACATACAAATGAATAATCCTTTGAAGTGTATGTTTTCTTTGCATTTTATTTCACACGATCATTAATTAATATGATTATTTGCCACTCAGGGAGATCTCAGTTATCTGTATTAACAGAGCCTTTGGAATGGGGAAAAATAAAGAAAACAACATTTCCTTGTTTGTTACTGTCTAGGAATAATGACAGGGACATGTAGCAGCTTTCCCTGATATAGCAGCACTCTATCACCAAGTGATGGAGTTTCACTGGCATCCTTATGACATTTTATGTAAAGAAAAACTAAAATGGAAAGTTCTGAATCTGTGAAATGTTGCCTCTGTCACCTCTAAATGCCAAAGTAAGTGGCCTTAGTAGTTTGAAGCAATCCCATAGCTGTTTTGTACACTCAGTGAAGTCCTGGTCTTCCTCACACACACAAGGCATTTTGCATTGATGGACTGTCCCAAAACCACTGACTTGGCACAGAAGTCCTCCAGTGAAGTGTACGCTTCTGAAAATGTTATCTAATACACTCTGAGACTACAGTATCCATTTCTTACTGAAAATAAAACCAAGCAGAGTGGGCTGTAGCAATTTCTTAGCCATCAGAAATCACGAGGGCATTAGATACCAACTCAGAAACAGAATCATAGAACTTGCCTGCTCTTGGTCTGAGTGCATCTCCATGTTTATTACAAAGTTACAGATGGGTGGAGTACATATGGTGCATATAGACTTTTTTCAAAGTATAAGCCTAAAAATACAAAACTGAACAGATGAGTGTTTTAAATTTTTGTACTTACAACATCCAAGGAAATAATTCAAAGGTTCTGGGATGAAAGGATAATTTTCCCTATGCATTTTAGAGTATTATATCTATTTCTCTTTCCAAGTACTATAGGTTTCAGTTCATAACTTGTATGAGTTGAAGTCTGTTGCCTACAATCCATAGTCTCCTGAGATGTCAGAAATGAATTTGAAGCTTCCCTAATCATCTCTTACCTTCAAGCAGCTAAAACCCAGTTGGCTGAAGCTAATATGTTCAGAACAAAGATGAAGCCTACAGAAGAGGCACTTGACCTATTCCATTGCAATGTAAGAGCACCATCAGTTAAAAAGAGAAATCCCCAAATCTTAGGTTAGTCTGCCTTTTGAAAACCCAGTATCCATGAAATAGGTGCCACCTTCAGCATCTTCGCAGAAGGTTGTGCCATAGTTGTACTGGGCTTTACCCTGGTTGCCTCAGCTCTCTTAAGATAAAAACCAACAATTTCACTCTCTCTTTGACCAGCACAAAGCAAATTGATCTCATTTTTGTCCTGCCGGCTGTGCGCTGTCAGCCAGTGAGACCGTTCTTCAAGAACTGTCACATGAAGCAGAGAAACCATATGGAAATCATCCCTAGATGCAATAAAATTACCACAAACCACCATGTTGAAATGCATAATTTGTGCCAAGACTTCCCACTTCTCTTTCAGGACAGTATTTTCCTAAGTCAACTAAACACAAAAACTCGACCACAAGACATCCCAGCTGACAAGAACAAGTTAGTAATACCAGTTCTGCTCACAAGAAACTTCTCTGAAGTTTCACAAAGGGCTTCTTGCTCTAAGCATAGATTTTCCACAATTATCTTTTCCAGTCTTGCAAGGACAGTTGTGTGTGAGATTTCTGCTGGGCTGAACTAGCCCAGAGTTCTCTTCGATCTTAGCATACTTCCTCCCTCATTAAGATGGCTTGAGCACAAGGGATGAAAGGGATTAGCTCCTAATAGCATCTTTTAAGGAATGACAGGATGTATTTATTAGTCATAATAGTCATGAGAAAGAGGAGCCAAGTAACTGTTAGAAGCATCAGTCAGAAGTGGACAAACTCAGCTACAGCTACTGAAGGTGGAGCTACAAACACACTTCTTGATCAGAGCAGGAGCAGCACCACCTCCACAGCCTCTGGAGCTGCAGGTCCTTGGAGTCCTTAAGTCCAGGGAAAACATGTAGGGTCAGAGGTTTGCAGGGTTTTGACTGAGGACTAAACCTCAGCAGCTGTTGACTCCCCCTTCTACTATGTCTGCACAGGGAACGCAAGACCTTCACACTAGAAATAATTCCCAGTTGCAGCTGCTAGATATTCATAACAAATGTCTAATGGCTAAAATTGTGTGCTGTGGACAGTGTCACCTTTCATGTCATCTGGGGACAATTGTGTATTCTCCGCTGTGGCTGGGATGTGTCACCCTAACATCATCTGGAGCTGTACTCCTAGACCAGGGACTGTCACTGAGCAGTAAGTTCAGACCCCTGCTGATGATTTCTTTGTATCAAGTTACTGTTTTCTAACACTGTAGATATACCAGAACTGAGTAGCTGCCACTGTGTCTCACTGCAAGAGAGAAAGTGTAATTGTAGTAGCCCTGTGTATGAATCACATTTGAATCAGGTTCGATTGCAGGTTACGGCAGGACGAGGGACATGCGCATCCCGTTCCGGAGCGCTTGCAAGTTTGAGCTTCCAAAGGCAATGTGTCTTTTGTGCTCATACTGGGATCACCAGGAGAAAACACAGGGAGGATTTATTCTGTTGATGCATGGAGGCAGATGAACTGCTGCTGACCACCATGAAGTTTCTGCTGGATTGCTCTGAAACACCTTTCTTCAGAGCCACAGAATCACAGAATACTCTGAGCTGGAAGGGACCCACAAGGATCACTGAGTCCAACTCTTACGTGATGGCCCACACAGGAATTGAACCATGACTTTGGTGTTTTTAGCACATGCTCCAACCAGCTGAGCTTCAAGTGATCCAGAGTCAGTCTTCTGGGAAGAACATGCCTTACTATTGGTTTACACTGTAGAACTAACCTGAAATAGCATTTTAATCAATCAATTTTCCAGCCCCCGGAGTCTTCCAGTCTTATGAAAATCTTCCTTTTGTTAAGATACAATGAGGTGCCACAAACAGCCTGAGGAGATGGAAAGCACAGAGGAACTAGTGTAATGTGTAGGAGTGCAGTGCCAGCCAGTGACCAAAAGTACAGTGAAAAAAGCTGGCAAGGGCACACACTGCACCAGCTCTGTGTGGGCTCCAGTGCCTTCAGGGCACTTTGCTCCTAACAGAGCTGATTGTATGTCCTGTTCAGACACAGCCTGGATATGCTGGACTTAGGGAAAATACCTGGAGCAATTCTGTTGTGTGCGCAGTAACAGCTTGTCTATGTTCAACAGCCAAATAACTGGAGGTTTCCTCTTAAAGTGGTAAATTGCACATTGCCGTCCTGAATCAGTAGAATTGTGCGTCTGATAGTCATATGGGATTATCTGTCTTTTTCCAGCTCTAAATCTAGATTTGACAGACAGAGATTTGAACTCGGGGCCAAAGGCTCAGGCAGAAAAAGAGAAGGAAACATCACTTGCTTTCTTTGCTTTGTAAGAAATAAAAAAAACATTAGAGCCCAGTGCCTTTCCTGTGGAAGGACAGGACACAGTGCATTAGATGCTATCATCCTTTAACAGGTTTTGGGATTATTTTTGAAATGAAAAAAAACAACCACTGGAGTTCTTTCTTGTTTACAGGACAACGGTTCTCACAAAATAAATACAGCAACAAAGGGGAGTGGCAGGGAAAGATGGATAGTATTTGGTTTCACTAACAGTCTAGTCAGCTGAAAATATCCCCCCTATATCTGACCCTCAGGGTGTGTTTCTGGTCAAGTGAAGCCAAGCTGCATAATGTTCAGCCAAGAGAGCACCAATTTTGGCCTGATGAGGCATTGAGGATGAGATTTATTACGCCATATTTATGTGTATAGAATGAGTTTGAGGAAGCACTGCTTTATTTGCTATCATGTAGGTAAATGGCCTGACTCTGAAGTGCACTCAGATCTCCCGCCTGGTGCTGAGTCACTACACTCCTGCCAGAGTTAATCCGAGCTGCGAGCTTTGGGTATCCTAGGGTTTGCCTCATACAGAGTGTGATGTACAGGATCCTGCTGACAAACCCTCCTTCTCCCCTGCAGTTTAATTTTAGGATTTGGCACTGATGTGTATTTTATGTCTTCTTTTTTCATCACACACATAAATTAGGGTGGAATTCTTACAGAGAGATGAGGGGTAAAATTCCTTTTTTTGAGTAGTTTTGCCATATGTAATATAACTTTTTCTCGTGCAAAGCAGAAAAATACTATCTGTCCCACAGGAAAATCAAAAGTTAGCAGAACTTTGAGTCAGTAGTGCCTCTTCCTCTTTCTCTGTTGTGCATCATCCCTCTTGACATGTAATAACTTAATCTTTCACTTTATAATTAAGCAATCCCTGAAAAAATTATGTTTTTTTAACATTTGCAAGAATCTTGTCTCTGAATTTAACTTGGGTTTTGTTGAAGAAAATTATCTTAGAAAACTATTGGATTCAATCTATCACTTCATTGATCTGGATTTCTAAATTCACTTACATCTGTTACAGAAGAGCATCAAATATTTTAAGGAGCATTTCAGCTCAAATTCACACTCTGAGCTGCCAAGAAATAAACAGTTTACATGAAATGATGCAGCTGAGAAGGGAGAAATAACCCTAATGATTAGAAAATTCAGTAACTTTTTCAGAATTTAAATATATAAGTTTTGGCTTCTATGTATATGAGAAGAATCCTTCTCAGTCCTTCTAATGGTGGCATTGTGTCTGGACCTAGGAATGTCATAAACAGATCATACCAAAATATCATTAAAAATCACATTTCTTAAAATTACAGTCACAATATGATTCACCATGAATGCCATTATAGTAAGAATAAGAAGAATGGTGATGTATTGTATTAAATGCACACATATACTTTGCTGTTTCCTGTATCTCTACTATTCATTCAGCATTTCTTTTATACCCTTTCTAAAAAGACTGTGGAATTGAGTATCTAATTCATAACCTCTACTCTTGATACTATATTCCATCATATTGAGCTGTTCCTGAAATAAATCCCTCTAGTTTTTTTTATGTCATTTGTATTCTCCAAATCCCACCCACATAATTGGAAGCTTTTGAGGCACAGTATGTGTGTTCATATCACAACACAAAAGAGAGCTATCCACAGGCTGCAGAATTGTGGGGCATTAATTTACATAAGGTAGGAACTTACAAATCAAAAGATACTTCTCTGTGATAGTATGATTTAACATAATTTGTTCACATTCATACCATATCTTCTTAAAGCAATTGGAAACACTTCTATTTGCTTATCGCTGTATTTTCAATAAATGATGTAAGAGTTTATTAGAATATTAGGAAGCATTGATCAAGTAAGTTGGTTTTTACCAGAAAAAAAATGCCCATTACAATTCACAGATAGTTAAAACCACAACAATCTTTATGAGGAATCATTAACTCTGCTCTTTTGTTTTAAACCCCAGCCACCCCTGTGCTCTGCTAGCAAGCTGTGCTGAACCAGGTGTTTCTACTAAGGACCAGGGACCAGCTTCTGGCAGGTAGCTCATAAGAGGAGAGGAGAGGAGAGAAGGCTATCTCCACTGAGAAGGCAAGCAGTAGTGGAACAGCTTTAGGTGACAGCAGACTCCTTTTTAACCCTGAAATGAGGTAAGTGCTACCTTTATTTTGGGCTGCTGTTGAGGGAGATATGCTTGCTTTGTTTACACTGATACGCTGCAGTCTGTTTACTGTGTTTAATTGTCATTTATAATGTGCCTCGCAGGAGTTGTGCTTTGGGATTATTGCCTCTGTGATCTGAGATGTTTTGTAAAGTTTAGACTTCTGTTTGGGTGTTTGGAATCTGTTGTTTAACTACCTGCCTTTCCCCAGGGTTACTGACAAAATAAAAAAGAAGGTGGTGTAAAAACTTCACCAGCTTCGGTGATTCTGTAATTGAAGCTGTTTGCTTGGTATCTAAGAGCTCCTAATGTTTAGGGCAGAAGATAATTCAGAGGAGAGGTTGGTTATAGCACCTGTTTCCTGTAGAGCAGTGAGAGAGGAGATAACACATGAACAGAAACCTGAAGTTTTTGTGGGTTGGTGTGATGGACCACTTGTTCTTCTGCAGGAGCAATTTCTTCAGGAGGATGAAGGAAAAGAATCCTGTGTTTGCTTTTTTTGATGGATCTGCCTTTGTCTGCTATAGCCTTTTTTTTCCTCATTTGAAAGAAGAAAATCTTGAGTATTCAGATGGCCAATCTAACATTTGCCAAAAAACCCCTACCCTCTCCTCCCTTAAAAACCTGCTGTAAATCTGAACTCATGACACCCTTTGTTCCATCTTTGATCCCAGTTCCTCCCCTCAGGCTGCAGAAGAGATGAAGTAAGAAACCAGTGAGGCATGGGGGCTGCCCTGAGACCTCCTGCTTGTTGCAATATATCTATGAAAATTACTGCCAAGTACTTATTCCAGGGAATGAGGAAAGAAAGGGATGTGGGAGGCTTGTTTTGAAATGTTCCCAGCCTCCCATATGCAGGGAGGTGCTGGTGTTTGGCTGGAGAGGGGCAAAGAGGAGCTCTGCAGCTGCCCTGTGTGCCCTCTGCCCTCAGGGCTGCATCTGCACACACGGGCAGGGGCTGAGTCCTGGAGGCAGCAGGTTCCTCTGTTCCTGTTACTCTGAGAGACCAGCAGCTGTTTCTGAAAAGTGCCTTCTGGCATTGAGCTGTGTTTTGACTGGGAGTACTCCAACATCTGCCTTAATGCTTGTTCATAGGTAGTCAGGAGCTCAAAAACCGTGTTTAGTCAAGTTGCCAAACACAGAATACGTGAAGTTTGATTTTTGTAGGTGTTTTTCCCTTTTGGTGTTGTTGCTTCACCAGAGTCAGAGTGATCTCCAGCACTCTTCAATCTCTGGCTCTCTGTAGCCACCAGCAGGTCTTTGCCAAAATCCTGATTATGTCATTGACTTTTCTGAGGGACCACAGGCCTACAGACAGGGCAGGGGACTGTGTGCCTTTTAGCCATGATGGAACATTGTGACTTACCTTCCCCCTGAAGTGTTTAAAAACATCATGAATTGTTTTGTACCTCCTGTACTTGTGTTCTGTACACCCAGGGCAGATGAGCTGGATGACTAAATTGTGCTTGGCTGCAGGTAACAGCCAGAGCCTTCCTGTGACTACACAGCAGTGCTAACTCTCTACAGCTCCCTGTTACAGGCACCCTCTGTGCAGACACTAATTGTTCCTTTCCTGTCCCCTGGCAGCAGCGAGGCTGCAGAGAATAATGCACAGCAAATAGTTTGACTCATGCACACCTTTAGCCTCTCCGCTCAGCAATGAGACCTGCGTTCACACATCAGCTTACGGAGGTATGATTTCCATAGCAACAGCCAGGATATGTGGGATACTATGAATGCTGCCTTGGAGAGCATATAAAGCACCTTCTTAAGAAATAACTGACGACGCAGACTCTGAAAAAAACCAAACCACTCACAGTTGGCTATGTGAAGGGAGCATTGTGTAATTTTTTTGTTTTGTTTTTTGGTTGTTGTAAAAAATTTGTGTCCATGGGGTTTTTTAGGTACCACTTTTTTTAAAGACATTCTTAGGTAAAGAGAATAGAGGATTTCTGCTTTATGTAAACTGTTAGTGGATGCAGAGAGCATGGAAAGGTCCATGGTGATTCTTCAGCAACAGAGAAAATTTAATGCCCCGAGTGAAGACCTGATAGGAAGCTACCTGAGGCAAGCACCCAGGGGAAAAGAAGAATGACTGCTCCATTGATTGAAGGGCAGGGAAGCAGAATCACCTGGCAGTCCCTTTAAGTAACAGGTTTTGTGGTTATTACTGTGGGGCAGACTTTCTGTAATCAAAAGGCAGGGAGGCAATGCTCTAATACCTGGACATACAGGGAAACAAGATGGGAAATATTCATGAAGGAAAGAAAACCATTTAATACTTGGTTGCATGCATATGTATGTCTTCCCCTTGCTGCTGTTCTCCTGCCTCTTTTTCTCTTGGTGTTTTGTTTTGGTTTATTGGGGGGTTTGTTTTTGTTTCTTGTGTTTCTTTTTGTTTGTTTTGGGGGGTGTTTGTTGCACAGCTCTTTGTATCCACAATCCGTGGTGGGTGTAGCAGTACCTGGACACCCCCACCAGACTTCTCTGGGGAATGTGGCAGACAAGTGTATTGGCTTCTGTAGGGTCAGGTGTGTTACTGCTTCAGAAGGGTTTGCCCCTTCCCTGGCCCTTTCACATCGAGGGAGACATGTCCCTGGGCACACATCTGCAGCAAGCTCTGTGGTGCCAGCACTGGTTACCTGGATACAAACAGCTCTGTCTTTCGGAATGGCATCAGACTGGAAGGAATTGCTTCAGCTCATTATAGGTGGAATGAATAAAAGCAACAAGGCTGATTTCATCACTTCCTTAGTAAGGTGATGTGTAATCAACAGTGTGTGCTGCGCTGCAGCACAAGTATCTTAAAAATGAACAGTTTTGGAAGGGGAAAGCTTCTTCACATTTCAGAAGTTTAACAGATAAAATCAAATGTTGAAAACAGTGAAAACCACTGGAAATCTTGAATTTTTCACTTTAGCTGGATGTTGCAGACAAGCTCCGTGTGCTATTGAATTCCTGCCCCTTCCATGCATTCAGAGATCTGGATGAGTTTGCACAGTCCATCTACCTAGATTTTTTTTTTTAACCTTTTGCTAAATAATTACTATTCCTAGAAGATTTACTTGTTGACCTATACAACCAGCTAATATTTTGTCCGCCTGTAACTTTGTCAGTGAGAAGGGCAGTGTGGGGCAGTGACAACTGGCTGTGGTTGTGTATGGACCCAAAGGATTAGCTGGACCCTCATATTTGCAATTTCCCTTTGGAAATATGCGTGCTCTAGCTCTGGCACTTGTCCTGAACAGGGATCCTAAATCCATTTCTTCATTTTTTTCATTTTTTTCTATTTTTTCTCACAGCCTTGCTGTGAGATCCTCCTGACAGTGGAGCTGGGAATGGCAAGCCCTGCCTGCAGAGGTCAATAACAGAGAGTTATCCCACAGTGTCTGCTGCTGTGAGGTTTAAATCTCAGGAACAAAGCGAGCTATTTTCTTTTCATGAGTATCGTGTACTTCCAGCTTATGCTTTAATAGGATTAAACAGTCTCGGCATGGCCTTGGCAAAGTTGCACATACCCTAGGGCAGGGGAGTCTAGACTCACCCCTTTGATGCTGGCATGTGAGGAGTGTGGCTCTGTGGGCACCCTGGCAGGTGTGGTGTTGCTGAATCCAGCCCTGAGACACACTGCCTTTGTCTGGCATCCGCTTAATGCTCTGTATGCACATATTTGGTTGCTCACATGGATTCTCTACAGGCAAAAGGTGAGCATGTACTGATGTAAACATTGTTGTAAGTGCCCTTCTCTCTAAAGAGAATAGGGCTGGAGCCTTCAGTAGACCAATTCCATCTCCTTCTGCAGGAATCTTTCCATCCTCCTCTTCTGTTTTTTGTTCTCTTTTCTGTATATGACTTGGCCATCTAGAGAAATGTCATGTCTAATGCAGTGTGACCATGGAAGAGTGTCCTTGTTTGTAGGGTTGCTTATTCCAGGCTGATGTGTTGCAAAGGAGGCTGAGGGTCTGAACCAGAGTGGGATGACAGCCACAGGTTGTTTGCACTTGGTGTAAGCAGCAAGTTTCACTCAGTGAGCAGAACATCTCATGAAGGCACCTGAGTGCCTTCTCCTCACTCCTCCTCAGCAAATAAAATGCAGCCTGTTTTCATTTACTTTCTTCTCCCGTCAGCTATATTTCCTCTGCCCACATGCCAGCTCTCCTGGCAAGTTTTAGCTATGGGAGTTGTGGACCCACATTTCAGTGCCTGGCCAGCCCATATTGTGGAGAAAGAGCATGTGCACTTTCAGGGTGGAGATTTCCTCTTGCTGGTGTTTCTGAAGGCAGCTTTGTGGAAGTGAGTTCCAGCTAAAATCAATGAATGTAGAAGACGAGTGCTGGAAGCTGTTTTTGTTTTATTCCATATATCTGTTTTCGTCATGGCAATGCAATGTGTCTGTGTCAAGGCTATAAAATAAGATACCTCTTTTCCAGAAATTAATTGTGAATTAGATGACATTGCCATGTATGCTGAATGAAGAACAAAAAGGAAAGAGCAGCTTGTAATAGAATTCCTTTTATTGAAGTAGTAAATGTCCCCATGATCTTCCACCAACACTTTAAGTGCTTCAGCTTGCCAGCACTGGTAACAAGGAGTAGACGGCCTTTAGGGTTGTTTTCTTAGAGGAAAAATACATTAAATACAGCCTTGGATTTATCAGGTATTAGCTCCTCAAATAAGTGCAAGGAAGAGTTTCCCTTTAGGGTTCGTGCTAAGCATGCGCCTTGAAAAGAAATCATTCTCCACTGCTGAGTCTGCCCCTCTGCCATCTTTCTGGGCATGCACACGTAGGGTGGAGCTGAACGAGCAAACAAGGAAATTCACAGTCCTGCCAGAGGCTGGAGGGTGAGCCCGTGGCAGAAGTGGGAAGATGGGGCTACACGCAAGCTCGCATCCTGCGTGGCATTTTTGGTAGCTCCCTTGGCAGGAGCTCAGCTGGAGATCTGGGATCCTCATGAGACTTCATTGAAGCATGACCCACGATCTGGACTTGTAGGTGAAGAAACTTTGGAGAAGCTCTTGTGCTCCACATGAAATGTTATAGCCAGGAGCATAGGAAGAGATTGAAGAGGATATGTTTTGATTTGGCTTCTTAAGTAAACTTGCCCAGAGGCTCTAGGGAAGGGAGGATCTATGGTGCAACTGGTTATAACCCTTTGGAGGCTTCTAGCATATTTGTGATTCCCTTCTGAAAAGGGGTTAAGCTGAGGTGTTATGGGACTGAGTCTTACTGGACTGTCTCGTGAAAGTACTCACATACTGACTGTGCCCATGGGATGTTTTCGTTTTGTGGCAACAGAGTGGCAGTATTCCTCCTCTTATTTCCCTACCAGAAACTGATTTTTTACTTGTTAAACAGTCTCTGAATCTATCTCCAGCTTTGACCACTGAGGGCATAAAACGTGGCTTTTATCCTTGACAGGGCCTACTGAGCTCTGGCTTTAAGCCAGGAAATTCTGCACGTCCATACTCAAACCCATATAGTGTTGCTTGTACTTTAATTATCTGCTGCTGCAGGTTGTGCCTCCAGACATCTGGAGTTCCAATTCAATCATCTGTGGGAAGATGCCTTAAAGAATATCTTAGAAGAGCAGAGTTGAGTTGGTGCCCTATGGGGCTTCTGTGTAGAGCAGAAAAACATCATGGATGGTTTTGGGAGGCAGTAACTAGATCAGTTTAACTTGGAAGCACTTTACAAGTGAAAATTTCACTGCTCGATGCAAGAAAAATGAGCTGAAAGTATGCTGTTGAGGAGCAAAATAGGTTTTAGCTGCTGTGCTCAAAGTGCTTTTGTCTCAACATAGGGGGTGTGGGAGCAAAGTATGCTGGTGTCAGCTTCCCACGGCAGAAAACTGAAGTCCTACCCCTGCTGGACTCTGCAGAACTTTTTGGGAGAGAAAAGAATGAGCAGGAAGGTTCTGCAACCCAGCCAGCAGTGAAACAGAGAGAGGAACTTCTGTTTAATTGTGTGCTAGAGAAAATGCCTCAGGTTTTCCCAGAGCAGCACTAAACTGTAACAGAGCTTGGTTAGCAGCCTCTGGGGGTGAGAAGTTATTCAGCCATGTCAAAGAATGCCCGTACAATAACGGGCGTTCTTTGTGAACAAAATGCCTCAATGCACTGCAGAGAAAAGAAGACCTCTCCAACAGCAGCTCTTGGAGGGCAGGAGTGGTCCTTGTGCCACACCCACATCTTACTGATGCTTCTGAAAGGTTCTGTAGACCCCCACTTCTAACATGCAAAATCCTGGTAGCTCCTCCTCTGAGTGATTGGGAAATTGACTGGGGGTCATGTCTTGCGCTGGGACAGATGCAGATACCCTTATTTTGCTCTCAAAGGGTATATTTATTTCATGCAACAGTGCACAGCAAACTCCTCCACACACACTCGGTAATTGCTGGCTGTCGTCTGCAGTCAGTGTGGAGCAGTCTGGTGCTGCATGACCATTGATTGCCCTGGGCTCCAGCAGCAGCGGGGCTGTGAGGAGAGCTGCAGGCAGCACTCTGGCTGCCCTGAGCGCTGCCCCGTGTGGGTGTTGCTCTGTTGTGAAGCTCCTGCACTGGGGGCACCAGCAGAGCTGACACAGAGCAACTTCCCGAGACTTTGTCAAGAGTGGCTGTGCCTATAGCACCTTTAGCAAAAGTACCGCTGGACAAGGATTTATACTCTAAGAAGTCCACCATTCTCAATTAATCTATTGTCCACTGCTCTACACTGGTGTCCTGGTGAGCTGTCAGCCAAACCTGCAGGTCAGTAAGTGCACTTCCACATGCGAGCCTCGAAAGGAGATGAATCCTTCATGAAATGGTCTTCAAGACAGTGAAACTTTCTGCTGCAAGGCAGAGATTGCTGTAGCTTTCAACAAAAAATATCCCAAGAATATCCTCCAACCTATAGTACAAACATTTGGTAGAATTTATAGTCTCAGGGAAAAAAAAATACTATAGCAAGGGACCCTGCTGCACAAGCCTGAGGGAAAGTGAGGGCGGGGGGCAAGAGTGAGGAACAGAGATTGGAGCAAACAGCTTGTCACAGACCTTGGCTGTGTTTTCTAATGCTGGCTGGAAGCAGCTCAGCTGATAAGCTGGGTGTAGGAACCTAGTCAAAGAAATGCTGAAGAGATTTCCAGGGATCACTGTGCTTTGGTTACTAGGGCATTAAGCAGTCTACTTCAGTCCTTTTAGAAATTTAATTTTAAAAAGGATATAACGGTTGATCCAAACCTGAAAGCTAAATGAGATTTCTCAAGGTTGCCTTGCTCTTCTCGGATAGACATGGAGAGGATCTGGGTCAAGGACATTAACTGTACAAGGCACACCTCCAAGCATTACCTCAGGCTGAACAATGTTGTTTGCTGTGTGGCACTGATTCCTGAAAGAATGCACTCACGCACACTTTAAATGAGTTTTGAGTATGGTAACAGAGAAAAAAGTAGAAAGAAAACTTGCCTGTGAAAACTATGGTGAGCAGATGTCTAAAATGGAAGGGAAGAAGAGAGGAGGCAGAGTAGCTATCAGAAAAGTTGCTACTCATGATGCAAAAATGTCTTTAGGTTCCCCTCAACATGTTTGTAAGACCTACTGATCAATCTTCATAAGGATGGGTCATTTGAAGAAGTGAAAACTGGCTATGGAAATGTTTCAGAGTCATCTTCACAGATTTGACCCGTCCACATTTCTTTAGTCAAAACACAACAATTTATCTTGTTCTTTCTTTTTTTTTAATCTCATGATGTTACAGGGGTTTTGATAATCTGGCATAAATCAGATGTGGTAGGAGAAATGGGAATGTCCTTGAGGGACTCTCTGTGGTTGGTAGAGATACAGTAAGAAAGCATTGATCCTGTGCAAACTAGACCATGAAGAATTAGTGGGAAAATGGCATTTATAAGGCATCCATTAAAATTTGTCATAAGAAAACTTTACACAACTCTTTGGGATAAAACTTCCCATGCTGATATGTCTCTTGGGACACACCTTCCTGGGAATTGTTATGATTTTCAAGAGACAGGTTTCAGAGCTCCGATCCAAGGATTTGCAATGTGGGAAACCTTGTGGCAATTTTCTCTAGGAGAAAATATTTTAATGTTATTTGTCTTGCATCAGCATCATTCCATAATAAACTATATCTGTGCTTTTATACTTATCATACAATGGACATACCAAAAGCAGATGTATTTTCCATCATAAATCTGAACAAGTGTGATGCACACCTGCTTAGTGCTCTGAGCACTCATGCTAACAGAGCGCAGTTCTTCCTGTGGCACTGCTTCAGTCACTCTGGATGCCTTCAGTCTTTCTGTGATCCCAGGTTATGTTTTCTCAGCTTAACAGTAAATATTCACATGGAAAAATATCATTGCTGTGTCTCCAGCTTGTCCTTTTGCAGAAGGCTGCACTGACATGGCAGCCTCACTCCTCCAATTCAGCGGAGGTTAATTGCAGCAGCCAACACCAGGCTTCAAGTAGACATTGCGGTGTGGATTAGGGAGTCTCTGCTTTGAGTCCAACAGTAACTGGTGATTTTGTACAAACACTCTCTTGGTAGTACTGTGTGAAGAAGCTGTGGTATTAAAAACACTGTACTCATCAGTGTGATCGTAAAAATGTTGATATTCTTGTCCCAAGTTGTCCACTGAGTAAGATGGAATAAAATTTCTCCATGTCAATGTCTGAATCACTTCAAGACCTACCCCAGTATTTCCTAATGCAGTAAAAGCCATGCTTGTTTGTTTTCAGGTCGAGTTGAAGGTAATTCTTATGGTAATGATGTGAAGTGATCAACATTCAACCCAAACCAAATTCAATACAGTCAGGAGCTCAGGGACAAAATTTTATCTAAAGCAGAATGAGAGGTTATGTAAGGGTTTAGGAAATTGACAGAATATGATCTGCAGGGCACTCTTTTCAAGTTTTGATGATCTTTTTTCTTTAAGATAACTTTATCATGAATGTAAACATCTAAGTGTCAGTCCTTGGCTTTTCCTTCTCCATGCTTTTCTTGTTTAGTTCTTAATTATAACAGACATGGTGCTGCAATTTCTCTCCCATTTCAAATAATTTCTCTTTTTTTTTTTTGCTCTCATTTTAAAATCCTGAGGGATAGGACTTTAGTTTTCCAATTTTCCATAATTCCAAGTTCTTCCAACTTCAGCTCATTTTTCCCCTTGTCCCTCTATTGCTCATATTTTAGGTTCTGTTGCTGCACATGTGGCAGTTTCAATTTGATTGTTTCCCATTTTCTCCTCTGCCTACAGCAGATTTCCTATAGCAGCCACCTAGCTACTCACCACTTTTTGATCCTTGCTCTGCTACAATATACTCTTAAAGTTACCTTCTCTCCAACCCTGCCTCTCAAACCTAAATTCAGATCACATAATATCAAGCAACCTGAGTCTGCAAATAATGATGTGCTTTCTCTCTTTTCAGTCCCTCAGATCTTAAATTTCCACTAAGATGGAATCTTATTAGTTGTCCTGATTCCACGTTGTTTTGTCATTGAGATCTTCCTAAGAAGTTTCCCTTTGGCTTGCTCCTACCATCATTTCTAAGCTGGACCCCAAAAGCTCCATGGCCAAACTCGGGGGCTTTCTGCAAAGCAGGAACCTCCACCTGCAGGGAGGTGCAGGGTCCCTTGGGAAGTAGAGCCTCCCTCTGCACACTCTGGTTCCAAAGTTCTTTAATGTCTCTGGAAGTAGAAATGATAAAGGGTTTGGGGGGTTTTGGGTTTTTTGCTATATCATCTTTCCAAACAAAACATTGATTCACTAATAAACTCATCTCATCTTTTACTGGAGAGTTGTTCTTCCTTGAATTCTTGTTACTACAAGAATGCAAAAGCAGAGCAGCAAAGAGATAATGATTAGAAAGTTTCCCCTGAACAAATATAAACAGGTTCAATACTCTTGTCAGAATAGGAACATGGTAATGTTGTGAATTCAGATATGTGGTGTCTCAGACAAGTTCCTGAGTCACTGAATTATTCCAGGATAGAATTTTTATGCCTGTTTATCAAGAAGCTTCATCTGTTTCTTCACTCTTCAGGGATTTATGCAACAAAACAGTGGAATAATGTTTCTATAAAACTCTAACCTTATGCTGAGTTTCTATTTTTGAATTGTATATTTGATTTGTCATGCATGGAGGTTTGCTTAGGGAGCTCTTGGTTGGCAGTTGTTAAATCTGTTTGCAGATTACTAAATCCTATTGCATAAGAGCACATTCATATAGCCAGGGGCCACACAAATACCTAGACAAGTGCTCATGGGGCTAAATTGCTTCTAATAGCTTGGTTTTTTTATGTGCACATAACAGTTTTCCTGCCAAGGGAAAGTATTGCAATAAACATAAAATATGAATAATTGGAACTACTTCTCTCAATTAAAAATACTTCTAAAGAGATAAGAAATGTAGAGAATTTAATAATATTTACATGTGATGTTTGGCATTCATTCTTTAATGAAGATCCCAGCAAGAACAGATGACTGTGAGGAAGGTAGTTTATTCTACTTGCTTGGCTGTTGCTGAGGTGGTGTATTCCAAAGTGGTCCATTCTTACGAAAGTAAGATCTTCCCAGCTGTGTGTATTCCTTCCATAAACTAAAACTATTTTTTTTGTTGGTTTTACCCCACCCATCACACTGAATGAACCCTGTAAAAATGAGCAGAAAAATAATGAGTGATAAGCAGATTTTCCACTTAGCATACTGTACAAACTTGTGGAGATGGGCAAGCACAAATTAAAATGATCAGAGTGGAAAATGAAAATAAAATGGACAACTAAAAATGAGGTTTGACACAGCTCTGAAAATGAAGTATTTTTCTGCATCTTCTCCTGCTGTGACTGCACCATACAGCTACCTCATACCCTTTTATATGCTTTACAGAGACGAGTGTAAACCAAAACAATCTAAAATGCAAGCTTTGCCAAAGTAATTAAACCTCGTTTTGCTGCTGTGATGACTCCCTGTACTCTGCCTTTTGCTCCCTGTAAACACCTTTTTCCTGTGTGATCTCGCAATAATCCGCTGTACCAGCCCATTAGTGCATCTGCACCCACACAGTCCCAGGCTGTTGAATTAACTCTCACCTGAGCCTGCTGCCCATAATAACCAGGCCTCCTTCACCGAGGAAAAGCACTTGGCTGGCAGCTGGGTAAGTCCCTCACATAAAGCTTTGGGTACTGCAACGTGAATTTCTTGGCTGAAAGTTTCAGGTACAAAAGCAATGTAAATAAATAACTACACATTATCCTAATGGTCTGTGCATTGTTTTAAAAGTCAGCCTTTTCAGTTAGTCAACAAGTGAAGCATAAAATGATAGATGTGAACTTGTTCTCATGTGTTTGTGCTGATGATCTGTTGCTTACTGTTCATACATAGTTGTTTGGCCATGGCAAAAAGATGAGGGGAAAGGGGCTAGTCCTTCAGTAAGAGGAGAGATTGACTTCCAGTGCATAAAGGACAGTCTCAAAATAATGATAACTCAGCTACCTGCAGGAAACACAGCCCTTCAAGCAAGCAACAGGATTCTGTTATCACTACACACCCTGAACTCTGCTTAGAGTTTACTCTGCCTTCTGCCTGCAGTAGTTGAATTATAAAGGATTCCAGAAGAAAACTGCTGATTTGTGCCAGGCACTCCATCGTGGCATGATGAAGTGTAGCAGTGGTAGTTGGTCATGGAGGGTCAGTAGCTCTGCCTGGCTCCACCTGCACTGACTGCTCTGGCAGTGTGAGATAGTACGTGTTTGCAGGGTCATGGCCCCTGCTGACAGTACAGATCAGATGCAGAGTTTCTCTTCCAGTTCCGTGTAAGACAAAGCTTCACACACGGCATCTGTAGCTATGTGAAAGAAAACAGTGCTAGAAAGAACAGTTGCTGCTTCTCCAGTGCTGTCTTTACAAAAAAACTGAATGTCCTCCAATGGCCCTTTCATACTTCATTCTGCTTTTTCCAAAACTCTTCTGGCTGCATCTGTTGTGACGGGTATGCAAACTTCTTATTGAATAGTTAGGTAGACCTCAAATTCATTAAAAAGTTACAGGGTACAAAACAGAGAACAGCAGATAGGGGTGCAAGTGGGACAGCCAGGCAGAGAACCACAGCTGAAGCTCATAGCATCCCCTTCCCTTAAATAAAGCAACCAGGACTGACTGGAGTGGGGAATTAATTTAATAACCAGCTTCAATTCCCTAAAAATATCATGGCTGTAAAATCATTCTCAAGTTCATCACAGCATTGCAGGCTTGTGCTGATGCCCTGTGAAAATGAAGCAGGAGGGAAGATGCATTAGGGACTTCTGTGACAGCTCATTTCATGTCTAAAACTTCCTGTTGAAAAACTCAGGTCTACATTCTACATGGTTCCTGTTTTTGTGTGGCTGTCCTTGCATCTAAGCTTAATGCCGGGAATGGTCAGAATGAATAGTAAATAAATATTTCAGAATCTGCCTAGAAAACAAATATAAAAGCTGCAATCATGAGGTCTTTGGGAAAGACGATGCCAAGTGTTATTTGTTTGTGATAGTTGATAGTTCATCTGTTGGTAACATCTAACACAGAATATAGCCTGTGTTGTTATGTCTTCTATTTTTAACATCATGTTTGAACCTGGGGCAAAAACAGTGAAAGGAGGTGAGAGGAGGCAATACTTCAGGTATGTTCTTAAATCAATTTACAGCAGCCCAGATGATGTCCACTTCCTCTTCCTCACCCCCTGAAGACAAAGGCTGCAGAGGGAAGGGGAGTGTGTTCAACTCCTGCTAATTTCAGAAGTCATCAGGAATGCTGCCACCTCAAAATAACAGCTTTGCTCTCCCAGGCAAAGCTGATATAGCCAAAAGAGCGACAGGGCATAACCTGTGTGCAGTGAATTTCTGTGGTAGGAGGGGGAAGATTTAAATAGGAAACTTCAGTCATGGTTGCTCAGGTTTTCTTTTAGATCTGAGCTTTGCCAGCATTTATTCTTGTTTTTCAACCCTGCATTTCTTTCAGTCTTCCACACAGCCACACACTAGATGCACAAGTAAAAGTATTTTGTAAGAGGTAGAAATAGAAGAGTTGGTTCATCCATTTCAAGGGTTGTTTTTTATTTGTTTAAGAACTATCATACAGTTTACTGCATTTAGCTGCTATTGAACCATCTACAATTATCATTGGCAGTAGAAGAATACCCAGTCTTCTGAAGACCCATGGGGCTGAAATAGGTTCTACAACTAGAATCACTTAAAGGTATTTCAAATTTACATCTATAAATTGTGCATGGATGTGCAGTTTTCCTCTGATGCAGTTTCTCCTGTGATTGAGTCTATGAAGCATTTGTTGAGCATCAACACAAACCTCAAAGCTGTGCTTCTAGAAACAAGCTGAGGAATGGCTTGCAATCAGAGCTGCCTGAATTAGGAGGGGCTTTTTGATCAGCAGTTAAGCTGAAATGTTCTAGAAAAACATTGGGTTGACACAGAATGAAATTGGCTTGGACTTGTCTTCTCAGGAAAATCAAAGATCTGCTTACCTGCAACTGTTTCACTTGACCCCAGAGCAGTGTTTGTGCTATGGCACAGCAATGTTTGGTGTTTTCTGGAAGGGCACGGCCTTAGTCCCCAGCCTGCACATCTGTGCAACCCTTAGAGCAGTGCCAGTTCACTTGCTTTGTGCTTCCTGAAGGACTCTGCTTACACTGCTTTAGAACAACAGAGATGTGTGGGTAAGAGTTCATGCCTGGGTAGTTCTTAGTGATGAAAGGGCTTTTTGCTTTAATTAGTGCTAACTTTATTTAACAGTAAGGCTTTACAGATTTACTGGTGTGACTGCCAAACATGTAAACTGAGTGATTAAATAATATTTCTTGCTTTCTGATGATTCTGATGATTACCATGAGACAAGATAATATGAAAAAACTACAGACTTCTTTTGATGCTGGATTGTAGATGCGGAATATTTGATTTAATTAGTTCAAATACTCAATTTTTAGCCTTGCCCATTCATGAGGAAGGTTAAAATCACAACTTGGGCTGTCACAGAATTTTAGTCAAGAGTAATATGAATTATATTATCACATCAGAATATTTAAGCACTTACTAAAAAAAAAATATTGCTAAAGCGGAAAGAGGAATGTTTTGAAAAGATTTTCTGTTCTACAAAGCCCAAAAGGAAAATCTTTGCATGCAGGTGTCCTGTTTGTTTAAATTTTTCCTGTAAGTTTCTAAATGCACTCAGTATTAAACAAAAGGCTGCTCAGCAGTGTCTTACCATTGATGTTAAAGGGAAGGTGAATGTTAAGCTGCCATATGGAATGGTTGCAAAGCAGCACGCATAGAGTCAAAGGAAATAACTTCACTGCCTTGGGTAATTTAAACTGACTACAGCATCAGCTGTGTCCTTAGGTCACCTGCTACCTGCTCACAGCATTCCCAGGTGCACGCTAAGCTGTGACCTGGAGTGTCTGGGAGCCTTCCCTGCTCCCGCAGGCTTCCTGAAGCACCAAACCCAAAACATAGCTGCTTCCTTCAGTTTTGATCCTCCTCTCCTTGGCTTATTTATGTGGAAAGCACCTGAAATGCAAGTTTGGCCAGGCACTTTGGACCCTGCCAGACTGCATAAGGTCTTTAAAAATTGAGGACTCTGAGCAAGAAGCTTTGAAGCCTCATCTTATTCACTAGTTGTGATATAAATTATTGCCAATCAATCTGTTTTCCTTTCTTATTAGCAGTAGGAAAGAGAATTGAAGTTGCTTTGCCCCTAGAGTAACACAAGGAAGTTCCAAGCCTGAGGATGATGCGAGATGCATTCTCTGTGGTAGGCAACAGGAAAAAAACAAAAGTGTAGTTTTAGATTATTAAGAAGTTTTATGACTGCAAAGAAAAATAGTAGGTGCCCTGAAATTATTAACTGTAAGGACAAGAGGAGGGTGGGGTTTTTTAACAACTGTGTATTTAAGAGGAGAAAACCTGGCCACGCACTATCATGAACTACTTATTTCAGCAAAAGATTTAAAAACTATAGGCCTAGTTCAGCAAAGTGTTATCCACTTCTCTTTGTGGCCACAGGGGTATCTGGTGGTATACACTTCTTCCCAGGCAGGAAAAACAGATTACTAGTATCATAAAGATCAGCCCAATAACACCACCTCAGTTTTCCCTCTAGGGAGCTACAGAAGAAACGTGTGCTGGAGACAAGTTTGTAACAACATCCCATAAGAGTCTCCTGGACACATGCTGCCCTGCTCAATAGGCGCTTTATTTCATTGCTCTGACAATGAAAGAGAAGGGAGAAATTGTGAAGAAACATGCAAAATGTGTTCCCCAAACTTAACCATTAACATGCTTATGTTAAACGGAAATATCATGTTATGATTGCCAACCAACTGCATCAGGCTTTACTTAACTGTGGTCTGACCTAGTAATACAACAATAAAGACACATTATCCTCATTAGAAGTAAGGTTTATTGCACAAAAGACTAATTAGATAGCTTGCATTCTCAGTATTAAGAGCTTTTGAAATCAAATCAATAGCTATGTATAATTCCTGAGTCTCGTTTGTCTGTCACATAACCCAGAAAACCACCACTAAATGAATTGTGATTTACCTTTGAGGAGCCTGCAGCTTCTCTGCTCTGGATTAAAGAAATAAATCAGGCCTTAACAGTTAAAAGAAAAAAAAATCCACAACAACATCAAACCCACTAAGACAGAGAAAGAATCACAGGGAATCTAGGCCATTTGTCCTCCACAGAGTGGGAGAGACTATCTTTTTAAGCCCTACTGATGATCTGTTTGCAAGTGCTCATGCTCTCCCTCTCTCTTCCTTTCCTTTTGGAAACTCCTGGTGATGGATGTCCGATCTGGTGTCTGCAAAACCCTCTGCAGAGATTAACTAAAAGGATGATTTCTGCCCCCTTGGGCTGTAAGCTGCCTGTTTCTCTGGAGTGTTTTGACATTCATAAATCCTTTTCCATCTAGTATGCTCCTGGCATAGTTATCAGGCATAGCCTTGGTGATGTTTCCAGCACTCTGTAAGCAGCCCACACAGTGTGGGTCGACTTAGCTGGAAAAAAAAAATAGTCAAACCCAAACAGTGGAACCATGTAGTCAAGGTATATATTAAGAAAAACACCTGAACCATTACCTTAGACTGTTTTCTGTTGAGACTACAGAAGTTTCCCTCATGATTTTAATTATGTGATTATAGAATTTGACTCAGCTTTTGAATTGTACAGCAACTCTATCTGATCAATCTAACAGAAATACAGAACTCATACCTTCAGTTTTCAGTGATCACAAAGAAGTTAACAACCTGGAGGATATTTTCAGTCATGTAACTGTATCAGTATTTGCCTCCTGGGAGTGAAATGGAGTCCTAATGATGTCGAAAGTAACTAACAACACATTTCTGATGCTCTGAAGAAGCTCTGGGCCAGATACAACGGAGCTGCAGTACTTAAAAGCAATTGATTTATGTCGGTGGAGGACTTAATCCTCTGTGTTCAGATGACATGACTTTGGAAAAGCACTTGTAAGAAAGTGTTGCTTTGTTCTCTCTGCTCCCCACCCACCCTAAATAGCCGTAAGAAGGAAATGGCAACGTCAGCTGGCTTACCCTGCACCACAGCCTCGCCTCAAGGTGCATAATGCTGCCTCTAAACTGATCCTGTGGTGCACAGTTCCCATATTTGCCCACTCCATAGCCTGGCTAGCGAATATGTTCCTGTTGAAATGCTCCTGCCCTTCTGGACAGTGTTGTAACAAACGGCAATGGGGATTGGGCTGATAGCATTGCAGCAGGGAGCTGAGAGTTTGGGGACTCTTTAACATTTCACAGTCTTATTTTTTGTCTACAAGGTCATCTTTGCAGATAGGTGCAATATGTTGTACAGCTTCCCAACTCTTTGTGAACACCCAGGCAGAGCCACGCAGGCACTGGGTGTGTTGTACAGGGAGATCAACACTATATAGCCTGGAGGGAGCTATTACAGTCTCCTCAGGGGCAGAGAAAGAACACTCTAGGGCACTGAAATACATCGGTATGATTGCCATTGCAGTGGAGAAAAGATGTGTCTGAGAGCTGTTAAAGATGGAATTGGCTCTACTGTTGCCTCAAACTCTTAAGGAAGGAAAAAGTCTCCATCTTGATTTCTCCAGTGCATGTCCTAGTTATGTAGGCTGTGTGGTAGGGGGTCGGGATTTGAGCCAGTGTTTGGCAACTCCAGAAATCAAAGACTTAGCTCTTCAACTCATTTGCAAGTACCGTATAATGAGCTTTGAGAATTCTTCTTTAGTCTGGGTTTGCTCTCAGAAGAAGTTCTGTAGCCTATGTATATTAGGGCAGCATAAATGACAGATGAGTCAAAGCCTTTTTCAGTCTCTTCTCTTTTGAACCTGTAGAGGAATTATCAGACTTCACTGTCTGTGCTCTCCTGAAATTAATTAGAGCTTTACTTCCACTACTTCTAGTCTCAGTGAAAGTTTTGTTTCCAACTTACCATGACAACAATGCAAAGCTTCTTAATATTTATCAGCAAGTTCAGCACTTTCAAGTTCCCAAAAAAGTTAAAAGGTGAGAGTTTAGATATTTTTCTCCCTGTTTTCAGATTCTAGGAAGGTAACTAAAATCTTGACACTAGGAGCAAATTCTGTGCAGAACTTGGACTCAGTCTCATTGCATAAAAAGGAGATGTATCCTTTAAGCCAAAACCAAGCCAGATCATAACTGAAGTATGCTTTAAAGCTCCCTGTGAACCTTCCAGTTTCATTCAGTAGAGACACTGTTTTTTTTCCTTATTTGCCTTGGTTTGATAATTTTATTTTTAACTTTGAGGTGCATTTCAGACATTATTTCTGAAAAACATCTGTATTGGCCCAACTCCTATTGAAGCCAGCAGAAGCTTCCTGTCATGAAGTCACCATAAACCAAGCTCACCAGAGTGACCAAGTGTGATGAAAAAGAAAGGAGAATGGTCCTGCTAGGGAATAAGGGGACATCCCTGGGACTTAGAAGCTTTAGTGGCAGACTATTAGTGTGTTCTCAACTTTTCTAGTGCTACAGTTACCCTTGCCCCATAAAGAGGATATTTCCTTACCCAGCAGAAGTTATCTGTAATATCTGGCAAATAAATGATTTTTGAGTGGCAACTCTTACAACCAGCCAAAGGCTGCACTTCTCTCTAGTGCAACTGCGACTGCAGGTCTCTGGAGTGGTAACATTTTCTATCATTGCCTTGAAATCAGGGCCGCAAGGGCCACACTTCAAATTTTAGTAAGAAGCAACACAGTGACTGTGTCTGCTTACAGAGAGGTTCTGGTGCTGTAGCTGAGTCACATTTTGATACTCTTGCAGAGGGCAGTGGAACATATTCTGGATATGGGACATGTCCAGAAGTTATGCTATTCTTTCTGGAAAAGTTACAGGTCTTGCTGGTGGTAAGAAATATTTTCTTGCATTTTTGCTCTAGAACTTGCATGGATCACATGCCTGCCTGGCCAACATCAGCCAAAACAGTCCCTTCCTTATGTCTCCTTCAAAAGAAAAAGCAGGAACTCTGGTATGGGCAGGGCTGTCTGAAAGGTCAGGAGGATGAGAACCAAATATAAGCGAGATGGTTGGGGCAATAAAATCCATTCTGCTTCTTCCTCTGTTGTTATATAAGGTTATCTAGCCCTTAATATTGAGGGAAGTCACACAAACAAGAGACTCTTCATGTCCAATTTCTTAAACAATTGACAAACTAAAGATGAATGTAGGCTGCCCAAGGCTGTGCTGTTCATAATGATAAATGCCAGTCGTTCCCTTGTGGAACAGCTAAACAAGAGCAGAGAGGCGTGCAAGGCTGTTTTAACTATCTTTTTCTATGTATATGTTTGTATACTCATTTATTTTAAATATTATTTATATCATTGTGTATGTACTACTTTTGGGGCTACGTTTGAGCTTTACACTGGACATGCCTTTTTAGATTTGAGTTTGTTCACTGAGTGGACCTTTCCAAAGTGAGTCAATCCCACTGAAGTTAAAGAGCTCTTCAGTCCTGCCTGACAATCTGTTTTTGGCAAAAGCAGCAAGAAGTACTATTGATATCATACCTGCTCTGTCTCTGGTTTAAAATACAATAAATAACTGACTGAAACATTGATTTAATACAGCTGTAAGTTAAGCTCTGCTGTCCAAGAATACAGTTGCATACTGGATCACTTTTGGTGATATACCTCGGCTAGTAATCACATTGGAATGAAATAGAGGATCCAAAGCTAAAATGCTTATAATAAGATCTATTCATGCAGAAATCTTCCTTTGCCTTTTTATTATCTCTTTTGGCAAACATCCTCTTAGGTCCATTACAGGAAGCAGTATAAACTATACATTCTTCCACATTTCTTAAAATGTCTCTTATTGAAGGGAAAATCAAGAAGAGCACGTGATACAGATTATGCTGGAAGGTCTGCTGCTGTATAGTGATGAAAAAGAAATTGGTAAAGGGAGTGTTTTAATCCTGCTTTCTTATGGCTGAATGGAAAAAGAAAACTGGGGGAAAACTTTCCGGAGTGGGATTTTGAGCTAGAAGTAAGTCCTCTGTACACAAAGTATTTGAATGGTAAATTAAGGAAGAATCTTCTTTTATTACTTTTGGAAGGTGTGTGGATTTGCATCGTGCCATCTCAAAGGAGATAGAGTGCCAAATCTGAGTGTTTTATTGTAGAATAATGGTAGACAATTATTTGTATGTGTCATGAAGCCAAAAGGGAGGTAGGGAGGTGGGAAATGCAGCATGCCTCTCTGAAGTGTATTGTCTTCTAGCAAGAAAACAAGATGAATTCTGAGCAGTTATATTTAGTATCTCAAAAAAAAAAAGGGGTGTGCTTTCTAATTAGTGCACATCTGATTCCCCAAAGCTACACATGACAAAGAAGTTTGCTTCATTTAGATCTCAATGAAATCTCACCAACAAGATTGTGATTCTGATCATAAGCTTCCATTAAACTGAGTTTGTGCTACCATATCTGTCATTTTACAAACTGGTGCTTGGTGCAAAAATAGAAATATTATCACATGTGATGCTTGTACTGAATCTAGCACACGCAAAGGAGAAGTTCAGAAGGTAGAGGCCACTGGCAAACTGCCAGTTAGAGATGAGAAAATAATTCAAAAGTGATAATAAATTTACATATGTTATGTGTATGAGAGCATTCAAGTTTTTGTCTGCATTACTACCTTGTTATTTCTGGGTTACTCCAAGTGCAGAGTGTGTATTTTGAAAAACACACATGTTCAGTAGAATGAAAAAGCTTGAGTTATAAACCATAGGGTAATTGCCAGAGGTGGATTGAGCTCCTTGGTGGTGGGGAGGGACTGAAACAATCTCAGCTGCTCAGGTTTCAGAATTGTTTGGTTACTTCTGGGGCACTGTGTAACTGAGGCAAAACACAGATAATGGGCCGGGGCAAGGAAAGTAAAGGCTATTAGTAGATCAGTCCTGAATGTGCATTTATTTCTGCTCTCAGAAATTGTAGCAGTCACTGCTGCTTGCAGGGGTTTTGTTGCCCTGGGAGAGGAGGCCATCAAAAAATCAGCCACGTGGCAAAGGGTACAGCTTGTCTGCTAAATAGACAAAGCATGATTGTCATGAGAAAGGCTACCTCCATAACGAGCACTCAGGCTACTCCTGGAACTTGGCACTTTTCTAACTTGTCTCTGTATACAAACTTCCCAACCAGTTATTTATGTGTACCTGAATAACTAGTAAGAAAAATTCTGCTGTTACCCCACACTGGGAAAAAGCAAGACTCCAAGTATGTTTGTTAGACAATGTCTGTATTTCTTGTAAAAGAGTGCTCCATTAAACACAAGAAACACTAAAGTCTTGAACTTAACCAGCATATATTGCAAGGAGCCAATATTTAGATTTAAAAATTAATACTGAGACTGCAGGTAATTGAGGAGCAAAGAACAATGTCATTTGCTCCTTTGAGTGATGACAGATTTCATAAAATCTTTGGGTTTATAGTCCCTTCTCATGGTAACAAATCTAATCTACCTACCAATCTAAGTATTCATGAAGACCTCCTCTTTAAGTACTGGAGGTTAGCATTGCCTTCCTGAACGGAGCCCCTGGAGCAGTGCTGCACCAAGGAGTGACGCTCCTGCAGTGATGTCAGCAGCTGCAGTTAAAAAGTTGAAAAAAGTTGTCACAGATGGGATCCCCAACTGAAAATTTGTTTCCCTTTTCGTTTTGAGCATCACCCACCTAAGCGCTCTTCAGTGGAAACCCCAGCGAGCTCTTTCACTCTGCAGACCCAGGCACAGATGCCGAGGCAATGCCCGGCTCTGTGCAGCGCCGCCGCTGCTGCGGCCCGGCTGACAGAGCCCGCACCGGCCCGGGGCACTGAGCGCCTCTGCTGCGGCCGGGAGGAGCAGCAGGGCCGGGGAACCGAGCAAGGCTTACAGCTGGCAGGACTGACAAAAGAGAGGATCGGCGGTGTGTGTAAAGCTGGGACAGGGCTCTGAGTGCTGCCGTCATTCCATCATCAGTAATACACTTCTCGGTTTAGGGCAAAGGTGTCTTCCATGTCCCATAGAACCCTGTCCCCTATCACCTGTGCAAATGTTTATAGGACAACATAAATTTGACCTCACTTGTGGAAGAGAGGCCTATTTGGACTATTTTTCAGAAATACTTTCTTCCGAAATATGATCCAATTTTTGGTTCAAAGTAAGTTGCATCAGTAAGCCTGGTGTGCTACAATTTCTGTGTCATTCATACGATAAAGCTATCAGGAGAGAACCTTATCCATGACTTGTTTTTGCTTCATTGCAAAACTAACACCCTCAAGGTTTGGTAACTTGTGATGACTAACAACTTGGTGGAAACACTGTAAATAACTCATGGGGAGGGAAAAGGAAACAAAGGAGATAATTTTCCAGAGCAAAACCAAGGAGGTATTGAAGTTTGCTTTGATCCTGTTTACAGTGAAAAGTACTGTGTAAAACAAAACTGTATGGCTTACAGGATAAAAAAAACAAAAAAAACAAAAAACCATCTTTAAAGGGATTAAATTCTCATTCTCCTACTTATCTGAACAGAGACTTGTACCTGACTTCTTGTCTATGGGAGAAAAAAAAAGATATTAATCATATTGATGGTTTTTTGCTTCTACAGTAAGACATGTCATTCCATATAGCTTTATTGATATTAGGATGCTGAAACATGCATTCTTTGGTAGTAGCTCAGTGAAGCTCAGCTGTATTTACTGTGAGGAAAAGTAAAACTAATGTCGTAAGTGAGTAAAACTAATGTGCCATTAAGACGTTTTTAATCTATGAACAATATTTGCTTCAATAATTTTCCATTATGCGTGTAGATTTTCTGTTGACAAGAATAGGAAGTGCTTTTTAAGTATTGTCAATATATTGCTTAAACTGCTCTTTTCCTTCTTTGTGATTTCCTTTCTGTGGGTCTTGGAATTCCTCTTCTTGTTTTCTAAGGAAACAAGCTTATGCAATCATGTGATTTGGATATGGTCTTACATCTGTCTGTCCTGCTGTGGCGGCTTTTTAACCCACTAGTAAATTTTAACCAAATTGGAGAGCAGCAGCAGTCTCCAAACAATTTACATTCTTATGTATTTATGAAAATCAGGACCTTGTTACCAAGGAGAGGGAGAGGCTTTAAGAGTGACATTAACAAGGGAGAGTGCCTCCACTAAGGATTCAGCTCCTACAAGACAAAAGATTCCACATGAAGAACTATGTCATGAGTATCCTAAATCCAGATAAAACTTCAGTTAAAATGCACACACGGTTTGCTCCCAGTGAACAGAGTTCCCAGATAAAATCTATAGCAAATCAGGTTCCGTGAGCTCTCTTCACAGAACCATTTGTTTTGTGTATGTGACCTTGGCTGAGGGTAAGCTAGATCCAAATTCTGCCTGTACATTACTATCCTTGTTTATTTAGACATATCTGGATTAGGCATGAAGAAATAATCATAAAAATGCTGCATTTTATGATTCATTAAGCTTTTAGTTTGCACTTCGTGACATAATAAATAAAAGTGCACGAAAAGCATTTCTAGGGCCCTTTATTAATTGCTCTATTTCTGGGAAATCTGCTTGGAAAGTGGCCTGTTAGTGCTGCCTCCTCCCCTCTCCTGCAATAGCATGCAGTTCTTTCACCTCTAATGAAGTTTAATCAACATAGAAAAAATGGTAGGCGTTCCAGGTCACAGGCATTGTGTGACTGAAACACTGAGTGCTTTTGACAGACCAGAATGCACTTTGCAAACCTTCCATTGTTCTTCTTCTAAGAACAAAGGTAAAAATACAGACTCCTTGCTGCATTCTCTGCAGCAGTTTTGTCTTGATGGAGGTGATTTGTTGCTCCATTTTTTCATCTATAAAATAGTGAATGAAATCATCCTTTTGGCACATTACTGCTGTCTGAATTCTCATTCTGTTGTTCAGTACTTCAGTAGTTCTCGGGAAAATTAACCCCAATGATCCACTTGTTACTTTATGTAGAGCAACTGGGTTTTATTGTTCTGAGATGTTAAATGTATTTTCATTACATAAAGCAAGGTGATATTTCTTATTAAACTTTTTAATGTCATAGGGTATTACAGAACTAATTGTTTTACTATTATTTTCTAGACTCAAAAATTAGTGTTTCTACTATTATTTCCTTGTTGAGGAAAAGAAGGGGAAGCTGAGAACAAGCTCAGTTTTATAGTTGTAATATTTCATACCTGAAACAAAAGTGCTGTTCTTACCCACTGCTGTAAGAAAGCTCATACACAGAAAAAGTTTCCCTTTCATGTCATTCACCTCCCAGTTCCAGTACTGATGGAAGGTAAGAACATCCAGCTAGGAGTTACTTGGATTTTTCTGGTTTTCTTTAGCAGGTGGTGACTCTTTAAAGATCTGTTGCCTTTTTCTTGCCTCACTAACACCCAGGCAGGGATGAAAGTTGAGGTTTTTATTCTAGGTAGTTACCTCATGTTCACAAAGGACTGGTGATGGTGCAGCTTGCATCCCTCTAACAATATTGCAGGTGTGCCAGAGGTAAATGGAGGCAAACCACTGAAGTGGGACAGTTTTCAGAGGTGCACTATTAGCTTTGCTACCAGCTGCAGACAACAATCAGGATTTGTGGCAAGTGACAATCTGGAGGCTCCTTGACTATGTTACAATAGTATTTCTTCAGTGTTCACAACTTCCAACCCCCTTCATGAGGACAGCTTTCTATTTTTTGCTGTTAGGGAAACCATACTGCCTGGAAAGATATCTATATTAAGATGACATATTATATGGTGTTAGGAAATAGGCTGGCATTTGATTGGCTTATTCTTAGATTAGCCTTAGAGACTAACCACACACGGAAGTATTTCTTCAAATGTCATTTCTTATGTTTAATGTACAACATGAAAAGGAAGGCTCTGCTAAGAGCAGAGATGCTTAAAAACATTAATGGGAATGGAATGCAGGCAAGGAATGATGCCTGACCACCAAATGCTTTTATAAAACTTAGCATTATGTGTAAAAGGATGCTCTTGGCTTCAATAGCTACTTCCCTTCTGTTCTTTTGCAATAATATCTCCTGGCTGGGCTCAGAATAGCTGAGCCAATGGGAAGTCTGTGAAACAGGAAGGAGAACAACTGGAAAGACCCAGTAAGTTCTCCTGCAACCCCAGAGATGCTCTTTAAGCAGTGAAAGGAGCCTCCACTGTTTTGCCTTCAGCAAAGTTTGCTGGGAAAGCAGTTATCCTGTGGTAGACAAAATAAGTACAGCCTTCTAAGAGGAAAGGATAGGAATGGGTTTGCACTGCCATCTTCAGCCCTAGGAAAAAATGGAGTCTTTCATGTAGTAGGCAGAACATGGGGCTAAATACGGATTCCCACAGCCTGCCTGCACCAGCCAGGGCAGAAACCCAGGCACAGGGATGCCAGAGATCCTTATAAGAAAGGTGTTCTGCTCCTCTTTGTACCTTACTGAACCCACTTGCCAGTCACACTGGAAGAGATGGAAAGATTTCCTCCATGCAGCCACATGTAGCACGTGCTACAAAGGGAAAATGAATAACCCCTCTAAGGTATGGCAGGGGGATAGAAATATAAAGAGAAATGAATTGACAGGCATGGCCTGTGCTGAGGAGAGTGAAAGAGAAAAAAAATGGGGCTGCATAGAGTTCTAAAAGGAAAAATTAAGCACATGCAGAGGGATAGGCTGGGAAGGAAAAGGAAATTTGGGACAACATATCTCCAAGTCTGCATTTCAAGTTTGAAAAATTGGTTGCAGTTTTCCTCTCTTGTACAAACTCCTCTGTCCTTAAACAAAACAGCTTCACTAGTGGTCGGAAGATATATGGTTTGGTAAGGAGGTGCTTAAACAGCACTTAAGACTTTTCCATTAGGTAGAAATACATATTCAACAGAGAAACATATCATTATTGATTTAATTTGCTGTGATTTTTTTTTGTATCTTCAAAAATTTCTTACTGACTTCTTGGAGAACATGGAACATGAAGTACTCTGCTGAGGTTAGTGGGATATTTACATTATTGACCCCTCCTCTCACAATATCTGGAACATATGTCACAGTAGCTTACAAAGGATTCTACTCAAAAATCAGAAGTGTCTTAAAAATATGTTAATACTATTTTACATAAAGCCACACATCTCTGGAAATCTAGCTGCAGAGTGAAGCATCACATTACTACAAAGCTGAATAGCTTTAAATACAAAATGCTGAATTTCCAAAAGCTGCTCGCAGTAGCCTCTCTGTTTTATGCACTATTAAACTGGTGTGCAACAGGCTGTCACTGAACATTTGTTCCACATTTTGCTGAATGAAGAATGAACGCAAGGCAGCTGAGGTACCTTCCCTGCAGAGAGCAAAGATGAACGAATCGGAAGCTGCTGCAGGGGTGGAAAAGGAGAGGTGTGGGCTACCAGCAGTGATGCTTATTCAGAGATTGTGAGAGAAGGAAGATGCTGTGGCTTACTGAAATTGCTGGAGCTATTATATAAGCCATTAAAACAAAAAAAAGAAAACCAAACAAACCCTAAACTGTACGCTATATGGCATTTTACAGATAAATGGGGAAAAAAAGTCCTTATTTAGTGCCTCACTAGTGGAAAATGCTTGGCAGTGGATGGATGTTCTCAGAAGACAAATAATCTGTAACAACTAGTAGGAGTCACTACTGGCCTCGAGTCTGGCTAAGCATTAAGAGCATGTGGACTGCATTACCTAATCCCACTAGCTGTGAAGCTGAATAATTTAACTTTAATAATTTAACCTTTAGTCTAGGACTTGGATCAAATGTGTTGGGTAAAGGAATGTGACCTCTTGTGAACAATTCCTCACCCTTCACTCCCCTAGGAACCCTGTGGTAAAAGCTGCTAAGAAAAGATGGGTGAAATTTTCTGAAAAGAAAGATGGCAATAAAGTAGGCACGCTGTCAGCAAGATTAAACTTGGGCTGATGAAATGTGCCTAAAATCTGTTCTGAAGACAGAAGTTTTCTATCTATCAGGCAGGCTTAGCATAGCTAATGCCAACATAAGTGGATCCTGTCACTCCAGCGTGCTTCTTCCTTCAGCTCCGCGAGCGAGGCACATCTGATAATGCACAAGGACACCCTGGCTCCAGTTGTCCCTCTTCAGAGGCTTTGCTGTCCAACCAGCACCCTGAGTCCAAGTGATAATAAACAGAAGATCAGCACTTGTTCTTATAAGGGAGAAGGTGCATTATGCATTCAAAATCTCCCAGGTTCTCTGAGTGCCTTGGTGTGGTACGGCTGGGGCCACACTGGAGGTGTCTCTACACCACTGAGGGGCTCCATTGAAGGGTTTAAGAACTTTAGAACTTATTTCCAAATCAAGTAAGCAACAGAGGTCTCAGGCTAGCCTTACTCAGGTTTCTGATGCTTAAGCCACATTGAAGCACTAAAGACTATCACTGCCCAGAGTGTGCTGTCATTTAGACAGATTACCTTCCATTATTTATTTCATCAAAATCTGTGACTCATTTTTGAGCCTGATAGTTGACAACTGAAATAATTAATCTCAAACAGAAACTAAAATTCACCTGCTTCATACAGGATTTTCAGTTTGAATGCCCAGCTAGTTATATGTAGTCTTTTAAGACCCAGAGTTCAAAGTCTTGCAGTCACAGCAAAATTAAATATACTCAGCTCTATCTTTCAAAGCAAATCTTAAAATATTTGTAAAACTATCTGAAACTGAAAATAGTTCCCTATTTAATAGGAACACTCAAATATTCATGTTTAAACTTTTTTTAAGTGATTTTATTGTTTTTAATTTTGCATATATACAGACAGAGTTGATAAAGCTTTACAAGTGTGTCAGTTTCTAAACCAGGTCTGACCAGTCTATTTTGTGTGGTAGAACAGAATTATTAATATTTTGTTCGAAGTAGGAAATAAATTCTGTCAGGAACCAGATGTTTCCCATCTTAGACATAACGTGTGAGGGTTTTTTAAGTAAGTTTCAAGGGATTGACTAACTTCTCTTTGATTTTAGGAAAATACCTATATATAGCATAGCATGCCTTTTGTGACTTATGGTTTCTTAAGAAAGAATGCCTTTTGTTAATCATGTTTTATACTTGATTGGTGCTGCTGGTGCTCTTTCTTCTCACCTTTCCTAAATGCGTCCTTGAATCATAGCATTGCAATTGAAATACGAAATGGTAGATGAGAACATCATCCCAGGTAGACAAAATCTATCCATATCTGTGTGATTCACCATGGGTTGTGCATCCATGTTTTCATTTGCTCTTCCACTATAATATCTATATCTAAGCAATTGTGGAATCTTCTCTTCCCCTTTGGTTGGCCTACACAAGTCTCTAATGCATTTATTTAGTATATTTTAAATTAGTGACTTCTATCAGAAACTAAGAATATGTAGGGCTGGGAAGATTGTAGCAGGGAAAATATAAGCTGGACACTGAGAGAGGAAGAACAGACTTGCAGTGATTACAGTCATCCAGCCTGGTAAACATTACTGTCATTGGCAAATTTCATTCACGTGATCTTGTGGGCAACAAGACGGAAAAGAAATGGCATTGCTTCTTTCCTTCCCCCTACAGATTTTGTGAATGAAAACCCCTATGAGGGTTTTCATTCAAAATCCTGACACTGCCACAGTACCTCCAGTTAACTCTGGTGGGCAGAGCAGCTGCCAGTGCTGCTGCCAACTTATACAGACACCTGAGTGAAACCTCTTTCTCTGCCTTTTATTTCAGTCTGTTTCCTCATGTTCTGCTGTTCTTTCTCATTTCATCTCTCCAACTATAAATCAGTCTTTATCAAATATGCTATATACCAGTGAAGAAGTAACACCTTAAATTCAAAATTCAAATTAACTCTATAGCAGTGCATATGGATCCTGAATTTGGCAGGAATTTAGACGAGATATTGAAAGTTTAATTACATAAAATGTGGGGGTGTAAATTTTTTTTAGTTTCACCAATTCATCTTGTAGATTCTTCCTATTTACAGCTTTGGCTGTGTGAAAACAGATTAAATGTTAAGCTTAGATGTTCACCTGCTTCCATTGATTTACCACTGAGGATGTCTGTAAATTTGATTGCTTAAAGGTCGTTCTCAAAACCTTGACTTTCAATTGTATCCACCACTATGTTTATCATCAGCTTACAGAAAACATACTTTGGATTTTTAACCAGTGTTATAGGAAATTGTTTGGTTAGCATTTAGTTTCTGAAGTCTAGATCGAACTGGAGTTCAGCTGGGTTTTTGCAGGAAGCAAGATCCACAGTCCTACAGATTGTCCATCTTCTGGCTTCCCTTCCCTAATGATGCTTCAGCTTACTGACAAGTTTCAGCTATATTTTGAGAGCGAGACTTGGAGAACATGAAGCTCCTGGAAAAGTACAGTGTCATTTACAGTGAGGGATTGAAGCTGCCTGCCCTATCTGTGGGTACTGGGGTATTTTTAATCAGGATCATTGGTGGTAGAAGTTTCAAACCAAATCCTCACGTGTGTAGATTCGGGTAAAACACACTTTCCACATGGGGTGTTTTTAGGGGCCGTATTAGGCCCTCCAAATACACATTTCTGTCCATATACACAGTACAAAGCCATATGTCACAAGCTTCCATTTGTACCTTAGAAGGTGAGTTGGTTGTGTTTTGGTCATTGTTTGCTACTAGCTCTGCTGAGACATAAGCAAATGGATTTATCCTTTCTGTTTCATCCTTCTTTGTGCTCAGCACAGGGATTTGTCCCACTAAAGCTCAACTGCCTGAGGAATTGGAACATCATGCAGGATCATTATATTATCATCTGTTATTCTCCCTGGCCTTAGTCATGGCTGCACACACCAGAAATAAAGTCCAGAGTCAATGTGTTTTCCTCTGGGATTAGGACACCATAAAAATTGAGAAGAGAGGGGATCTTCAGTGATTTTTCATTAAAAAAAGAGCCAATCAGAAGAGAGGGCTGAGCACAGGGAGGAGCCAGAAAGGAATAATCAGTGCCAGTGATCAGAACAGGTGAAAGCACAGTTGGCACATGGCCAGACACAGGAAGGGGTCACATGGAGTGTTTACATAGCTATGCATAAAATTAGCACTATGACAAATCAAATTATGAAAGCACTGTATTTCTTCTACATGGATTTGCTTCTATAGACTCTTCACATTTTATTAAAGATTTTTCACATAATGGGAGAATTTTCATGCATTTCATGCATTTCAAACAAAAATATCTTGGTAACTGTTCTGATTAGAAGTATAAAGAACAGTCTGTCAAATTCTCCTTCCTTATCTCTTGGTTCAAAATCTTTTCTTGTTTGCCAAGAAAATATACTACTACACTAACACCTGATAAGTAAATAATTCACTGACTCACTTTCAAAATAAATATATATGTATGTATTGTCTGATGATAATTTCAGGTCTTAATAGCTGTTCAGACTGCTCAGTGTGCTTTTACAGTAGTTTTACAAATCATTCAGGATTAAAAACTGCTGGATCACTGATGTCTGCAACGAAGTTTATAAGGAAGATTACTGTGTTCTCAGTGATGGCACCATCAGGTACATGCGGAGGGGATAAAAAATGTATAAAATATGTTAATCCTATGGGGCAGAAAAACCCCTACATTTATACTGTGCATTTTATTATGTGCTAAAACCAGAATTTTTTTAGTATGTGCATGCTTGTGTCATCCTAAGTATTTGGTAGTGGACAGGTTGGTCCTTGAAGATTAGAAAAGCTCTCTCTTACATAGGCACTCTTTAATCCATCACTGCTCTATTGTGTTTTGTCTGATTCTTTTTAAAGAAATTCAAGCAAGATCTCCGAACTGTGGGATGGATTTGCTACACAAATCTCCCTCTTCCTTCTTCTCCATGTATGGTTGCATCCCATTGTAAGGAAAAAACTTCAGCTCTAGTTATCTACATCCAGACCTCAACCACGTTGCCCTAAATATATAAACCCCTTAAAAATTGTTCATTTTCAACAACCAGGGATTAGACTGAAAATAAACACTGTGTAAGAGGAACTTTTCTTCCCCTCTCTGCCTTCTAAAAATCTTTACTCATACATTCTTGTCAACCTTCAAATAAAAACTTAGAACTACATTTGCCCTTTAAGCATTAAGGTGTTAAGGTGCCCCAGCAAGGACTGTGACAAGGTCACAGGTGAAACACTTGCCACCCTAAGGACTCTGAATTCTAATGTAGAAATTGGTGTAATACAAGAACTCAACTGGTTATAATTTATGCTAATTGTTTAAGCTGCCAGGAAGAACTGCTGCAGGTATTTTAGTTGAAACACTACAAATTTGGAAAATTCTAGGGACCTTAAAAAAAGAGGGAAGTGCCATTCTACTTTCTTTTACTTCAACAGTGGCTCAAATCAACATTACCAAAAGTAAATAGATTCAATTCGAGAAATATTTTGCTGTAGGATGATCTAAAAATGCTTATATGGTAGGGTATACATGGGATCTAAATTTAGTAATCTAGGTTCCCCTCCTCTTCATGAGCAGCTACTTCTCTCAATTGCCTTGTGAGCTGTTTTGCACACTACAGGCTACAAAAGGGTAGTGCAGAAGACTAGTCATGTCTTCATCTGTAAACAAAGAAGAAAAGTCTCCCTGGAGACTTTGCTATTCCATCCTGCTTTCCTGCATTCATTCGATTTGGCAGCGTAAAAGTGATTGTCTAGTGTTGTCTCTGGGCTGTGAAAAGACACCATTCAGTAATTATGCTCTGAATTCCTTGGAAAGGGATTGTTTCCTCACTGGAAGGAGGGAGACTTTCTCAGAAACAGCTGCTGTGATTACTGAGCACAGGTATCAGTCTTGTCCTGCCATCTCACTCAAATAAAGTGTTAGTGGTTAGTCTGTTATAACCTACTCTCATAATTCTCCATGAGCTGAACTCCCCAATGTGAAATAGAGCTCATTACCATGAGACCACCTGTCTGTGCCCTTCTCCATTTTGGAGGAAGATTGCCCATAGCCATTGACAGGTATTTTATCCTGCCTGTGTAATTACACCTTGTAATAGTCTCTTATATAGTGTAATTATACCTTAGTTCATATTCCGTAAAAAAATGAAAATCAAACTGGGAAACACCTTTCTCTGATATTTTAACGAAAATGCTTCATAACAATACTATGATACAGAACTATGATATAGGTTGAGATAAAAAAGTAGTGAAATGGAAGGAAGCAGAGAAAGTTTCTGGAATAGTGCTACTGGAGATGAGGTATGATTTGCCTTAAAGCACAGGAGCAGGCCTGTGGAGACTCCTGATGTTTTTGCAGGAGGGCAGAATTCCTTGCTGAAGGTCTAACCCTGATGTTGCTGTAGCTGCACTCCAACACAGAAGATAGTTGTCTTTTACTTATGTATTTATAATGCACCAATAACAATTAAATGTGCCATTACCCAAGGATCTCAACAGCTTCTGTCATGAGGAGAAAGTAAACTTTTAGATTTTCTTCTGGTAGGCTCTATACTAACTTTGTAAATAGGCAGCTATTCCAGCTGACAGAAGGAAGATATCTGGCAATTCTTAGTCCTGCTGAAGCTGAAGCAGGCTGAGCAGGTGTTTTAGAGCTCTTCCCCTCTGCAACTGAAAGAAAACCCCAGCCTAGGCCAAAGGCAAGAGAGTACCTCTTTTCTGCTGCATAATTCATATGTCAGGGTGTTTCAGTATTTATAGAATAGAAATAAAACAACTCTCCAGTTGAAAATATCCACCAAAAAGCAGAATTCGCAGTTTAGTCTCACTGTTGGTATGAGATACTCTGTAATTATAGCAACACTCAGTAAAGCTGTGCTCAGTAAAACCCAAGGGTGCCTTTCACTGACCAGTAAACAATTGATAACCTTGCTTGGAGAGCAACTTAATTAGTAACAAAAAACAAATGAAAAATCATAGTGTAAAATAGTATTTAAAATAGCATCAAATAAAATAGGGAGTTAGGAGTGATGATACCCTCTTTTCAAATGGAAGTAGTTTGAGAGTGCCCTAGTACTCTGCTAACGTAGTCAAATTCTGGATGAAAGGGAGAGAGGGATTTATCACTCACTGGCAAGAAGTCATAAGAAAGCTGCATAATTAATGCTAGACATTTTAAAGCCATAATTTGCAATTTCTATGTAATCTTTGGAAAAGGAAAAATGTACCTTGGCACTATTTCTGAGGAGGTAGGGAGGTCATCCACTGAGACTTCCATATATCAGGTCAGAAATCGAGAGCTCGGGATCCTAAAGATCCCTGATATACCAAAAGGTTGTGGCTTACTCTTCAATGGAAATTTTGTGAGCTTATTTGACAGGCAAAATCTACAATGAACTGAAAGTTAACTCTCAACCCTACATGTAGCAACTGTTGAAAACCAATTAAAAATTTAATTTTGCTTATTTTTTGGTTTTAGAAAATATTTCTCCACTGCATATTTTATACTTGAGTACAACTTTCATACCAGCTCTCCAAAGATGCATTAGCAGAAGAGGAGTCTCAGATGTGGCTGTTACTCTAATCACAATTAACTGACAGCTTATAAAAGCCATCATCTTAAGGAAACATCTACATTTTAAAAAGCTTGGGATCAAGAAAAAAGCCCTAGGGCATAGTTTAAGGCTTCTAATTCTACTAGAAATCAGCAGAGGAAGTGAAAGAAATATTGTTAGAGATCTGAGTCTTGAACCAGGCAAACCATTTTCTCCTGTATGCAAAATCTACCATGAAACTGCAGAAACTGTCTCACTAAAAATTCGGTATCATGTAAGGCATAAAATAAAAATAGAATCTATAGTTCAGGTTTTCACAGCCACTTAATGGATTTAGATCTTTAGACCTTTACATTGCTACAAACAAAGCAAGTAGTGCCAACTCTTGTGCTTTATTAGGCTCTCACTATTTGGTGTCTCCTAGGAGCAAAGAAAACATGTGAGAAGATAAACTTTCATCTAAACTTAGTTACATATGTATGTACTTATACTTAAATCTATGGCCCTCTTGGCTGTGAAGAAACCCTTGAAAAGGGAAATCTGTATCCATCATTTAGGTAGACTCAGAACATTTAGTGAGAGAACTGTCAGTACTGAAGTATGTTTTGTATTGGGGGCTTTATGTGTCTTCCTTACTCTCTTAGAAAAGAAAGTTAATCTGCTCTGAGCCCTGTCCTGCCATGTCTAGACCATCACTGGTAGCTACATTTCCACCTTGTAATAATACCTTGAATAATTTTATTTTCTGGTATGTTTTTTTTCAGAATCAGTTGTTCCAGTAAAATCAATGAGTGCTCAAGTATTTAATTTTTTTTAAAACAAATGAAAGCTTACTTTCAAGTTTTACTTACCAAACCCTGCAAAACAAAACTCTATAAAAGGCCCCAAAACTTTTAATGATAGGACTCAGATCTCAGTTTTTAGTGAGGCTGGTACAATAGTCTCAAGCATAGACAGTGAAGCTTCTCTTATTCGCTAAAAAGATACCACATTTTGTGATACCCATTGCCTAAAAACTCTATGGAGTTATATGCATTGCTCTCATAAAACCAACCTGGCTCATTATCAAAAACACAATTATAACCAACAGCTGACCTGACAGTCAAAATCACAACTAGTCTGACCAGCAAAGCCCCAAAATATCTACTTACTGACAGGGATCACTGCTGTCTAAGTAAACGTAGTGACCTGATTCAGATGATGTTAAAGCATCTTTAATTCAGATATCCTGGTCATTTGTCCCAGGAAGTGACTAAAAATGAAGAGTTCTAAGTAAGCAGGCACAAGAGGACTCTTCTCTAGATTTATATTTTTTAATGCAATGCTGCTGGGAGAGCATCATGGATATATTGGAATTAATCTTTCTAAGCTACACTCCTACTTCCCATCTAAGAATGAAAGTTGAAGTCAGGGAAGCTGCTAACTTGCAGGTGAATGCTCAGCTCTAAGTTAGTAGCAGCAGTCCTGACTGCTGGCCAACCACTCTAGTGGCTTGGACAGAAATGGTTCTAGCCAGGGCTCTTATCCCAAACTTTGTGCAAGAGGCAACATGAACAGGTTACAGGGACTATTGATTCCGTTATTAGTATGAGGAAGTTGAGTGCTTTACCATCAAATGCCAGGAAAACTTGATTGAGAAGCTTACTCATCTGAAAATGAGTCAGGGAAGTTCCCGTGGTGCGTACTGAGAGTGCATAGTGGGGATTCCTGTTGCAAAGAGATCTCATGGCTTTTATTTAGGAACTACATTTATTGTCATTGCTGACTGCGGGATGAGAGTAAAAAGGGCATTAAGGAGCTGCTTAATTAGAATTAATGACTGCATGAGTAATGTAATACAATTGCGTTTTGTTCTGATTATTTCCTTGGTTAAAATCGTTTATTTCAGTGGAAATTACCAATAATAAGATTGTGAGTCACACCCATCCCAGCTGAAATAAACTAAGGAGAAAATACCCGTTGCTGGGGTGGCCTTTTGCCTGCACGGAGGGAACAGCGCGGTGTTTGCGAGCAGCCGCTGCTCACAGACAGCAACTCTCGCTGCCTGGAGCCGTTCGCTCCGCACCAAAGCGCCGTGGCCGCGTACTGCCCAAACTTTGAAGTTTTCGGGATGCGATGCGCTAAGAGAGGGTGAAGGAGAAGGGTCTGCCTGGTGATGTGCTCTTGCCCGGCCCTGGCACCGACATAGGGCCACACCTGTCCGGGGAAAGGGTGGAAAAGGGCAGCGGCCGCTGTCGTAACTCGGCGAGTGCCCGTCCTTGGGGCGGAGGGAGCACATCCAACTCCCGGCTCGGGAAACAGAGGGGCAGCCCCTCCTCCGTGAGCGCTACCGCTGACAGGGGCGGTGGCCCGGGGCCGCCAGAGCCACCCCCCCGGTTACATAACCAGCGCCTGTGGGGGCGGCTCCGCCCCGCCAGCGACCGGCGGACAGAGCGGAGCGCCCCGGCCGCGGCCGCGCTGGCACAGACCGGGCAGCGGCTCCGCGCCAGCCCCGCC